>JACDJE010000130.1:339427-624013 GCA_016647715.1 Pavo muticus
TTTTTTTTTTTTTTTTACAGGGGCAGAAGTTAATATTTTCACTGTTGAGTGAATTTACTGACTGGGACCCTAAGATAGAATCATAGAAACGTGGAATGACTTAGGTTGGAAGGGACCTTGAGTTCATCTAGTTCCAACCCCCTGCCATGGACAGGGTTGCCACCCACTCAATCAGGCTGCATTAAAACATTGTTTGATTGTTGAAGCACTCTCTTCACACTCCTTTGTTTTTCACACCTGATTATTTCCCTTTTTTTTTCCTCATGCTTTCAACATGAAGTTCACACTAGCTCTGTCAGTTCTCTCCCTCATCCAGCAGTGGCTTTCTGGAAGACTGTAGCAATCTAACATCCCTGGGGCATGTATTACTGTGTCTGACTTTGCTCAAATAGGTTGACATGTTCACTCCTACAGCTTCTGAACAAGTAGATTTCATAAATCTGAGAAATATAGTTTAAAAGTACCAGCAAAACATGTTACTGCACACACTTCTACACTTAGGATAAGAAAGATGGCATGTGCAACAGTTCTTGTCTGATTGCTACTAGCAGATATTTAGGTGTTCTGGAGATAAGCCCTAAATAAGACTGGTTATGAACAATTCTTGGAATGTCACAGTAATGGAACTATTAAAAAAAAAAAAAAGTATTGTTCAGTCTATTTAATCGTGTTTAGTTCCCGTCAGACTTTGAGGAAAATATTATTCTGGCTGATAAATTAAGAATATTATCCTTTTTTAATAATTTGAGGGTAGACACTCTTCACAGGAGATTGGGAAGAAAGAAGGGTTTTGATGGTACTCAAGCTTAGAGCCTTGAATGTTATGAGACTTATGTGTCAAAACTGCTTATGTAAGAGTAAAGGAGGTTTGTACAAAGAGGTATCAGTAAGTAAAGCAAATCTGGAGAAACTTCTCTCCTTAAACTTCTTCTCTCATATAAATACCTAGACTGCCATGTAAATTGCCCAAAAATGTTGTTTTTTTTTTTTTTTTTTTTATCTCTGGGTAGTCAACATGTATTGGCAAGTTAGATCTGGCTGTCATATAAATTACTTTTTGGCAGCTGAGCTCTTTCAAGAGTATAATCTGGATTTCTTTTTACTTCCACTTAAATGACATTGACTCTAAAGTAACTCTAGAATTTAAAAACAAACAAACAAAAAAAAAAAAACTTGAGTTGGGTAATTTTCCTCTAATTTTTGTAATGACTGTAAGTAAAAGGGTATTTTGGTAGTGTGGGCAGTAGTTGGATAGAATAAATCAACTTTCCAGCATCACTGATTATTTGTTCCAGAATGTCAAGAGATTGAGACTGACATTTTAAAAATTAATCTTTATGTTAGGGAGAATCCTCTATAGTCCAAATATAGTTCAATATATCGAGGCACAGTTATGATAAAGTCTGCTGGTAATTGATACATGCTTGGAAATGGCATGTAATTAAGCACTTGCATCTTTTCTCAACTATTAGAATAGCCATTTTGTATCACATAATAAAAGGCACCCTTAATTGAATTCCCATTTGTGTAGGCTAACACAGCTTGAGCTGTTTGTCATAACAGCTGCTCCTGAGAGATGTGCTGCTCATAACAGAGCATCTGTAATTGCTACATCCTGGAGTAGGTTTACATTTAGATTAAACAAAGGGTCAGTGGCTAATAGCTAGCTATAATAATCATCAAAATAATATGGGAACAGACAATGTTTTGGAGGCTAGCAGGAGCAGGGAAATGTAGTGCGTTAATGTTTTGATAACAGATGAACTTCTACTGTTTTGCCTGTAAGAATTAAAAGCTGTTGTTATTTTAAAAGCTGTTATTTAACTTGCTTGATCTTCCTGGAATTCAATCTAAATGCTGCCTAAAAAACATATAGGGAAAGTTTGTCCTTATTTAAGACATCTTATCTTATCTTACAGAGAGTGGAGGATATAGATCAGTTTTCTGGCATTTTATCTCCAAGTCACCTCGCACACTCCCTTACCAGACATGCGTTGTTGGCTGAGAGATCTGCACTAGTGATTCTTTCCATATGCTGTCTCGGCCTCTTCCAGTACTGAGTGAAGTGATGTAATTAGAGTCAAACACCATGCAGAAATAAGAGCCCAGTCACATTTTGTATTTGGACAAAGCAGTTGAAAAAGGTTTTTCTTTACAAAGTCTTTTGTATGAACAGATACCTCAGAAGTTCACAATTTCTGCACCCTTTTCACAGTGGGAGAGAGTTCCCTGCTTAGAATTGCCAGACAAGGGATTTCTGTACTGTTCTTTTTGACACACAGTTCAGGTGCCATTTTTTAATAGAAATATGCTACCAGTGTATGATAAGGTGTAGGATTTGACAGCAAGCCTGACTTCATGGTTTCACATTGGAGATGATTGCACCATGACACGTGCAGACATTCCAAGGAAATAGCAGCAAGTAAATAGAAACTAACAGGCATCTTCAACATAGCAAATCTGTGACCCTCCTGGTATTTCTTGTTATCCAGCAGTCCCATAGCCTTCTGTTAGCCTATGCTTATTGAAAGTATTGGAGTATGGTGAAGGCTGTTGCCATTGGTGTCCAGATAGTGCTCAGTGTTGAACAACATGAATTGTGCAATAAAAATGCATGAATACAAATACTTAAATGTAGAAATAAAATAAGTTCACATGTGTCAATGGTTTACAGGCTGGTTCAGCCCAGTTCCATGACTAGTGGGGCAGAGGGATCCGCAGATCCGTGCCTCCGGAAGGGGGAAACAGGGGACCCCAAAATAATTAAAAACAGTGGCAACGATTGGAGCGGAAACAAACTAATTTACTAACTATAGTATTGGAATGCAAGATAACACACTATAATACAATGTAATTAGAACTGAAGCTAATAAATCAAATATAATGAGAGAAAGAGTATCCAAAAAAGCTGAAGGCCTTATGCTAATGGTGTGCAGTCAGGATGAGCAGCAGCGAGAGAGACTGACGATCGAAAAGAGGGGCGTCAGGTGACCTACTGAGGCCTCTTATGTGTTCTCCCTGAGCAGGAATGATAACAGAATAGCGAACAGTCTTCTGGGGAATGTAGTTCTTCTCTTCTGGACAGGTGCCTGGAACTGGAGCATTAACTCTTTAACTCCCAGTACACTACTTGATGTTATGATGTGGAGTACCAATCACCAAAAATCATAAAACCATGACAATGTGCTGAGTTGAAGACTCTATGCTGACAACACAGATTTAGCACTTATTTTTGATTCCCAGTAGTCAACTGTTGGGCACATTCAAAGAATACTGAGGAGGGTTTTGTAAGACTGTTGAATTTTTGCACGTGTTGCATTACTATGTAAAAAGCTTGGAAGATGCTGCTGGGGTAGTCTCCTAGAGCAAGAAAGAAAAAGAATGGTAGGAGGATGAATTCAGTATCTGGAATATACCTTATGTTAGTAAGTGAAATATCAAACCCTTGCATTCTTATCATTTTCATATAGAGCATTTAAAAATAGAAATTGTGCATGATTCTGAAATTAAACTGCTAGCTGAAGTGTGAAGAGTTTCTTTTATATCTTCTGTTTTAAAGTATGATTCTAGCCTGGTTTTCTGGGAGATAAATCAGCACGCAAGTTCAGTGGTGACTACAGGGAGCTTACCTTCCTAGTCTAAAAATTTGCTATAATCTGGAGCTTACAGTAAAGAGCTAGAGTTAACATAGCTACATTTCTTTGCCTGCTTTATATAGCACTGAGAGTTACTAAAACAGATTTTATTAATATGTCAGTATAGAAGGGTCGTGATTAATATTAAGAAAGAGTAAAATTTGAAAGGGACTCTCTTAGGATCAAAGGCAAAACTGAGAGAAAAGGATATGAAGGCAATTTGAGAATCAGTAGAATGATGGTTAGAAGCCCATGGGGAAATTGAGAGAAAGAGAGAACAGGAAGTAGCTATAAGTTACCAAAGGAGTAAAGCTTCAGTTGTCTCCTCAGCATGTTAAGCAGTAGGAGCCTACTCATATAATACGCTCTTAAACTTCTGAAAAATACATTGTCTATGTGTTGTCTTTTTTCTGCTATGACTTTAGCCTTGTATATTTAAGCACTCCTCTGTCTCTCTTCTTATGAACTGAGCTGAAATGAGCATGACTGATTGCTGCTGAAATACGGCAGATAAAGGAATAGGCTCAAACTTGTGTTGTTTTACCTTAGACACCAGAAATACAAATCATCAGTTTTTCAAGGTCTTTAAAAAAAAAAAAAAAAAAAGTCAACATATTTCTTTTTGCAAAAGGCTGAGTACTTGCATTTTGCAGATTATGGAATTTTTGCTTTGGTCACAAACAGAAAAATGTTAAAAGGGTGAAAGGTGGGAGATTGTTTTGGATTGAACAGAGTTTTTCAAGGATTTTCTTTCTTCTTTTCAAAACAAAAATTGGAAGATATTGTTCCGTCAGTGAGCAATGTGTTCAATTTGAGCGCAAGAAAATAATTCGTTTTGGAGACTTTGTAAGAAAAATATTGGGCATTGGATCTAGTTTATAAAATAAATGCTGGTGGTCTCATTTCCCATGGTGTGTATACTCTCTCTTGGTATGTGTGCTTCTTCTGATCAGGGAGAATATTTCTCTCCTTTTCCTGATGAGGAGTTGAAAGCTGTATCTCCTGCCCCCAGAACAATAGCAAGGATATCTAGAATGCCAGGGCTCTGACGTTGTCATTGGCAGGTCTGTACAATTACGCAATTGGACACAGGACTAAGAGCTCAGTTGGCCCTATTACATGCAGTATTTGCATCATGCTTGGCATTTAACACGCATTAAGTTCAACCATGCTGCTACCTAGCTACCATGTCTAGGATGGATTGCACCTAAATGCACTGAGGGGGTGTCCTTGGACTAATTTCCAGCTGAAAGTCTTGTGAATAGAGCCCTGATTCATTGTATTTGCATCAACCTAATGTGAATGAGAGTTTCACTACTGAGGAGTGATTTCTGCCACTGCATTTCTGCAGTCATTAGCTTAATGTGCCCTCAACCTCTAAGTTATTCTTCTGTAAGCGATTTGTCATGAGGAGGTTTGAAGCATTAAGCTTCAGGATGTGGTCTACATTTGTAATGCATGTGTCAGGGCATGTTTAATGTTTCATTTTGGATGCAGCAATGCCATATTATTTTTTGATACAGAGGTTGGAAATCAGGTATCACACTACCCAGAAGGATATTCTGTTTCTTAAGTTAGTATGTTATGTTCCTGTTTGCTTCAGTTTGTTTTTAAGAATTGGGTGAAGTGAAGGAAGGGAGGTTTTAAATATCCTGTACAGGATCAGGGATCTCACTTAAGCAAGAGAGTTTTACTTGGTCCAAATCCTGCCTTGAACTGGGCAGACACTGTTTTTTCCTCTTGGCTTTCACCTCTTAGAGAAATGATAATGGTTTGGGTTTTGATAAGGTAGAATTTATTAGAAAGGAGGGATTTTATACAGAAATGAGGGAAAAATGCATTAACAGTTTCTGAGAGAAGGGACATTAGCAGTGTTAGTTGTATTGCCAAGAAGTGGGGAGGTTGGGGTAGTCTTATCATGATTTTTCTTGGTTTTGTTTCAAAGAGACAGAATATTGATTTGTTACTTCCCATACAAGTTTTTATGCAGTTTGTATCGTTTTTTAGAGCATGGGATCCCATTCAGTGAAGGCAAAGTGTATAGTGTTAGTCTGGGACAGTACGGTGCCTACGCGGTGGTTCTTGGCATCATAAGCTGATGTCTACAGAGTTGAGTTATAACCCCTTCCAGGTTTCATTGTTCATTGCAGAAGGTGGCAAATCTAAAATAGAAACCACGTTGCACTACACTAGAGTTCTCAAAGCACGTAGGAGAAATATACTACTTGCATTATCCACAATCCCTTAATTTCTCTGTGGTTTCCTTATGGAGGATCCATGTCAGTGTTTAAAATGAAGTAACAAGGAGTATTTTAAACAGCAAAGAGGAAGAGAACCTAAAAGAGCATCTCAGGCGTGTGTTTATGTTTGGAAGTAGTTCTGTACTAAGGAATCCGTTGTAGACATTATTTACTTTGGATTCTTTTTTGTCGTGTCTGATAGCTTTGAAAGACAAGAGAGGCTATTACAGCACTAAAATAAAAGTTACTTGCTGCCTTCAAACACAGCTGCTAAGCTGTGGTTCTTACTGCCTGATGTTTTACTCATGAGAGGATTAGAAAATAGCTTTTCTCCAGCGTGTTTTTACCCATCCTTATTTGAATAAATACAAACAACTTTAATTTTTTATTTTAGAGCAAAGTAGTTTGTAATAGCCTTGAAAACTCTTTATTCACAGACCATGGTAAGTGCAGGCCTCTGGTCCCATGCTTTCCCACGGCTTATCAGCCAGGCTGTTTACCACATCTGACGCTGGAGATCTATTTGAAAAATGAGAGCGCAATTTAGATACAAGAAGCGTTTAATGCTTTCTACTTGTCCATTCTTCTTGTGTATCATTTTACACATTGTTTGGCGCATGTTACTTGATTCCACTGTGATTCATTTAATGGAGACGCACTGATTTATATCAGCTAAATAGTTACTTCTTAGAAGGAAAGTTCATTTTAAGAACGAATGTTGGCTGTGATTTTTGTATGTTTAGAAATAAGGCCTTGTGTTGTTGGTTTTTTTTGTTACTTGTGTGCATCTCTTCTGTTAAACCCCGTATAAGACCCACTAACAGAATTGCTATTTGAGGGAAATAATTACAGAACTATATTATCTAAACAGAAGGAGTTGACTGTGGCAATGTGTAGCCCTAGGAAGCCTAACATAAACTTTTTTATATTGAAAACTTTGATATTACTTATTTTTTCTAAAGAAGTCAGCTTAATTGTGGTCATAACTAATCAGCTTAGCACTTCCTGTGTAGAAGAGCTTTCCCTATTTTATCAGAAATGGTGCCACAGAGATTCATTTGTAGTCTTTTGCTATGGAGTTTGATGCTGTGTTGCTCTTGAAACCAGATATAAAATTAGCTAATATCAAATCAAATATCTTAACAAAGAAATGTACATTACGTTGGTTCCATTGTCAAATCCCACTTAAGATGAAGTCAGATAATGAACATTAAATAGTTTTTAACACATTCTGATCAGCAATTTGTATGTTTTTATAAGTATACTGAAATTTGAATTAAATGTTTTAAATTAATTCCTTACATTTAATTCTTTCATTATTCTTTCCCCCTCACTAATGTATAGCACTTGTTAATTGTTCCAGACTAAAGTCTTTAAAGTGATACTTCCTGTCCCCATATGAGCTCTGATCTTTGAATGTACGAAGATTTGGCAAAAATCAAATAAAAAATGTATTGGAATTCATGATATGGCTTATCAAAGATATGCATGTTCCAAGGGATTCCTGGCAGCGAACACAGCGCCAGGGTGTTCCATATAACTAGTGTATAGTGCAGATTTATTTTTACATATGTGGCCAATTACAATTTCAAGTTTTTCCTGTGCTAACCAAAGATGAAAAAGCAGAATAGAAATTGATTGACATATGACCAAAATTCACTTAGATTTTTAGTTTTTCTGTCTCAGTGATGCAGTATAAATGTATCTGGAGACTGGGAAGTGTTGCTTGCCTAGTTAAGTTAACGTTTTCTTATAGTTTTTCAGGAAATACGGAAATAATAAGCACCTACACAAAGTATTTAAATATTTTGGCCTACAGTTCTGTAACTTTTCCCACAACGATTAACACAAACCTAAATAAGAAATTTCACTATATCTGGCCAGAAACTTTTGTTGGTGAGTTTGAACCTGAAGCAAAACAACAGAGAAAAGTCCCAAACAGTGGCCATCGAGGATCTCATGAAGATATAGAGAAGACAAGTTGTACATTTTGACAACTTTCATTCCTGACGCTTTTGCTGTTATTTGTTACCACACTCTTAGCTTTCTGCCCTATTTATGTTCACAACTTTTTTTCTGTCAATGCCTACCTGTTTACCGATAAAGAAATAACAATCTACAAACAAATTAATCTAGCCCAATAAAAACTCTGGTTTAAAACAACATTTAATTATTTGTTGAATACATTCTTGTATTTAACTTAACATCCTTGAAATAATGAATTCATTTAAGAAAAGTAGAAATAATGTATAACTTCACTCAGGATAAAATGGTATTAAAGTAAATGCTTAAACTGTTGGAAATTCAGCTAATCCGAAAGCCCTCAGAGGCTTTCCTTACGTACAGGTATGAATGTGTCAAGGTCATTTGAGTTCTTCCAATGACGTTAGATGTACTGAAATAAAAATTTAACATCATTTTCCTTGCTTGCAAACCTTGTTATTTATCATAACTGCACTACTCTGATCTGATAGTCTTAATTTCTCAGTGCTTCATTCATGCATTTTGAATGCAAATAAATGCTCCTAAAGCAGAATGAATATACATATGTATATAATCTTGTTCATTTTGTATCTTTTTATCATCTTTTCATATTACTGCTTTTACAAATTGAAAATGAAATTGTATTTACAGAATCACAGAATAGTTGAAGCTGGAAGGTGCACATCTTCAGGAGCACAGCACAAATCTCACTGATTACAGTAGGGTACTATCTTAACAATTTAAAATTCATTTCTATAGTAAAAAAGTCTTGCAGAATAAGTGAATGAATGGAACAACTATGAAAGCAATTAATGACTGTTAGCCCTTTAAAAGATTTTTTCCACTGTGCATTCCTTCATATTTCCTTTTTTTTGTGGGACTGTGGCCTGAAAATATGCTCAGTATAACAAAAGTAAAGTCTTTCTTAGCCAATATTATGCTTGATTTAAGGGAAATATTTGTTCTGTGCTACCTCCTCCTCCTCTGTTATGATTTTTCTTGGTACATCTTTACTATTTTGCCAATAATTATTTTGCTTTAAAGACAACTTCAGTCCTATAGCCACCATTAGAAACTTATTAACATTTGACTCATTTGGAAAATAAAAGATTCTTGCAGATTTTTTGGAAGAGTGTAAACTATGGGATATTACTTTCTTAGAAAAATGCTTTAAATCTTGCTTCAGACAAGTAGATTATTTTTCTGTACAATCAATATTCTGCATATCTGTTTTTCCTAGCAAAACCTAGAAATATCACAAACACTGCTTTAATACTTAAGGATTTAATCTTACTAGTAAAATTAATGAGATTTGAAGGTTAATATTATCCATACTTAGGACAGTATAGTATGCTCTCAAAGACTTGGTAAGTATCTTAGTGCCACATTAAATTCAGCTTCCACTGCCTAACTTTGGAGATGTTAAGTCATACACACCTTTAAGTATATTCATAGAGGAAAATGAGTAGGTGAAACTCAATTAATTGGTATCTTTCCTTATTGACAGGCTAGTGAAGGATGCCCCATGGGATGAGGTCCCTCTGGCCCACTCCTTAGTTGGCTTTGCCACAGCTTATGACTTCTTATACAGCTATCTTAGCAAGACTCAACAGGAGAGATTTCTTGAGGTAATTGCCAATGCTTCGGGATATATGTACGAAACATCATACAGACGAGGATGGGGTTTCCAGTACCTCCATAACCACCAGCCTACCAACTGTGTGGCCCTGCTGGCTGGAAGCCTGGTTCTGATGAATCAAGGTATGTGCTAAACCATAGGAATGCTTTTCTACAGCATATCAGCTCAGTTGCCCATTTATGGAGTAACATGCAGGAACTGGTACAAATGTTTTTTCTGCGGTTTTCCACGTTAAGTACTCTGCCTATATGGCAGCCAGCTGCAAAGGTGTTCTGCTTTGTGTGTTTTGAGAGCTCCGTTGCATTGGGTTTGCTCTTATGCTGTTTAGAAAAAGATGTATTTATTGAATAGAACAATGATCTGTGGGCAGATGTACAAGTTATGATATATATGCACTGTATCAGTGAATATATAAGTAGTTGCCTAACTGGTTTTGTATTTCTTACCTCACCGTTGCTAAGAATTGACAATTCCCTCATGTGTACTGTTACCAGTTCAGATTTGCAGGCAGTCGTTTAGGGTAGATTATCAGTTTGGAGCTTGTTCTAATGCCTGCAGACAGTCCAGCATCAACTGCATCGAGGTCAGTAGTCAGAAATGCCCTGGGCCCCAAGCTTTCAGCTAGACTACAGCACTTCAGTCTTGTTTCCCTGAGAGGACTGCCAAGCTGGAACTTGATCCACCTGTGGACAAAAGCTCAGGACCTATCTTTTCAGCATCTTTTGCTAAGGAGATGAGCAAATCTTTACCTTTTTCTGTTTGAGCTATGCCCACTCTGAAGGACAGTGCAAGTCATGGAAAGAGCATGCGAAGGAATCCTGGCATTAAATCCCTGTAGTACTTAGGCTGAGAAATGGAAGTCATGTAGCCAGCTCTAGCTTATAGAAGTGTGTCAGTATTTTATCAAGATTTTATTTAAAATATGCTAGACATATTTTGAAAAAGCAGTGCCTGATGGAGCTTCTTCCTTGCCGCAAGTCAAGGAAGATCTACTTTCTGGATGCTGATGGTGTTACCGAGCTGTTTAGTCCTGCCAAGCAAGGGCACATCTGCACATAGTTGGAGCTTTCACATCCAAAGAATGTGTGCCAGAAAAATGTGACACCTACTGTGTTTGGAGATCAGTTTTTTGTTAAGAGCTTGTCATAGCAAGTGTGTTCACTAATGTGCATATGCTCAAAGCCAGCAAGGGTATGCATGGAAATTATTCCCTTTCCTTGTACTATGCTTTCCACAAATTGAAGACTAAGACCATGTTTATTCAGTGGGTTTTGCTAAATTCCTCACAATTCCATCCTTCCTTGATCCTCCGTTGTTGCAGAAAGCTGGCAGTTTGCAAGAGGACTCTGCTTTTCATTAGAGTATAGACCAGAAGTATGCTTTGTGCCAAACAATGGTAACATCACAAACATAGTTGGGTAGTATTTCTTTCACCAAACTTCGTANAGGGTGGGAGCAAAATAAGCAACACTTGAGAAAGTACTGTGAATATTTCAAATGAAAATCAGTCAATACATCCAGACTGTGTATTTCTAAATGAAAGTTTAGTTTAGTTGTTCTCAATACAGAGCAACTTCATTTAAGAAAAACAATCAAACAAACAAACAAAAACTTAAAGTTTCCCTTTTGGTCAAAAATTATTAAAAAAAAAAATACCAGTTTCTTAAAAATTCTCATTCTGACATGAAAGACTTTTTCTTAAGGGGAAAAAAAGGGGAAGGATGGAGGGAGTAAACGAATTCTACCTGTATCAGATTCAAAGCAATTGCAAATATTGTATCCCAGCGTAAGCATTTCTCCCAAAAGGTTTAAACTTCACTTAACAATTTTAAACATTGTGTTCAGCTAATGAAGTCAGCAGAGACTAAATAGCCACCATAAAGTCATGTAAACATTGTCACTGGACATAAAAATGAAACTAACTGAAATAATTTCTAGGCACCCACATATAGTCTTTGCAATTAAAATACACTCAGATACTCCATAAAGAGACATGAGTAAGGCCTAATTTGACATACATGCTGTTCATTCTGGAGTATTTTTTTGTGTAGCCTGACAGAGCGTTGAGTTTCTTCCTTTTTTTTTATTCAAAAGTGTCATTATGTCGTAAGGTACACATGAGAATAGGTTTATAGCATCAATATAACATAAGTTAACAGAACGTGTGTGCATTACAACAGTAAATGCACTATGTTGAACCATGGAAAATACCATTCTTGTTAGGACACTGTCCAAAGCTAACTGATATGGCTGTAATGTCACAATGGAAAATGAGGGTGGAAGTAGTTGGGGTTGTGTTCGGATGGACTGCTGTGGTGCCCTGCTCTATCAGTGTGAGGAAGCAGCGTCACACTGGCTGTGAGCAAGGAGGCAGAACTCAGTAGTGCGGCCCGCTCCTCCTGCTCAGGCTTTCCTGGTCATGTTTCTCCCTTCAGCCTAAATCAGGTTGTCTGTTTTACTTAGACTTCACAATTTTTTCCTCTCTATTAACTGAGTAGGATTTGGCAGCCTTGACTGGTAGGAAGTCTGAATTGCTCATCACTCTGCTGAGCATAAATACGGTACTTGTGGCAATAAAGCAAAACATTCTTAGTAGCAGGTTTGAATGTAGCTCATACTCCCTCAGCCTGGCACATGCACTTCATTCAGCAGGCACTGTTTCACCAAGTAATGTGGGATGTGTAATGCATGCCAGCTGCCCTAAAGTTGAGCTCTACTATACGGTGGAAAGAATTTGGGTTAAATCTGTGCCCAGACACTTTGAGCTGCACAGACACAGGTAGCCATACAGACATACAAGTTAATTGTTTTCTTTTTAGTCCTACCTCTGTTGCCAATGGATCTAGAAGAGAATAAGATGCATGCAGTCTTTCATCTGCTGGGATCCACAAGCTGCCTTCCTTCTGCAATTTATACAGGCACTGCTGAGGATCTCATGCCTGTGTTTGCTCCATGATACAGGCAGCTAAGTCCTGAGAAGGACTTCAGGCAACCTCTTCCCAACTCATGGTTTGTGTGGAGCAGACCGAAATAGTAAGATCTCTAGAAGTCTTTTTCTTAGAAGAAATGTAACTGTTTAGAGCTTGTTTATGTGAAGGCTGGAACTTAGTTGGAAGTTAAGGAAATGAAGAATCTGCATTTGTAATAAACCATGCAAATCTTTTCCAAAAGAACTTCTATTTTGGATAACCCTTTAGGCTGTACAACACTGAAAATGTAAGTGGAATATAGCATATCTTAAAATAGAGCGTATTGTAGTAAAATATCAGTTAACTGCAGTTCAAGTGTCAACTTTTTTATAAACTCTGAGAATCTTTTACCACGCTGGCAATTGCACTAGTGAAAAATGACTGATAAGAATACTTGCTTTATTGGAGCCCTCTAGTGGAGGCTGTAAAATTGTTTTCATACTATTTTAATTTGAAATGCAATAAATGGTGTTGTTCTGACTCTTCTGTTTTTGCATGTTCTGAATGCGTTAAGTAATTTTTCCCATCAAGGTGGATCACATAATCTCACAAAAGTAAAAAGGTGTCTTGATATGTTTTCTCTCCACTCAGGTAACCTTGCTCTACTGTGTTTAAGTGTAGCATTTTATCTTTTACCCTGGAACCATAGGGATGCTGCAGTGATGGGTCATATTTTAGAGCTCTGGCAGCTTTCCTTATGGATTCATTGCTATGAGGGATCCCACTGTGTGAATACAAGTGATGTCATCTATGATTTACAGTGTTGTGACCAGATTTTCTAACAACTCTTTTTCTTTCAGGCTACCTTCAGGAAGCTTACTTATGGACCAAACAAGTATTGGCAATCATGGAAAAGTCAGTAGTCCTGCTGCAGGAAGTCACAGATGGCTCCCTCTATGAAGGGGTAGCTTATGGCAGCTACACCACCAGGTCACTGTTTCAGTACATGTTTCTTGTCCAAAGGCACTTTGATATCAATCACTTCAACCACCCCTGGCTCAAGCAGCACTTTGCATTTATGTACAGGACTGTCCTACCAGGTAGGTCATTTGGACCAATGAAAATTCATCTTCCAATTTTTGAAGCAATTTTGTACTTGAAGTGGGCCATTTTTAAGTAACCTTGTACTTGGACATTTGAAATAACCTTCTTCTCCGACTTCTACTTTCATCATCCATGGAAAGAGTGATATCATTGTTTATCACTGCTTATTAAACACTGTTGTTTATTAAACTGTTTTTTAGAACCAGATGAAAAACATGAATGTCACTTGAGAGAAAAAGCAGTGCTTTAGAATTTGATTTCTGGTTTTCAGAGTTCGACATAGAGCTGGTTCTGGGGCTTTCTGTTTGATAAATAATATTCCTTGAGATTCTTACTGACTTTTTTCTTTGCCAAAAGGAAAAGCAGTCACACAAAAATATTAGATGAAAGGAACAGCAAATCATGAAGCCAGGGTGAAAGTATCAAGGAAGAGCAGGGAAGTTTTACATAGGATCATAGAATCCTTAGAGTTGGAAGGGACCTTTAAATGTTATCTAGTTCAACTCCCCAGCAATTAACAGGGACACCTACAGCTAGGTCAGGTTGCTCGGAGCCTGGTCCAGCCTGACCTTGAATGTCTCCAGGGATAGGGCATCCACCACCTCTCTGGATAATCTGTTCCAGTGCCTCACTACCTTCACTGTAAAAGACTTTTTACTTGTATCCAGCCTAAATGTATCCTTTTTTATTTTGAAATCATTTCCCCTTGTCCTATCCCAAGCGACCCTGTTGAAGGTCTGTCCCCTTCTTTCCTGTAGGTGCCCCTTATTTACTGAAGGGCCCACAGTTTCCCACGAAATGTTGAAATCCACTTTTATAACCATTTTTTTCCAAAATCTTTTTCATACAGAAAATGTAATTGACTCAACTGGTGGGTTTCTCAGATCAGTCCAGGAGTATATGAACCATTTTCTTCTGTCAGTGTGAGAATTAAACAGAAACATTGGGCACCTCTGGCGGGTCAGTTTTGCAGACTGTTTCTGTTTTCATGCTGAATGTCTCCATTGTCACACGGTGTGTTCAGCATCTCTGATAGGAAATCCTAGTTTTGACTAAAAGATGGAGATCTATAAATATAAATATAAATAGATATAGATATATAAATATCTATAAATAGGCAAACAGTATAAGCTAATAAATATTCCCAACTCCTTGTAACTTTCAGATAAGATTCAGTTTCAGGTAGCCTTGAAAGTTTTCAGTGATGATTTTGTGCTGCTTATTCATAGGACAATTCATTGGGATCTTATATTGTTTAAACTCCTCTTTAAAAAGATAGCATGATAACTTAATATGTATTAAAAATTAGCTCCGTGTATGAGGGCAATGATTGCTGCTTTGGCATGCCAGCACAGATGTGTAAGGAACTGCACTGAATCCAGGCTATACCTCAGGCATGTACTGGGGAGAGGTTCCTAAAGAGCAAAGGAAACTCATTTTAGCAATTTCAGGATGGAAGGTGGGCTAGGGTTTTTGTTTTGGTTTGGTTTGTTTTTTTTTTTCTTGAGAGGACCTTTCTTTTGTTGCTTTGGAGAGTTTGGATTGGCATAGGAGGAGTGAAAGCTGCAAGATCTGAGTGAGAAATGGATGTGACGTTGCCTTTTATATTTTTGTAGGACTTTGACTGGTTGTATCCTATAGCCAAAGAAGAAAGGTGACTATTCAAGTTATCTACAGCAGAAGCAAACAGCTCCTGTGTAACTTATGGCTCATTTATGAGTATAAACATCTGAAAAGGCAGCTTCTGTTTGTGTCTGTTTGTACCGCTTGGCTTCATCTTCATGCTCTACAAACATATCTGTGTTTATTTGTTCTTTCTCACATTCCTTTTAACTTTTTCCCAAGGGTTTCAGAGGACTGTGGCCATTGCAGACTCCAACTACAACTGGTTCTACGGGCCAGAGAGCCAGCTGGTGTTTCTTGACAAATTTGTCATGCGCAATGGCAGTGGGAACTGGTTGGCAGATCAGATCAGGAGGAACCGCGTGGTGGAGGGCCCGGGGACTCCATCCAAAGGGCAGAGGTGGTGCACCCTCCACACTGAATTTCTCTGGTATGAAAGGAAATGAGTGGGCTCAAAAAGGACTGGATGGCTGCTTGCCATTTGTGATAAGATGTTATCTTTAGATTTATACTACAGAGGCAGAGATTATGCTATGCTGTCCATGTGTAGGACAGAGTTTTTAGGCTCAGAAGAACTTAACTTAGCATAGATGTTCAGTGTGCACTGCTACAGATTACACCTTAGTCTTATCCTGTGTATGCTTTTGTGTTTTCCTCCCATTGTCTGTTGCAGTTATAAAATGAAACATGCCTGCATATATTCTTTGGTTTATCTGATGGTTTATTCTGATGTTTAATCCTGTTATGTTTTTTAACGACTAATCAGGCAGAAAGTGTAGTTTTGTTTTAAAATGTGTAAGTCCTAATATAAACGTTCTTTGAAAAGCTGAAGTAATGTAAAAGATAGTGTTGTTATTAGTTGTGTGACCATACTAATTTGCAGGCCGAATTTAGAAAAAAATGTGATAAATGACTAGATCCATGTCTTGCTCAGATGTCTTATGTCTTGCAATTTATACAAGAAAGCTGTAAATTTCTTTTCCAGCACAGCTGGAAAAGGAAACTAATATACTGATGTAAATTAAAGATATAAATCATATAAATGTGTCATTTAAAATGCTTTTTCATTAATTTTTAGTTTATTCCCAATTCTGTTTGGAGGCTACAGACTTCCTATTATCATCAGTTTGGGTGAAACAGATGCTCTTTTTTACTCTTTTGGTTAGATAGCGAGCAAATAGATGCAAATGCTGATGTCCAGTGCAAAACAGTGCCTACAACCTGTTCCTGCCTTTTAAAGTATTTATGTTGCAGTCAGTAGCTTTATGATACAAAACAAAATGTGGCTTGTTTGAGAGAAGTTCACCATACTCTTATTTTTGGACTGCAAAAGGGTTACTTGTAAGTGTGGAGTAGATGCTTTCAGTTATTATTCTATGAAAAGCATACAGTGTTAATTTGACTCCTTCAAATTTACTTAGGGATTAGTAGCATAAATGTCATTACAACTATAGGCTTTTTTTTGCTCAGGAAAGACATTGGTGGGCTCTATATTGTTAGGTTGTTCTTTGATATGGGTAATGAATTGGTTTTTGAATTTTGTATAGGTGCTGATGGTGGAATTAGTCAAGTGATTTTTAAACTATTTTCCTCATCATTTTGGCAGGTATGATGCAAGTTTGCGCTCTATCCCTCCGCCAGACTTTGGGGTTCCAAAGCTGCATTACTTTGAGGACTGGGGAGTGGTAACCTACGGAAGTGCTTTGCCAGCTGAAATCAACAGGCCTTTCCTTTCCTTCAAGTCAGGAAAGCTGGGAGGACGTGCAATATATGATATTGTTCATAAGAACAAGTACAAAGAGTGGATCAAGGGATGGAGGAACTTTAACGCTGGCCATGAACACCCAGACCAGAACTCCTTTACATTTGCTCCCAATGGCGTACCTTTCATTACAGAAGCTCTGTATGGGCCAAAATATACTTTTTTTAATAATGTATTGATGTTTTCCCCTGCTGTGTCCAAGAGCTGCTTCTCCCCATGGGAAGGGCAGATTACAGAGGACTGTTCTTCGAAATGGCTTAAATATAAACATGATTTGGCTGGTGACTGTCAGGGACGAGTGGTTGCTGCCATGGAGAGAAGCGGGGTGGTTTTTATCAGGGGAGAAGGAGTGGGGGCATACAATCCTAAACTGAAGCTGAGAAAATTGCAAAGAAACCTCATACTTCTTCATCCTCAACTTTTGTTGCTTGTGGACCAAATCCACCTAGAAGATGACAGCCCTCTGGAGTCAGCAACCAGTTTCTTCCACAATGTGGATGTGCCTTTTGAAGAAACAGTTGTTGATGAGATCCATGGGGCATTCATTAGACATCGTGATGGAATATATAAGATGTACTGGATGGATGACACTGGCCACAGTGAGAAAGCTACCATTGCCTCAAGAATGTATCCCCGGGGCTACCCTTACAATGGAACAAACTATGTGAATGTAACAACCCTCCTGCGGCACCCCATCACCAGAGCCATTTACTTGTTCATTGGGCCCTCCATCGATGTGCAAAGCTTCACTGTCCGTGCAGACTCTCGGCAGCTGGATGTTTTCGTCACCACCAGTGAGCACTCCTATGCAGTTTACCTGTGGACGGTGGAGGACGGGCCTCGTTCTGCCTTTGCACAGGTTACTGCAGGCCGTCAGAAAATTGTCTTTGACCGAACGTCTGCCATTAGGAACTTTGCAGTGCCAGAAGTGAAGGACTACATCGGGATTGTGGAGAGGAACCTGCAGCATTTTAAGCCTGTTTTCCAGCAGCTTGAGAAACAGATCTTGTCTCGTGTACGAAACACAGCTAGCTTCAGGAAGACTGCTGAACGCCTGCTGAGGTTTTCAGATAAGAGACAGACAGAGGAGGCCATTGACAGAATATTTGCAATCTCACAGAGGCAGCAGCAGCAGCGTGGAAGAGCAAAGAAAAATAGAAAAGTATCCAAAGGTTACAAATTTGTTGACGCTGTTCCTGACATTTTTGCACAAATTGAGGTAAATGAAAGAAAAGTGCGACAGAAGGCACAGACTCAAGCACAAAAAGAGTTGCCTGTTGATGAAGATGAGGAAATGAAAGATCTTTTGGATTTTGCAGATATCACTTATGTGAAGCACAAAACTGGAGTTTCAATCAAGGGCCGATCAGGGCTGGCACAGTTGGTGGCAACCACTCGAAGTAGTGCCCCATCAATATCAGCTTCTTATACCCGCCTCTTTCTAATTCTCAACATTGCTATTTTTTTTGTCATGTTAGCAATGCAGCTCACATACTTTCAGAAGGCCAAGAGACTGCATGGCCAAAGATGTCTGTATGCAATACTATTAGTAGATAGCTGTATATTATTGTGGCTGTATTCTTCCTGTTCTCAGTCACAATGTTAGCAGAAGACCTCTACTAGTCGACCAGTTTATGGTCATATATGTCTATGCAAAAGCATTAACCCTAATAGGGCCAAAGTTTATGTTCTCTTTCTTTCTGAAACATTCCAAAAACAGCTGGGGAAATATTGGTTTCAGACCAGAAAGGATTGACAAATCAGGCAGGCAATGAATTTCTCAGAAAACTAAGTGCTTAGTAAGTACTCCTTTGAGTTTTGAGTTGGGCCTCACATCCGAGGGAACATTATGCTTTGTTCTTCAGAGTTTGGTAATGCAAAGCTGAAATTAATTTTTTGGTGTGAAGAGCCCTCTTAAGGTATATGTTTCCAGGGGCTTTTTTTTTTAATACAGAATTGGATTTGCATTTAGTGACTTTTCATTTCCAGGCTGCTGTGAATGTTTGTGGACATTCTCCTAAGGAAAGGATATTCAATCACAAGTATGCAGGGAAGATCTTAGCAGCAGATGCCATTTCTCTCTGCCAAACCAAAGAATATTTAATTGTGGGACACTCCTGTATAATTATTTCAGACACTTCCATCATGTCATCTCTTCCATGCTTTACAGTATGGCATGGTTGGAGGTGGCAATCCTGTCGGTACTTACCAATGAGCAGCACAATGTTTAGTAGACAGCAACAGAAGGAGGAGAATAAGGAGCTGGTTCAAAGTACAGAGGAAGACAATTCTCAGGAAAAAAAAAAACTTTCAGTCAAGAGTAGACTGCGGAAAGATGAATGTTGTGGGGTCTGTTCTCGATTTTTCAAGGCAGGGTTTCACAGAAGTTTTCTGTAGTTTGAAGTGCATCTTAGTAGAGAAATAATGTTCTTCTACATGCACTTGTAAAAATACAAAAACCAAAGCAATCCTGTGGTAACCTCAACAATTGCCAGTATGGAAAAAGAGGTATTATGGAAGTATTTAGTGTCTTTTTTTTTTCTTTTCACATGGCTAGAAGCAGAGGACAGTTAAAATTATGTGAACAATCTGTTCTCTATAAAGCACCAGGAAGGGTTCTGCAAGCTCTTGGTGGCCCCTGGATCAATTATCTGGGGATTAGTGGTAAATGGAATCATGTGGTTTACAGCAAAAATAAGTTCGACATCTCCACATATATCCCCTCTGTTCATTAAACTGATTTTAAGAAATCATAGCTATTTGAGAGAATGGAAAATCTACGGAATTGGGGCATATCTGTATGTCTTTACAGGAAAATAATTTTTCCAGTACATTTGTTAAATAAAAATATTATAATTTTCTCTGCAGAAAAAAATGTTTCTCTTTGATTAGAATATTTATTACAGTAATTACGTTCATCAGCACTTTGTTCAAACCATAAAACTTTGTTTCCTTTTCCTTACATCCATTTAGGTATGTTATCTATATTGCTATTTGTAAGCCTTCTGGAGATTATGCATCGAAACATGCTGAGCTTTTCTTGTCTAAACATTTTTAGTGAACAGATCAGAATATTTTCATCAGGTTCCAGATACTGAGCCATATCAGCACTGTGTTCACATACAGAAGCTCTGCTACAATCTTCGATGCCTGGATTTAGCCAATAAAATTTGACATGTTTAATCTAGGCGAAGGAAGCTGACTGGTTGCATGATGTTACTTACAGTGTAAGTATGCCTAGATTGTGAGAAGCTGTATGTCACTAGACATTTCCTTTCTGTCTTTGCACAGGGATAACAGGAAGGTATGGAGAAATAGCGGTTGGTTGTTTTTGTTTTTTTTTTTAGTATTAGATACTTATGTATACTTGTCCTCTTTGGAGATGGTTGAACCTTTAGAAAAATGAAGAGCTGTGATGGCCGTGAGCCTTTATTAGACTAATGTAATCAGTGGCATTTATACAAATCTTTCACTGCAATTGACAGTTGTGTATGTTTTCCCTATGTCAGGTTGCCATTGCTTTGTTGGAAGACAGCTATGGAAAGCTAAACTCTCATCACTCTAGTCCAAAAAGCTTTTGAGAAGTACCTGCATTTCTTGGCTGGCTGTGTACAGTATGCCATCCAAATTCTAGTACAGGATTAATATGTGTGTCCAATGAAACTGCAGAATTGTGGAAAGTAAGATATGGTCGTGGATATTAGCTCTTGATACTTGATGCTTCTCTGCACTGTTGTAGCAATGTGAAGACAAAAAGGTGTGTACAAGAGATCCCTGCGCGTTTAGAGCCAGGTCTTAAAGCAGCATGTTAAGCCAACCAGCATTTAAATGTGGAGTGAGTGTACATGCAGTGATGGAGTGAAGGGAAATGAAAATAATCTCATGTACTTCTTTACTTATTCTTTTCTACACTGACGTCTTTTAAAAGTCCTTCTTTTTTGTTTAAGTTTTTGTTTCAATTTCTTGCTTCCATTCTTCTTCCCCCTTCTTCTTTCTGTCATTCCTTAGCAAAGCTTATCACAGAATCACAGAATCACAGAATTGTAGGGGTTGGAAGGACCTCCAGACATCACTGAGTCCAACACCCCTCCAAGCAGGTCCCCTGCAGCAGGCTGCACAGGTAGGCGTCACAGAATCATAGAATCATAGAATCACAAGGTTGAAAATGACCTGCAAGATCATCTAGTCTAACCACCCTCCCATTACCCTTGCTACCACGAGCCACTAAACCATATCTCGTAGCTCCTCATCCAGACGCCTCTTGAACACTGCCAGGGACGGCGACTCCACCACCTCCATGGGCAGGCCATTCCAGTGCCTGACCACTCTCTGAGAGAAAA
This sequence comes from Pavo muticus, assembly GCA_016647715.1. NCBI lineage: Eukaryota > Metazoa > Chordata > Aves > Galliformes > Phasianidae > Pavo > Pavo muticus. Next base: position 360,663 of record JACDJE010000130.1, read on the forward strand.
AGTTTTTCCTTATGTCTAACCTAAACCTCCTCTGGTACAACTTGCGGCCATTTCCTCGGGTCCTGTTTGTTGCCTGGGAGAAGAGGCCAAACCCCTCCTCATCACAACCTCCTTTCAGGAAGTTGTAGAGTGCAATAAGGTCTCCCCTGAGCCTCCTCTTCTTCAGACTGAACAATCCCAGCTCCCTCAGCCGCTCCTCATAAGACTTGTGCTCCAGACCCCTCACCAGTTTCATTGTCCTTCTCTGGACACGCTCCAGGGCCTCAACGTCTTTCTTGTAGTGAGGGGCCCAAAACTGAACACAATACTCGAGGTGCAGCCTCACAAGTGCTGAGTACAGGGGGATGATTACCTCCATGCTCCTGCTGGCCACACTATTTCTAATGCAGGCCAGGTTGCCGTTGGCCCTCTTGGCCACCTGGGCACACTGTCAGCTCATGTTCAGCTGAGCATCAACCAACGCCCCCAGGTCCCTTTCCTCTTCACAGTCATCTAGCCACTCACCCCAAGTCTATAGCACTGCATGGGGTTATTGTGTCCAGGCAAGTCTTGAGTATCTCCAGAGAAGGAGAATCCACAACCACCCTGGGCAGCCTGTTCCAGTGCTCCGTCACCCTTACTGTGAAGAAGTTCCTTCGCATATTGGTGCAGAACTTCCTATGCTCAAGTTTATGGCCATTTCCCTTTGTTCTGTCTCTACAGACCACTGAGAAGAAGTTGGCCATGTCCCTTTGACTCCCACACTTAAGATAAATATAAATATAAACATTAATAAGATCACCTCTGAGTCTTCTTTTCTCAAGGTGAACAGACCCAGTTTGCTCAGCCTTTCCTCATAGAGGATATGCTCGAGGCCGTTTATCATCTTTGTGGCCCCCCGCTGGACTCTCTCCAGGAGATCCCTGTCTTTTTGTACTGGGGAGCCCAGAACTGGATACAGTACTCCAAGTGAGGCCTGACCAGGGCAGAGTAGAGGGGGAGGATCACCTCCTTGACCTGCTGGTCACGCTCCTTTTAATGCACCCCAGGATGCCACTGGCCTTCTTGGCTGCCAGGACACACTGCTGGATCATGTCATCCACCAGGACCCCTAGGTCCTTCTCTGCAGAGCATCTCTCCAGCAAGTTATGTCTCCTCATCTTTTCTAATGGAATCTGAAGTAAGTGAAGCAAAGAGCAAACATATCCTTGATGTCTGAAATTAGTACCTTGGGCCGTGGGCCAGAAGTGTCTGTGTTACAAGCCAGGAAGAAATAATTCAGGCCTTCAGATGGCGACATGCCCTGAAAAATACGCCTAGGCTTTCCTAGGAAGTGTAGTGAGGAAGAGCAAGAACATGGCATCAGCCCAGCTAGGTCTAGTGGCTGGTTGGATTCTTAATGCCTGTTGGCATAAGAGAGGATACCGTCCTTGCCTTTGGGTCATTAGTCCAAAATAAAAAAGTGCAGCAATCACAGTACCGTATGTGTCTACGGCAGAGGCACTCAGCACCAGTTTTATCTGGTCTGGGTATACTGAACAACAAAATGTCATTGTATGGTATCCGTTAACAAAGTTATCTTTAGCTTTCTATTTAAAATGAAGTCACGCTACAAAGTGTTTCTGGCGTATGCCTCTGATCCCATTCTTAGTCTGCCTCTTTTTGCTTTCTGAAAATGTTGATGTTCTGCATTTCTGGCCACAGGAAAATATGGCTATTCTACAATTGATTTTTCTCAACTTCTGTTCAGAACTTGATTTTTTTGTCATGCAAATTTGTTTTAGGGCTGCAGTCTAAATTAACCTGAACTTAGTTCAATGTATTCTGAGCAGAGTCATTGGAAATTCAGCTCACTGGTAGCTGTGTGAATGCTTGAGGGTAGAATCTGGTTCTTAGATTTGTAAGTGATTTTTGAGATTATCTAAAAACTGGATGTGTATGTTATATACATCATTGTGACTAAAGGAAGCAAAGGGAATGGAGCGCATTACCTCATTTCTTAAATCTTTGAAGATTGAAGTTGATTCTGGTTGTATGTCTGAAATGTATCAAATTCTTCCATTACCTATGTATTTTCCTGTGATTAATTTTTTTTTCCTTAGTTTTTGAAAGTATATGTTGTCTGGAAAATAGATTTTTGCACCAGGCCATTACAAGCATATTTATTGAGTCTGTGTAAGTCTTACTTTGGATCATAAACACTTTTGTCTAACTTTTTAATCCTTTCAGTCTGGCTACTCTCTTATAATTCAGAAGGATAACTTTAAGCTATTAAGTCAGGCTCAGCTAATGGAGGCCAGATTTTATTTTCTGTCTTTTCTTGATTGTTGACTCCAGGAGAACTCTGCAGCAGGAGGCCTGTGTGATCCAGTGCTGGATGTATCCATATGGTCCTCAGCACTCAACCTATTTTCTAAACAAGTTCAACCTTGAAACAAAGCACTTCAAATAATATAAAAACTAGCATCAGTTTTTCTCCTGATAATAACTAATAAAGATGAGTGATTAATTTAACTTCATACTTGCCTGGTTTGCTACTCTAGTAAACAGCAGAACAATTAATTTCATGAGAATTCAGATTTCATCTTCAGTTTTCAATGAAACTGAACATAATTGCAGTAGCCACAAGATACTAAGGAGTGTGTGAATCCATACAGACAAGACCATAACCTCCCTGCTTTAATTCACATTAATAAAAGTATCACCAGAGTATTCACCCGAGAGTGCTGAGGGAACTGGCGGAGGTGATAGCCGAGCCGCTTTCCATCATCTATCAGTGCTCCTTGTTGACGGGTGAGGTCCCAGAAGACTGGAGGCTTGCCAGTGTGACTCCCATCTACAAGAAGGGCTGCAGGGAGGATCCGGGGAACTACAGGCCTGTTAGCCTGACCTCAGTGCCGGGGAAGATTATGGAGCAGATTGTCTTGAGGGAGATCACGCGGCATGTGCGGGACAACCGGGAGATCAGGCCTAGCCAGCATGGGTTCACGAAGGGCAGGTCCTGCTTGACCAACCTGATCTCCTTCTATGACCTAGTGACCTATCTGGTGGATGAGGGAAAGGCTGTTGATGTAGTCTTCAGTAAAGCCTTTGACACTGTCTCCCACAGCATTCTCCTGCAGAAGCTGGCAGTCCGTGGCTTGGACAGGTACACTCTTGGCTGGGTAAAGAACTGGCTGGAGGGCCAAGCCCAGAGAGTGGTGGTGAATGGAGTTTAATCCAACTGGCAACCGGTTATGAGTGGAGTTCCCCAGGGGTCGGTGCTGGGGCCTGTCCTGTTTAATATCTTTATTGATGACCTGGATGAGGGCATTGAGTGCACCCTCAGTAAGTTTGCAGATGACACCAAGTTGGCTGGAAGTGTCGATCTGCCTGGGGGTAGCGAGGCCCTACAGAGGGATCTGGATAGGCTGGACAGCTGGGCTGAAGCCAATGGGATGAGATTCAACAAGACCAAATGCTGGGTCCTGCACTTTGGCCACAATAACCCCAGACAATGCTACAGGCTTGGGGCAGAGTGGCTGGAAGACTGTGTAGAGGAAATGGACCTGGGGGTGTTGATTGATGCTAGACTGAACATGAGCCAACAGTGTGCCCAGGTGGCCAAGAGGGCCAATGGCATCCTGGCTTGTATCAGAAATAGTGTGACCAGCAGGAACAGGGAAGTAATTGTCCCCCTGTACTCAGCACTGGTGAGGCCGCACCTCGAGTACTGTGTCCAGTTCTGGGCCCCTCGCTGTAAGAAAGACATCGAGGCCCTGGAGCGTGTTCAAAGAAGGGCAACAAAGCTGGTGAGGGGTCTGGAGCACAGGTCTTATGAGGAGCAGCTGAAGGAGCTGGGATTGTTCAGTCTGGAGAAGAGGAGGCTCAGGGGAGACCTTATTGCTCTCTATAACTACCTGAAGGGAGGTTGTAGTGAGCTGGGGGTCAGCTTCTTCTCTCGTGTGACTAGTGATAGGACTAGAGGGAATGGCTTCAAGCTGCGCCAGGGAAGGTTCAGGCTGGACGTTAGGAAATACTACTTCTCTGAAAGGGTGGTCAGGCACTGGAATGGGCTGCCCAGGGAGGTGGTGGAGTCACCGACCCTGGAGGTGTTCAAGGAACGTTTGGATGTTGTGTTGAGGGACATGGTTTAGTGAGAACCATTGGTGATGGGTGAATGGTTGGACTGGATGATCCTGTGGGTCTTTTCCAAGCTTAGTGTTTCTATGATTCTGTGATTCTATGATTCTATCAAGGAAACAATGTAAATCAACCAGGTTCTGTGGTAATGGAATTATGCAGCTAATTTCCATAGGTGTGATCATTCAAATTTCCAAAAGACAGAAAAAAAGCAGGAGGAGATGCTGTTGTCAGGCATATATCCATGCTCTCTACAAGAATGCCTGCACCACATACTAGAATTATTGTGGGAATCCTCTTTATACTGACAGACAAACATCTCTTTGGCCTTAGTGCTGAGAAAGCTGTATTTTTTCTCAGCTGTTCTCAGGTGAGTTCGAACTCATTTTGGTGTAAGGTGACTTCAAACCTCTTCAGATCATTGTCTAAAGCTCATTGTCTAACTCAGGACTTCCTGATACATGGTCTTATCTATCTGGGCTATAGATATCCCCCAGTCACAGAAAGAAAAGCACTGTGGGGTCTCTAGGAAAGATAGCCTTGAGGAATGGTCTCTCATCACCACCTGGCTGGCTGGTAGCCTGCTGTGTCTGCTTGTGAGAGACCCTAAGGAAGGACATTGGTCCAGCAGGGTTTCTGTGACTCATCACGGTGATGACAGTCTACAACCATCTTCCCTCTCTAAGAACCTCTTTGACAGGTGTGCAGGCAGCAGTGTATTTATATCCATGTGCATAGCACATAGGCAGTAAGGTTGGCACCTGTGGCATGTGTCTACCCTACTATGCATTAGTTGTATTGCATTCAGTCATTTGACAGGAAAGAGCCTAGTATGGATGTACTCTAAGACAGATACTACATCCCACCCCGATAGCAAAGTTGGGCATTGCCGCCTAGGCAGGGGCCGCTTACTTTTTCTTCATATATCTATTGTAGGCAATGAACTGTGGCATAACCATATGACTCTGTGAAGACAGAAGCTCCCAAACCACAATGATATTACTGGTTTGACTCCTGCCTAACCCTGGAACAGTGGAGAGGAAGGCTGCCCCTGCTCTGACCCCACAGCCTGAATCCTCTTGAATTCTGTTGTCGAGTTGGCTGTAGGGGAATGACTTTCCCCTTTCAAGATCCCTTGAAGGTGCACACTTCCTTTAAATGCCTGTCTCCTGTGATAGTGTAAAAGTTCTCCCAGCAGATGGCCTGCTAAAAAAGCCACAATTAAGAGCATTACTTTGGTTCAAGTGCTTAATGAAAAATATATGTTAAAGTCAGAACGAGTCTTTTTGCTGAAGGGGTCTAAAAGGACCTGCAGCTGCTCTTTCCCTCTACACCCCGCCCCAAGCTCTCTGTCCCACCAACATAGATGTGGTTACTAAACGAGCTGTGATTCATCCCTCCTACATTGCATCAGCCTCTTCATTTTTGCTGTCCCTAGAGGGAATCAGATCTGAAGAACTAAAACCAGATTATGTGGCAACAAGCCATGTTTCTGGTGTGAGGACCAGACAAACAATTACAAAAATTATGACTTAGTTATTCTGAGGTCTTTGTACTTCAGAGAACCAAAATGGAGCAAGAAAGAAATCTATGCAAGAATGGGGTACACTGCAGTCAAACAAAAGTCCACATCAATTAAGGAAGTCTTGAACCATGCTTACTCCTGCCTCCTGATGAAAGTCATTCAGCTCTGTGTTTCAGAGCCTGCTCTCTGATTCTTCCCTAGAAAGGAAAACACAAGTCTTCTATGGAATTACAGTTTCTCAGATGTGAATTCCCCCATGATTGTCACCTTCTATCATGATGTCTTATATGCATATGCCTCTGGTAAGCTCTCCTTGGCAGAAATGTGAACAAAACCTCCATTCCAAGGAAAGCAAGGAATGGATTTATTGTCGATGACTGGGATTTTATCCATATTCCAAGATTTGTATCTCCTATTTCTTTCTTATATCAGGTCCTAATTGGTTCTAAAACAAATGTTAAAGAAGCTGAGGTTCAGTTGCTGGCTCACAACTTGTCAGAGCTTTCTAGCAGTTTCTTCCATATGAATAGCTGGTTTGCTAGTAGTCTGAACTTATTAAGAAATGACTTGCTTCCCTTAAAAAGAACAAATGCTCTCTTTATTGGAACAGAGGTGGTAGTTCCTCTGTGTATTCTAAAGACCAAAACACTTGTTTTCTGCCTTATGAAAGATATGTAGCTATTTCTCAACCCAAAATGTAAAATGCATCTTGCTTTTCAGATAAGTGGAAAACTACCTCTTCATCCAAAAAACAGCTGTTTAACACTAAGCTAATAATAATTTTCTCATGGTTAATTCACAGTCTTGCACTTTCACATGTCATTCAAAAGTGATATTCTTTCAGATTTGCTCAGTATTCACTCTAGAAAATACTATAAATTTCCAATAACTCCCCTGTTGCTGGGATGTAGATTTATGTAGATGCTTCTAGACCATGAGGTTTAAGTCTGCTTAGAATGGAGATGCTATTGGGGTGAAGCAGCATAATCACAGAAAAACAAACAAACAAACAAACAAACAAAAAAAACCAACTGGTCTGACTCCATGCATTTCTTTCTTTTTTTTTTTTTTTTTATCCCCTTTAGCCAGGGATTGCTACTTATGTTCAGGAATGGACACTTTTTTTCCAGAGTTAAAAAAAAAAGTTGAAATGTCTCCTGATGTACCAGAAAACCGGACTATATTTCCCTTAGGAGCAAAGCCACTCATCTGTTTACAAATTTGTCATACTTTGGCCAAAGATCTGTTAATACCCAAATCCACTTTAAGTGGAGTGCAGTCACTTCTCTCCTTTCCAAAAGCAAAAGATTCAAAGACTTGATTCCAATTGTCCCTGATGTATGCACATAGCAATCTTGAACAACTGTATGGCTACAGGCCACATCACCTGTACCATTTCTGTTATACTTGCAACTTCTCATGGCTGCAAGCCATTTTAGAAATTTACAGATAACACAGACCCGCAGACTTTCCCTTGTAGATTGTGCCTGAAGTTCAGATATGTGCAGAGAAACAAAATTGGTGCAATTTTAAATTTTTTAGTTCTGTGCTGAATCCACAGAACTGAAATAGTCAAATGGTAAGTTGTCCTATAGACCAAGAGGAATTCATTACGTTTCTTTTTTTCATTCATAACCTTCTCACTTGATTTCATACAGAGAAGTCTCTGAACCTACTAGCATAACTAAGATAGACAGCTACACGTGGGAAGCTTTGAAAGGGATAAGGTCTCAGCTCTTACACTGCCTTCCTGTTAGAAAAATGTCTCCTTAGGTATCAAAATTCAGACAGCTAAGGAGTCCAAGCTGGGAAACTGTAAAGAGTGGCATATCACCATGCACTGAAGAATCAACTAATTAAATTAGATAGAATGGTTAATTTGTTTAAGTTTTAAAAAGTGGAGAAGAATTAATGGAATGAAAATGTACAGAACGTATTTCGTAGCATATAAATAGAAAGCATTAGAACACAGACATGGGAGGATAGCATGAAATCTAAACTATTTGATAATCAAGACAGCAAAATGTGGTGTCATAATGTGAAGGTAGCCACATTCTTCTGCATTCCCATATACATTAAAAAAAAAAAAAAAAAAAAAAAAAAAAAAAAAAAGAGTATAGAAGCCATTGCACCAGTTTCTCTTGCTGTTATTCCCTGCTGCTTTTCACAGCAGCGGTTCACAGAGATTCATTTCTGGATAGTGGGCTTCCTGTAACCAAATGGCCTACAGCTGTCAGGGGGCTTCACTGCTCAACCTACATTCAACTACAATCTATATGTGCTGTAAGGAAGTCTGCATGATTCTTTAAGCATTGGCTGTGATCTGTGGCATATTTGCAGAGCTTATAAGAAAATATGTTATATTTTCGTAGGATTAGAAAGGTACAAGTTGTCAGGTTTTATGAAGAAATCAAGAAGTGCTGGTGAGGCAGATAATAGAATTAATTCATCTGTAGTCAGGTAATTCACCCTGAGAAGCCAATTAGTAACTTCCAAGAAAGCAAATCTCGTTCTTTTTCCTCTAGTGTGTAAAATGATATGGCATAAAACTTCTTTTGCAATTATGAACACATTAAATCCGAAACATCTCCGTAGTGTCATACTGAGCACCAGATCTCACCTGCAGAGCCTCCTTCAGAACTGTGCTTTGTTTTGCTGTCCCAGTTCCTTTCTACCCACTAAAACTGATTTTCATTCTAAACCTAATAAATGTAATGTCTTAAAATACCAGAATAATGTACCCCAATACTTGTAAGCTGTACATGCACAGCCACAGTGCTACTTCTCTGCCTGCTGTTCTGCTAAGTATTAGCGCTACTAATGATTTACGTGGTGCTGCTGGGATGTGTGACACTTCACAAACACATAGGGCTGGTTCAATCATAAAGCCAGAATAACTTCCTTCGTTTCACAAACTGAGGTAATGGGCCTCTGGGGGAGGTCCGTCCACATGGAGGGGAGGTGTGGGGCTGTGTGCAGACAAAGCTCCCACTAGTAAAGCTTTAATTTCACCTGGAAAGAGATAAAAGGCATTACAAGAATTTTCCTAGGACAGAAAGACTTTTCTGTCTGTCTTTCTTATTTGGGCACTGAGAATACAGCTTACAACTCTTTCACTTGAAGAAACGAGTCCAGTTGTTATAAAAATAAAACCCATTGGCAGTGCTGTAGAGCTCAAGCTCCATTCTGCCCATGGCTTTTTTGAGCTTAATAAGACTAATGACAGAAATTTAAGACACAATGAACTTTCATAGAAACAGCTAGAAAAAGAATGATTTGCAAAAAAAAAAAAAAAAAAAAAGAGGTAAAATAAAACAAGATCCTCTCAATACAAATCCTGCAGTGAACATACACACACACGTGCTGCATTCAAGAACAGTATCACACATTTGGTATAACAGCAGAACTAGTTGGACTACAGCTATTTTCCACTCAGAAAGTATGTGAGGTTCACTCAGCTGCAAAAGAAGGGATAGAATTTAAAACATTAAAGAGAAACTTGTTGAAACTTCGAACAAGTTGATTTGTTTTGAGCTGATTTTTTTCATTTCAATAAAGCATACTTAAAAATAAAAGGATATTTCAAATAACAAAATCACTTTTTCTTCTTTTTTTTAAAATATCTCTCTGTTTTCACTATGGCATTGTTTTTATCCCACTTGCTGGCATGAAATTTAATGCAAATAAATGCAAAAACACCCATTAAATTGGAATTCTGGGTTCTTTAATAGAAAACCGTTTTTCTGAACACTTCCAGTTAATGCTTCACAGCTATTGTGGAGACAGAAGTGCTAATTCAATGGACGGGAAATAGCTGCCCTGAGAGAACAATGCACAGAGGTGAATAGGACGCTAACAGCAGCCTGACCATGCAGCTCTGCAGTTCCTCTGCCTCTCTATCTCCAGACCCCTAGTTCTTCAAGGCTGCCCAGCGTTCCCCCCTGGCAGGACCATTGCTGCCCCTCAGCCTGACTCATGGCACAAGCATTCCCCTCCTCCCAAGCCAGGGTGGTCTCTTCTCCTTCACCCACATCTCTGTAGTATTTACTGAAAATGTGTTTGCTCAGAGGGGAAGGTTAATCCTTTTTCACAGAGAGCTTCCTTCCCTTTTTTGATGAAGCTTGTTCCTGAAATCATACATTTTATTATAGAGAAATAAAATAATGCTAAAAATTAGTCTCAGGTGAATCACAGTAGGGGTTGGAGAATTATAGGGGACCTTGAGATCATCTAGTCCAACCTGCTAAAGCAGGTTCTGTGGAGTAGGTTGCAGAGGAAAGCATCCAGGTGGGTCTTGAATATCTCTAGGGGAGGAGTCTCTACAACCTCTCTGGGCAGTCTATTCCAGTGCTCTGTCACCCTCACAGTAAAGAAGTTTTTCCTCATACTTGTGTGGAATTTCCTGTGTTCCAGTTTGTGCCCATTGACCCTTGTTCTGTCACTGGGCTCCTTTAAAAAGAGCTTGGCCCCATCCACCTGACTCCTGCTTTTTAGATATTTATAAGCATTGATAAAATCTCCCCTCAGTCATCTCTTCTCCAGGCTGAACAGCCCCAGGTCTCTCAGCTGCTCCTCACAAGAGAGATGTTCCAGGCCCTTTATCATCCTTGTGGTCCTCCCCTGGACTCTGTCTAGAAGTTCCCTGACTTTTTTGAATTGAGGAGCCCAGAACTGGATGTAATACTCCAAATGTGGCCCGACCAGGGCAGAGTAGAGGGGGAGGATCACTTCCCTTGACATGCTGGCCATGCTCTTTTTAATGCACCCCAGTGAAGTTGTGGGGTTCCTTGGCCGCTGTCTTTCCACTGTGTAGATATTATCTGCTCCTGGTCATCAGGATCCCTTGTTCAGCTGGTGGTTCTCAGACACAGCCTCTGACTTTTACTTTAAGAAATTCTGTATAAGAGGTGACGAAAGGTACGTTTTTGCTGGCAATGTTGTTCAGCTGGCCATCTGTCTGACTTAAATGTGATTGTGATTTTGTTTTGCTGTGCTTAGGGCATTAAAGTGATTGCAGATGTGACTTGGGCACTATAAGCGTATCACTTTCAGTGCATGTAGAAGCAAAGCCAGAGCTTGCATTATTCTCTGTCATCCCAGCACATCCCAACACTAGTCCAGACACAAAAAATTCTAATTTCAAGGTCCAATAAACATTGCCTCCAAATGTAAGCAGCTACTAAATCACACAGTATCTATGTAGGGACAGACATTATTTCTCATAGTTTGTATAGGGGATTTTTATCTTGAAAATATCTTTGAAAAATAGGGTAGTTATTCAAACCGAAGAAAAAAGAAAGAAGAACTTATTCTGTGTCATGCTTTCTGAAACTTTGAAACTTCGAAACTTCCTCATCCCATTCCTCTTGTCTGGTATGCTGTTTAGAAAAAAACAGCCTGTTTTTTTTTTTTTTTTCCCCTAGAAGTTTGAGTTTAAATAGAAAACGAGTATTTTTCATAGCAGCATTTTTATGTAGGAAAAAACTGTTTCCCTAAATACCTTTCTTTTTCCCCGGAAAAGAATATTGATATTAATATAAATTGTAAAATGAAAGTATCTACTTCTGATGTTTGTACTGGGCAAATATGTAGAAAATATAGTAAAGAATGAAAATAGTATGTACGTATAGAAACCTGATGTTAAATGGTGTACAGGAAGGCAAATAAATCTGACTTGGTTCTAGCTGGATTTCAAAAAGCATATTTGACTGTTTGTCCTGCAGAAGTTAAGAAAAATTAAAAGAGTAGATAGTTCTGGAGTGAAAGTCCTTACGTAGTTTTAAGTTTGCTGAAAATTGGAATAAGTAGTGCATCTGTACTATGAACAATACTGCTTATATATTTTAAGTGACCTGGAAGGGGGTGAAAATCAAAACAATGATATTTGCTTATGGTATGAATTTATTCTGCGTAGTTAAAAACAAACTGCTGATAAAAGAACTGCTGGTATATTTCGCTATACCAGAAAGCAAAATGACAGGGGAAGGCAAAGTGGTGTTTGGGTGAAATTGAGTCCTCTCTTCATACATAAACAGATAGACTCTGAGCGGACTGAAAATATTGCTTAGAACTTGTATTAAATCAAACCTCACTAAAATATCAGCTCAGCGTTTCAAGCATGATAAAAAAAGCCATTCAAATTCTATAAACAGTCACAACAAAATAGAAAATAATATCATTATGACACTATAGAAAACTGACCTGGCTGCACCTTCAGTGTAGGTCTGGTAAACCCCAACCTCATCCCCTCATGTCAAAACTGGTACTTGAATCCTGGAGAATGGTTCAGGTGGCAATATGTATAAAAAAGATATACAGCCCACAATAAAAAAAAAAANCTGAAGGAGCTGGGATTGTTCAGTCTGGAGAAGAGGAGGCTCAGGGGAGACCTTATTGCTCTCTATAACTACCTGAAGGGAGGTTGTAGTGAGCTGGGGGTCAGCTTCTTCTCTCGTGTGACTAGTGATAGGACTAGAGGGAATGGCTTCAAGCTGCGCCAGGGAAGGTTCAGGCTGGACGTTAGGAAATACTACTTCTCTGAAAGGGTGGTCAGGCACTGGAATGGGCTGCCCAGGGAGGTGGTGGAGTCACCGACCCTGGAGGTGTTCAAGGAACGTTTGGATGTTGTGTTGAGGGACATGGTTTAGTGAGAACCATTGGTGATGGGTGAATGGTTGGACTGGATGATCCTGTGGGTCTTTTCCAAGCTTAGTGTTTCTATGATTCTGTGATTCTATGATTCTATCAAGGAAACAATGTAAATCAACCAGGTTCTGTGGTAATGGAATTATGCAGCTAATTTCCATAGGTGTGATCATTCAAATTTCCAAAAGACAGAAAAAAAGCAGGAGGAGATGCTGTTGTCAGGCATATATCCATGCTCTCTACAAGAATGCCTGCACCACATACTAGAATTATTGTGGGAATCCTCTTTATACTGACAGACAAACATCTCTTTGGCCTTAGTGCTGAGAAAGCTGTATTTTTTCTCAGCTGTTCTCAGGTGAGTTCGAACTCATTTTGGTGTAAGGTGACTTCAAACCTCTTCAGATCATTGTCTAAAGCTCATTGTCTAACTCAGGACTTCCTGATACATGGTCTTATCTATCTGGGCTATAGATATCCCCCAGTCACAGAAAGAAAAGCACTGTGGGGTCTCTAGGAAAGATAGCCTTGAGGAATGGTCTCTCATCACCACCTGGCTGGCTGGTAGCCTGCTGTGTCTGCTTGTGAGAGACCCTAAGGAAGGACATTGGTCCAGCAGGGTTTCTGTGACTCATCACGGTGATGACAGTCTACAACCATCTTCCCTCTCTAAGAACCTCTTTGACAGGTGTGCAGGCAGCAGTGTATTTATATCCATGTGCATAGCACATAGGCAGTAAGGTTGGCACCTGTGGCATGTGTCTACCCTACTATGCATTAGTTGTATTGCATTCAGTCATTTGACAGGAAAGAGCCTAGTATGGATGTACTCTAAGACAGATACTACATCCCACCCCGATAGCAAAGTTGGGCATTGCCGCCTAGGCAGGGGCCGCTTACTTTTTCTTCATATATCTATTGTAGGCAATGAACTGTGGCATAACCATATGACTCTGTGAAGACAGAAGCTCCCAAACCACAATGATATTACTGGTTTGACTCCTGCCTAACCCTGGAACAGTGGAGAGGAAGGCTGCCCCTGCTCTGACCCCACAGCCTGAATCCTCTTGAATTCTGTTGTCGAGTTGGCTGTAGGGGAATGACTTTCCCCTTTCAAGATCCCTTGAAGGTGCACACTTCCTTTAAATGCCTGTCTCCTGTGATAGTGTAAAAGTTCTCCCAGCAGATGGCCTGCTAAAAAAGCCACAATTAAGAGCATTACTTTGGTTCAAGTGCTTAATGAAAAATATATGTTAAAGTCAGAACGAGTCTTTTTGCTGAAGGGGTCTAAAAGGACCTGCAGCTGCTCTTTCCCTCTACACCCCGCCCCAAGCTCTCTGTCCCACCAACATAGATGTGGTTACTAAACGAGCTGTGATTCATCCCTCCTACATTGCATCAGCCTCTTCATTTTTGCTGTCCCTAGAGGGAATCAGATCTGAAGAACTAAAACCAGATTATGTGGCAACAAGCCATGTTTCTGGTGTGAGGACCAGACAAACAATTACAAAAATTATGACTTAGTTATTCTGAGGTCTTTGTACTTCAGAGAACCAAAATGGAGCAAGAAAGAAATCTATGCAAGAATGGGGTACACTGCAGTCAAACAAAAGTCCACATCAATTAAGGAAGTCTTGAACCATGCTTACTCCTGCCTCCTGATGAAAGTCATTCAGCTCTGTGTTTCAGAGCCTGCTCTCTGATTCTTCCCTAGAAAGGAAAACACAAGTCTTCTATGGAATTACAGTTTCTCAGATGTGAATTCCCCCATGATTGTCACCTTCTATCATGATGTCTTATATGCATATGCCTCTGGTAAGCTCTCCTTGGCAGAAATGTGAACAAAACCTCCATTCCAAGGAAAGCAAGGAATGGATTTATTGTCGATGACTGGGATTTTATCCATATTCCAAGATTTGTATCTCCTATTTCTTTCTTATATCAGGTCCTAATTGGTTCTAAAACAAATGTTAAAGAAGCTGAGGTTCAGTTGCTGGCTCACAACTTGTCAGAGCTTTCTAGCAGTTTCTTCCATATGAATAGCTGGTTTGCTAGTAGTCTGAACTTATTAAGAAATGACTTGCTTCCCTTAAAAAGAACAAATGCTCTCTTTATTGGAACAGAGGTGGTAGTTCCTCTGTGTATTCTAAAGACCAAAACACTTGTTTTCTGCCTTATGAAAGATATGTAGCTATTTCTCAACCCAAAATGTAAAATGCATCTTGCTTTTCAGATAAGTGGAAAACTACCTCTTCATCCAAAAAACAGCTGTTTAACACTAAGCTAATAATAATTTTCTCATGGTTAATTCACAGTCTTGCACTTTCACATGTCATTCAAAAGTGATATTCTTTCAGATTTGCTCAGTATTCACTCTAGAAAATACTATAAATTTCCAATAACTCCCCTGTTGCTGGGATGTAGATTTATGTAGATGCTTCTAGACCATGAGGTTTAAGTCTGCTTAGAATGGAGATGCTATTGGGGTGAAGCAGCATAATCACAGAAAAACAAACAAACAAACAAACAAACAAAAAAAACCAACTGGTCTGACTCCATGCATTTCTTTCTTTTTTTTTTTTTTTTTATCCCCTTTAGCCAGGGATTGCTACTTATGTTCAGGAATGGACACTTTTTTTCCAGAGTTAAAAAAAAAAGTTGAAATGTCTCCTGATGTACCAGAAAACCGGACTATATTTCCCTTAGGAGCAAAGCCACTCATCTGTTTACAAATTTGTCATACTTTGGCCAAAGATCTGTTAATACCCAAATCCACTTTAAGTGGAGTGCAGTCACTTCTCTCCTTTCCAAAAGCAAAAGATTCAAAGACTTGATTCCAATTGTCCCTGATGTATGCACATAGCAATCTTGAACAACTGTATGGCTACAGGCCACATCACCTGTACCATTTCTGTTATACTTGCAACTTCTCATGGCTGCAAGCCATTTTAGAAATTTACAGATAACACAGACCCGCAGACTTTCCCTTGTAGATTGTGCCTGAAGTTCAGATATGTGCAGAGAAACAAAATTGGTGCAATTTTAAATTTTTTAGTTCTGTGCTGAATCCACAGAACTGAAATAGTCAAATGGTAAGTTGTCCTATAGACCAAGAGGAATTCATTACGTTTCTTTTTTTCATTCATAACCTTCTCACTTGATTTCATACAGAGAAGTCTCTGAACCTACTAGCATAACTAAGATAGACAGCTACACGTGGGAAGCTTTGAAAGGGATAAGGTCTCAGCTCTTACACTGCCTTCCTGTTAGAAAAATGTCTCCTTAGGTATCAAAATTCAGACAGCTAAGGAGTCCAAGCTGGGAAACTGTAAAGAGTGGCATATCACCATGCACTGAAGAATCAACTAATTAAATTAGATAGAATGGTTAATTTGTTTAAGTTTTAAAAAGTGGAGAAGAATTAATGGAATGAAAATGTACAGAACGTATTTCGTAGCATATAAATAGAAAGCATTAGAACACAGACATGGGAGGATAGCATGAAATCTAAACTATTTGATAATCAAGACAGCAAAATGTGGTGTCATAATGTGAAGGTAGCCACATTCTTCTGCATTCCCATATACATTAAAAAAAAAAAAAAAAAAAAAAAAAAAGAGTATAGAAGCCATTGCACCAGTTTCTCTTGCTGTTATTCCCTGCTGCTTTTCACAGCAGCGGTTCACAGAGATTCATTTCTGGATAGTGGGCTTCCTGTAACCAAATGGCCTACAGCTGTCAGGGGGCTTCACTGCTCAACCTACATTCAACTACAATCTATATGTGCTGTAAGGAAGTCTGCATGATTCTTTAAGCATTGGCTGTGATCTGTGGCATATTTGCAGAGCTTATAAGAAAATATGTTATATTTTCGTAGGATTAGAAAGGTACAAGTTGTCAGGTTTTATGAAGAAATCAAGAAGTGCTGGTGAGGCAGATAATAGAATTAATTCATCTGTAGTCAGGTAATTCACCCTGAGAAGCCAATTAGTAACTTCCAAGAAAGCAAATCTCGTTCTTTTTCCTCTAGTGTGTAAAATGATATGGCATAAAACTTCTTTTGCAATTATGAACACATTAAATCCGAAACATCTCCGTAGTGTCATACTGAGCACCAGATCTCACCTGCAGAGCCTCCTTCAGAACTGTGCTTTGTTTTGCTGTCCCAGTTCCTTTCTACCCACTAAAACTGATTTTCATTCTAAACCTAATAAATGTAATGTCTTAAAATACCAGAATAATGTACCCCAATACTTGTAAGCTGTACATGCACAGCCACAGTGCTACTTCTCTGCCTGCTGTTCTGCTAAGTATTAGCGCTACTAATGATTTACGTGGTGCTGCTGGGATGTGTGACACTTCACAAACACATAGGGCTGGTTCAATCATAAAGCCAGAATAACTTCCTTCGTTTCACAAACTGAGGTAATGGGCCTCTGGGGGAGGTCCGTCCACATGGAGGGGAGGTGTGGGGCTGTGTGCAGACAAAGCTCCCACTAGTAAAGCTTTAATTTCACCTGGAAAGAGATAAAAGGCATTACAAGAATTTTCCTAGGACAGAAAGACTTTTCTGTCTGTCTTTCTTATTTGGGCACTGAGAATACAGCTTACAACTCTTTCACTTGAAGAAACGAGTCCAGTTGTTATAAAAATAAAACCCATTGGCAGTGCTGTAGAGCTCAAGCTCCATTCTGCCCATGGCTTTTTTGAGCTTAATAAGACTAATGACAGAAATTTAAGACACAATGAACTTTCATAGAAACAGCTAGAAAAAGAATGATTTGCAAAAAAAAAAAAAAAAAAAAAAAAAGAGTATAGAAGCCATTGCACCAGTTTCTCTTGCTGTTATTCCCTGCTGCTTTTCACAGCAGCGGTTCACAGAGATTCATTTCTGGATAGTGGGCTTCCTGTAACCAAATGGCCTACAGCTGTCAGGGGGCTTCACTGCTCAACCTACATTCAACTACAATCTATATGTGCTGTAAGGAAGTCTGCATGATTCTTTAAGCATTGGCTGTGATCTGTGGCATATTTGCAGAGCTTATAAGAAAATATGTTATATTTTCGTAGGATTAGAAAGGTACAAGTTGTCAGGTTTTATGAAGAAATCAAGAAGTGCTGGTGAGGCAGATAATAGAATTAATTCATCTGTAGTCAGGTAATTCACCCTGAGAAGCCAATTAGTAACTTCCAAGAAAGCAAATCTCGTTCTTTTTCCTCTAGTGTGTAAAATGATATGGCATAAAACTTCTTTTGCAATTATGAACACATTAAATCCGAAACATCTCCGTAGTGTCATACTGAGCACCAGATCTCACCTGCAGAGCCTCCTTCAGAACTGTGCTTTGTTTTGCTGTCCCAGTTCCTTTCTACCCACTAAAACTGATTTTCATTCTAAACCTAATAAATGTAATGTCTTAAAATACCAGAATAATGTACCCCAATACTTGTAAGCTGTACATGCACAGCCACAGTGCTACTTCTCTGCCTGCTGTTCTGCTAAGTATTAGCGCTACTAATGATTTACGTGGTGCTGCTGGGATGTGTGACACTTCACAAACACATAGGGCTGGTTCAATCATAAAGCCAGAATAACTTCCTTCGTTTCACAAACTGAGGTAATGGGCCTCTGGGGGAGGTCCGTCCACATGGAGGGGAGGTGTGGGGCTGTGTGCAGACAAAGCTCCCACTAGTAAAGCTTTAATTTCACCTGGAAAGAGATAAAAGGCATTACAAGAATTTTCCTAGGACAGAAAGACTTTTCTGTCTGTCTTTCTTATTTGGGCACTGAGAATACAGCTTACAACTCTTTCACTTGAAGAAACGAGTCCAGTTGTTATAAAAATAAAACCCATTGGCAGTGCTGTAGAGCTCAAGCTCCATTCTGCCCATGGCTTTTTTGAGCTTAATAAGACTAATGACAGAAATTTAAGACACAATGAACTTTCATAGAAACAGCTAGAAAAAGAATGATTTGAAAAAAAAAAAAAAAAAAAAAAAGAGGTAAAATAAAACAAGATCCTCTCAATACAAATCCTGCAGTGAACATACACACACACGTGCTGCATTCAAGAACAGTATCACACATTTGGTATAACAGCAGAACTAGTTGGACTACAGCTATTTTCCACTCAGAAAGTATGTGAGGTTCACTCAGCTGCAAAAGAAGGGATAGAATTTAAAACATTAAAGAGAAACTTGTTGAAACTTCGAACAAGTTGATTTGTTTTGAGCTGATTTTTTTCATTTCAATAAAGCATACTTAAAAATAAAAGGATATTTCAAATAACAAAATCACTTTTTCTTCTTTTTTTTAAAATATCTCTCTGTTTTCACTATGGCATTGTTTTTATCCCACTTGCTGGCATGAAATTTAATGCAAATAAATGCAAAAACACCCATTAAATTGGAATTCTGGGTTCTTTAATAGAAAACCGTTTTTCTGAACACTTCCAGTTAATGCTTCACAGCTATTGTGGAGACAGAAGTGCTAATTCAATGGACGGGAAATAGCTGCCCTGAGAGAACAATGCACAGAGGTGAATAGGACGCTAACAGCAGCCTGACCATGCAGCTCTGCAGTTCCTCTGCCTCTCTATCTCCAGACCCCTAGTTCTTCAAGGCTGCCCAGCGTTCCCCCCTGGCAGGACCATTGCTGCCCCTCAGCCTGACTCATGGCACAAGCATTCCCCTCCTCCCAAGCCAGGGTGGTCTCTTCTCCTTCACCCACATCTCTGTAGTATTTACTGAAAATGTGTTTGCTCAGAGGGGAAGGTTAATCCTTTTTCACAGAGAGCTTCCTTCCCTTTTTTGATGAAGCTTGTTCCTGAAATCATACATTTTATTATAGAGAAATAAAATAATGCTAAAAATTAGTCTCAGGTGAATCACAGTAGGGGTTGGAGAATTATAGGGGACCTTGAGATCATCTAGTCCAACCTGCTAAAGCAGGTTCTGTGGAGTAGGTTGCAGAGGAAAGCATCCAGGTGGGTCTTGAATATCTCTAGGGGAGGAGTCTCTACAACCTCTCTGGGCAGTCTATTCCAGTGCTCTGTCACCCTCACAGTAAAGAAGTTTTTCCTCATACTTGTGTGGAATTTCCTGTGTTCCAGTTTGTGCCCATTGACCCTTGTTCTGTCACTGGGCTCCTTTAAAAAGAGCTTGGCCCCATCCACCTGACTCCTGCTTTTTAGATATTTATAAGCATTGATAAAATCTCCCCTCAGTCATCTCTTCTCCAGGCTGAACAGCCCCAGGTCTCTCAGCTGCTCCTCACAAGAGAGATGTTCCAGGCCCTTTATCATCCTTGTGGTCCTCCCCTGGACTCTGTCTAGAAGTTCCCTGACTTTTTTGAATTGAGGAGCCCAGAACTGGATGTAATACTCCAAATGTGGCCCGACCAGGGCAGAGTAGAGGGGGAGGATCACTTCCCTTGACATGCTGGCCATGCTCTTTTTAATGCACCCCAGTGAAGTTGTGGGGTTCCTTGGCCGCTGTCTTTCCACTGTGTAGATATTATCTGCTCCTGGTCATCAGGATCCCTTGTTCAGCTGGTGGTTCTCAGACACAGCCTCTGACTTTTACTTTAAGAAATTCTGTATAAGAGGTGACGAAAGGTACGTTTTTGCTGGCAATGTTGTTCAGCTGGCCATCTGTCTGACTTAAATGTGATTGTGATTTTGTTTTGCTGTGCTTAGGGCATTAAAGTGATTGCAGATGTGACTTGGGCACTATAAGCGTATCACTTTCAGTGCATGTAGAAGCAAAGCCAGAGCTTGCATTATTCTCTGTCATCCCAGCACATCCCAACACTAGTCCAGACACAAAAAATTCTAATTTCAAGGTCCAATAAACATTGCCTCCAAATGTAAGCAGCTACTAAATCACACAGTATCTATGTAGGGACAGACATTATTTCTCATAGTTTGTATAGGGGATTTTTATCTTGAAAATATCTTTGAAAAATAGGGTAGTTATTCAAACCGAAGAAAAAAGAAAGAAGAACTTATTCTGTGTCATGCTTTCTGAAACTTTGAAACTTCGAAACTTCCTCATCCCATTCCTCTTGTCTGGTATGCTGTTTAGAAAAAAACAGCCTGTTTTTTTTTTTTTTTTCCCCTAGAAGTTTGAGTTTAAATAGAAAACGAGTATTTTTCATAGCAGCATTTTTATGTAGGAAAAAACTGTTTCCCTAAATACCTTTCTTTTTCCCCGGAAAAGAATATTGATATTAATATAAATTGTAAAATGAAAGTATCTACTTCTGATGTTTGTACTGGGCAAATATGTAGAAAATATAGTAAAGAATGAAAATAGTATGTACGTATAGAAACCTGATGTTAAATGGTGTACAGGAAGGCAAATAAATCTGACTTGGTTCTAGCTGGATTTCAAAAAGCATATTTGACTGTTTGTCCTGCAGAAGTTAAGAAAAATTAAAAGAGTAGATAGTTCTGGAGTGAAAGTCCTTACGTAGTTTTAAGTTTGCTGAAAATTGGAATAAGTAGTGCATCTGTACTATGAACAATACTGCTTATATATTTTAAGTGACCTGGAAGGGGGTGAAAATCAAAACAATGATATTTGCTTATGGTATGAATTTATTCTGCGTAGTTAAAAACAAACTGCTGATAAAAGAACTGCTGGTATATTTCGCTATACCAGAAAGCAAAATGACAGGGGAAGGCAAAGTGGTGTTTGGGTGAAATTGAGTCCTCTCTTCATACATAAACAGATAGACTCTGAGCGGACTGAAAATATTGCTTAGAACTTGTATTAAATCAAACCTCACTAAAATATCAGCTCAGCGTTTCAAGCATGATAAAAAAAGCCATTCAAATTCTATAAACAGTCACAACAAAATAGAAAATAATATCATTATGACACTATAGAAAACTGACCTGGCTGCACCTTCAGTGTAGGTCTGGTAAACCCCAACCTCATCCCCTCATGTCAAAACTGGTACTTGAATCCTGGAGAATGGTTCAGGTGGCAATATGTATAAAAAAGATATACAGCCCAAAAAAAAAAAAAAAAAAAAAAAAAAAAAAAAGGTATACAGCAGATAAGGAACTCCCTAATCTGCCTGGTATAAGGGGTCAATATACCATTGTTATCTACTTGGTACGAAGGCGCAGATTCTTCCTGTTTTCTAGACCACCTACAGGACTATCCATCAGTGAGCATTAGCAGGCTTAACAATATCACTACATCTTGTTTCAATCCCTACTTTTCTTTTGAACATTGTAGCTAACACACTATGACATTTACTGTATCAATTTATTATAACTCCAACAACAGCCAGGCCAACAATTGCATCATTGTGTCATTACAATTGCAATTATACATACAGCAATTTAAAACAAACAAACAAACAAACCAGTTATCAGTAACAGTTTCTTAACCAAGACCAATCAGGTAACCATGAGGTCAGCTTATCCCAGACTTCCTCAAAACCCCACGCAGTGTCATCAAGGGATACCAAGGGATACATCATGGTCTAGCTTTTGTTAGCTCTTTACGTACTGTGCAAGTAAATGGTACATAAATGGAAAGAAACCAAACAATCTTTTCAGCAAAGCCAAGTCCATAATTGTAAAAACTAGTTATTCCTTAGTTTTATGTTCCCTTTCATGGGGCCAACCACGATGGGAGCATTAGTGGCCAGATGAAAAGAAGCACCATCATGCATCAAGAGAATCCAACCAGAAAAAAACATACCACTTTCAGAAAAATAGGTCTCTATTTCCTTTTGAAGCAGGATATGATTTTTCTATGCTAAGGGAAAACAATACATGTGATAGCTTACTTGGATGACCGTGTATGTCACTAATCTGTGAAGAGCAAATGCCATACTAGCACCTTTAGAAAAGTCCTAAAGAAATTACCTGTTCGCCATGGGGCTCACCAGAATCTGTCATCATTTTATACACTCCATTTTATACTATTATTCTTTTCCTTCTTTTAAACATAACATGGGAATGGATACTGTCTATTTGCAGTCACAGAAATGTTGTAGCAAGAGTAACAACCAAAAAGCCCTGTGCTACTTCATCACTTAGTTTTTGAGGACCATCTCTCAAACCATAAAATAGAAGACTTTGGAAGGTTACAGCCGGCACCACATCACACCTGGTGGACTTTTCTTGAAATATTCTCTAGGAAAATCTGGTTGGGCTGTGAGTGCACATCCTGGGGTTTGTGATTAACGTATGTGATGTGATAATGCTCAGTAAGAAACAGTGCAGTGTAGATAACAGCATTCAGAGTCTATTTAGAATGAATTCATAGCACTGACACAATCAAATAGGTTAGAAGATTCCCAGTTCATGTGAGAGCAGGTAAATTTGAACCAAAAATCCTGGGTAAATGGTTGCAGCAGAGAAGATGACAATGAACACAACTGAAGGTGGTTTTCTCACATTGTTAATACTTTGAGTCTGATGCCTCATACAAAATCTTCCCTGAGAAGACTGTGAGATTTAAGCCACTGCTAGTTATAGTGGACAAATATAAGCTATTTTCTTGGAGGAAAAGACATGTAAGTACTGTTTTGGTGCTGATCTCCACTGCAGTGAATTTTCACTTGACTATTACACAGTGCAGTGAGTTCATGCACTTCTGTGCTTCCCCTAAGAAGCTGCTTCAAAATTGCTAACAGAAAGTGAAAGCTCTGTGAAAGTCTTTAAAACCTGTGGGCTTTGAGGAACTGCTCTTTTTCTTTTCTTTTACTGACTGTGACTGCGCTGCCCTCAAAACACAGAGAGGCCACTGGAACCTTCAGCAGAAAATGGAAAAATTGCACACACAGATGAATTTTTGTATCCGCTACCAAAAGACACTGGGTTACAGCATCGTGTCCCTGCTGACAATTGCCATTGAGCAAATCTTTTCCTTGGTGGCCTTCAGGTGTCCCTGCAACTCTTGGAACACCTTGTATGGCTGTGTTTTCCTCCTAGTGCCAGCCTTCCTTCTCTTTCTGCTTGGCTACATGGTGAATGCCAGGACTTGGCTCCTGCTTACAGGCAGCTGCCCTCAGGAGAAGAAACACTGCTGTGGCTTTTGGGGAAAAGGTTGCTTCTACCTGAGAGTGCTGGCACCGGTGACAGCCAGCACCTTGGTGGCCCCCCTCACCTGGACCGCAGTGGCCCTGCTCAGCGCCAGCTACTATGAGTGCGCAGCCAGCGGGAGCAGCCTCATCAGGCGCCAGGTGTGCAGGGACATGGACAAGCCTAAAGCATGCCACGAGCTGCTGGAGAAAATACCCTGTGATGAGAATGTTGTCAGACAACTGCTGAATGAGAATTCAACTTCTAAAGGTGGACTTGTCAGCTTTGGAGCACAGTCTCAGGTAAGACCTCTCTGCTCTTCTCCTCCCCCAAGGACTCCTGCCTGCCTGCTTCACACACACTGGTACCTTCTAGCAAAAGCACGTTGTTAGCAAAAGTTCTTTGGTCAAAAAACACTAACGCAGAAGGGCAACAAGTGGCTATTTTGTACTAGCTTCTCTTTTCAGTGTTTGCATAGTAATTTCTTGGCACTGGCAAAGCATTTGTCAGTGCTGGGCAGTAGATCAGCCTAGATATCAGCACTTTCCACTGCAGCTTTTTTTCTTGTTTAGATTATGCCTGGCGCAAGCTTTTCTCTGATACCCTTCCAAAGATCTCAAACTTTCGTAAGTATGCATTAGCTGAGAGCAAGCTGAGATCATTAGCATAGGGGAAGTCAACACCTCACTGCAACAAGGTGAGCTAACAAGCAAAACAAAGAAGGACAGCTTGTTTGACCATGAACCTAAAAGCCTGACACTATTATTAATTTCACACTTATAGTCTAGGTGAATAGTTAAAATATATGTGTATCTTATTACAGTTTCCTTCTTGTGCTGAAGGCAAACTGCATAATAAAAAATAGCTCTTTTGAGTAGAGTTTTTCCATTTGGAGTAAAACAAAACCAAAGTTATTTGGCAGCACTCCAGTTTTGTTTCTGTGCTCGTTCCCCTTGACTCCAGCAGAAAATTGATTTATCATCACTTCTTCAGGAAAGCATTAATGCTGATTAATGTAGTTAGGTTTACAGGAGATTATAATTACACACACACAAAGTGTTTAAATTTGTTAGATATTTAGCATGTGGCCTCTTCAAGAAAAAGCTGAAAAAGAGCAGATTATATAACATTGAACTCTGACAGAGTAAGAAAGGTGCAAAATTGAGGAAGATTGATTGTTACTGATTTTTCAGTGAAATCTAAAAGAAACAGACTGGTCAAACACAAATGGAAGACATATGAGATCATTATTATATACTTCATTTCTTGTATCTGACCTACTTTCAGCAAAATTAGGAGCCAAAAAGTGGTGTGGATGACAACTTTCTATACAAAATAGGAAAGATTCCTGTATTTGACAGACAAATCCTTGTTCTGCCTACAAAGCATAGCTTCCATGTCTGATTCAATGTTTTGTTCTATACTCTCACACAGGACCACGTGAAAACACTATTAATCCATTTATTTATTTTTCAAGATCCTAGGATGGTTGTTGATAGTTGCCATCATTATTGTGGCACTCATTTCAACATGTATCAGCTGCTGTTTCTCTCCAGTTAGCTATTTTCAGCTGAAGTTCTGGAAAATTTATTTGGAAAAGGAGCGAGAGCACTTCAAAACAAAGGCTAAAGAACATGCAGCTCAGCTGGCCGAAAGAAACATAAATTGCTTTTTCGAAGCCACCAACCCACCACCATTTCAGACTCCCAGCAATGAAGACTGGCAGAAGATTTCATTCCCGTATGCCTTCAATAAGAGTGATCAGTATTACAGCATGATACACAAATACATTAATACAAACAGAGGCCAAATCAGTACATTCAGTGAAGGAGATCAAATTTCCTGTGTTTTAGGGTTTGTGGATGAAGCACATACAAGTGAGCAAGGGTTTTAGTAAAAAAAAAAAAACAGTTTGTAACACTGGTAATCTTTTAACCTTGCTGATCTAAAAGAAGCTTTATTCTGTGCTTTTACTGAAATCAATGAGAATTGTACGTTAAAAGCTGGTATTGTAAACCCTGGGAGATTTTTTAAAATAAACTTTATACTTTTGCTTAAGTACATTTAAATAAGCGCATGGTTCACAATGGGATTTTTTTTATGTCAGTGAGCATTAAGAAAAAGTCATATGTGAAACAGTAAGCATCCACAGCAAAGATGTCAGCTGGTACTATGTGATTACTACCAAACATCTTAAGGGCATTTGGCAGCTGGAGTGACAAAGCTAAACTTTCATACCTTTCAGTAACAAAGAGGCAAAAAGGAATGGGAATTCTGACCAGAATTTTGGTTTAGTTTATTAGCTATCTATCTTTTGACTTAACAATATATTTTTCAGTGGAGCCTAGAGCAAGCTCAAGTCTAAGATATTTGCTATCAGACAATTAGCTTCTCAAGGCAAGGAGGTTGTCTTTTAAGATCCAGGATGCAGTTAGCATCTTGGAGCTACCTGCACACAAAGACTAGATATACAAAGAGTGACTTCATCTGGTCATCAGCTGGAATAAGTGAGCAAAACAATTCCAGCAATTTACTCCTATGTCTCTAGCTGCTTTAGGTGATAACAGTGCAACTGAAAACTTCAGCTGTTTTGAATTTTCTTTACCCTTGTCTGATCTTGATCACTTTTTGCAAGAGGATTTTTTTATTAGCTTTATTACTCGTTTCCTGTTACCCTAAAACTCTTCCACGGTTCCAGGTTTTGGAATGTTTCAAGGAAAAAAAATAACTTCCAGTTTATATTCCATTTATACTGATTTCTATTTTATCTGACACATATATATTTACTATGTGTATAATACTACACACAGCTCTGGACCTGTCATCAGTACATTCCCTTGGATGTATCCACCACATAAACTGCTTAACTTGATCCAAAATGGAGTCCAAGTGAAAATTAGCATTTGGCTTATGCATAACATGGTAGCATAGGTGAAGCTTACATTAAAAGATTTTTACAGCTCAGCTGTAGGAATGTTATAAATCTGCAAACCCTATTAGCCATCAGCAATGCTTTTATCGAAGAACTTCAAATGATAAGAAACAAATACAAGTTTTGAATGAAGGATGATAGACTTCAGTTTTTCTTTAAGGGCATTTTATTCACAAGAAATTAGTCAGTCTGCTTGATAAAGGCTGTCCTTTCACATCTCCCTGAAATCCTCTCTTTATAGACAGCAAACTATTACTTGGAAACTTAGTGGGGGAGGGAGAGATCTCCCAAACTATGCCTGTGTGTCAAAGATGGTCAATCAGTGGTCAGGAGAAGAGTGAGACTCCCTGAGACCTCGAACTCACCAACTCATTTTCAGAATATTCTAAATCTCAACCTGCACTTGCACAGGGGTAAGGCCACAACTCAATCACAATGTTACAGGGGGCCTGATGACCAGACTCATTTCTGGGACATTCTGAAGTAGTACTGGACATGCTCAACTAGTGACTGAGTTTCCCCTTAGAAAGTGGAGAGGGGGACATGATCGCATAAAAGGCAAAAGACCGTCAAGTTTGTGTTTGTGTTCACCACTGGAGGAACCACTCTGACTACTGAGAGATTGCTGGATCCAAGGGTGGTGATATCTCTGTATCTTTCTCTTTCTCTCTTTTTAAGTTATATTAGAATGCTACACAAGCCTTATCATCCAAGCTTATTGCTGATAAGGTGTAGATATATAAATATAAGTATCGTAGGGTGCAAATAGGGTGCAAATAAGCATTTAACTAATTGGTATCATTTCACCTTAATTTACTCGAAAGGGATCTCAAACCTTGCAACATCTGTGTATTTCCCAGGGTAGTTTGGAGTTGGGTCATGACAGTAACAAGTGTCCAATTTGTTATTTGTGCCTCCAGGAAGCACAGTTATGCTTAAAATGTTTCAGTTCACCTCTCCTGTTAAAGAACTCAATTGTTCAGTGACATCTAGGAGGCAATAAATCTGCTCTGGAATGTTGTAAATTGGAAGGTAACAATGGCCCCTGAAATCAGCAGTATGATGTTCCTTGACTCAGTGGGGCCAGGCTTTACCATAGAGACACAGTAAAATTGTTCAGGATAGACTGAAAGCATCTGGGGAAGGGTTATGCCTTATTTCTATCCCTGATGAGAAGGTCCAGTGAAAATGCTGTCTGAATTTGTGTTCATCCTCCCAGTTGTACCAGGTAGGCTTTTGCCTTTTTCTACTCCCAACCACAACTTCCAGAGTCTCATTACCAAAGCTGCCCAGGGGACACATGGAGACAATACTGCTCAGTAAAACGAGGGAAAAGTCATGAAAAGGCACTACAATGCACATTTTCAAGTTTGCTGGCGAGAACAGCAGTTTATTTCACAAATAGGGAGGGGTGGGTGGGAGATATGGAAATCAGGAGCTATCTTGGGCAGAATGACTACAAAATGGTAGAGTTCTCTATTCTTGGTGAAGTCAGGAGTGAGACCAGCAAAACTGCTACCTTGGACTTCCAGTGGGCCAACTTTGAACTATTTGGTATACTGGTAGGGAGGGTCCCTTGGGAATCTGCCCTGGAGGGTAAAGGGGTTTGGAAGGGCTAGACAGTCCTCAAGAAGGAAATATTAAGGATGCAGGAGCAGGCTGTCCCCCTGTGCAGTAAGATGAGCTCGTGGGGAAGAAGGCCAGTGTGGATGAACAGGGAACATGTGCTGACTCCAGGAGGAAAAGAAAGTCTACGATTTGAGGAAGAAGGGACAAGCAGCTCAGGGAGAGTACAAATAAGTTGCTAGGATATGCAGGGAGAAAATTAGGGAGACAAAAACCAAACTTGAACTCAACATGGCCACTGTAATAAAAGACAATTTTTAAAAATTACAAATATATGAACAGGAAGAAGAAGGCTAAGGAGAATTTCCTTTACTGGATGTGGAGGGAAATGAGACTGGCAATAAAGAAAATGCTGAGGTTCTCAATGCCTTCTTTACATCTGTCTTTAATAGTCAGACCAATTATCCTTGGGGTACTCTATCCTCTGACCTGGAAGTCTGAGATGGGGAGCAGAAGAAATCCTCTGCAATTCAGATGGAAACAGTTAGAAAACTACTACTCCACCTGGACTGTCACAAGTTCACAGGGCCAGATGGGATTCACCCGAGGGTACTGAGGGAGCTGGAGGAGGTAATTGCCAAGCTGCTTTCAACCATCTATCCATGTTCCTGTACAACGGGAGAGGTCCCAGAGGATTGGAGGCCTGGCAATGTGACTCCCATCTACAAGAAGGGTCATAAGGAGGATCCAGGGAACCACAGGTCCATCTGCCTGACCTTGGTGTCAGGGAAGGTTACAGAATTGATCATCTTGAGGGAGATCACATGGCATTTGCAGGACAACCAGGAGAACAGGCCCAACCAGCATGAGTTAATGAATGGCATGTCTTGCTTTACCAACCTCATCTCCTTTTGTGATCAAGTAACTCGCCTGGCGAATGAGGGAAAGCCTGTTGGTGTAGTCTACCTAGACTTCAGCAAAGCCTTTGACACCGTCTCTGACACTATTCTCCTGGAGGAGCTGGCAGCCAGTGGCTTGGACGGGTACACCCTTTGCTGAGTGAAGAACTGGCCCAGACTGT
Source organism: Pavo muticus (assembly GCA_016647715.1). Lineage (NCBI taxonomy): Eukaryota > Metazoa > Chordata > Aves > Galliformes > Phasianidae > Pavo > Pavo muticus. The sequence goes on from JACDJE010000130.1 coordinate 389,561, forward strand.
GGTGGCAAATTGAGTTAAATCCAGCTGGTGACCCATTACAACCAATGTTCCCCAGGGGTCAGCAATGGGGCCTATCCTGTTTAATATATTTATTAATGACCTGGATGAGGGGATTGAGTACACCCTCAGTAAGTTTGCAGATGCCACTAATTTGGGAGGAAATGTCAATCTGCCTTGGGGTAGGAAGGCCCTACAGAGGGATCTGGACAGGCTGGACAACTGGACTGAGGCCAAAGGGGTGAAGTTCGACAAGAACAAGTGCTGGGCCCTGCACTTTGGTCACAACCCCATGCAATACTATAGGCTTGGGGCAGAGTGACTGGAAGGTTGTGCAGAGGAAAAGGACCTGGGAGTGTTGGCTGACGCTCAGCTGAACATGAGGCAGCAGCATGCCCAGATAGTCAAGAAGACCAGTGGCATACTGGTTTGTATCAGAAATACTGTAGCCAGCAGGGAGGAGATCATCCCCCTGTACTAAGCTCTGGTGAGGCTGCATCTTGAGTACTATGTTCAGTGCTGGACCTCTCACCATAAGAAAGACATTGAGGTCTTGGAGCATGTCCAGAGAAGGACAATGAAGTTGTGAATGGTCTAGAGTGGAAGTCTTATGGGAAGTGGCTGAGGGAACTGAGATTGTTTAATCTGGAGAAGCGGAGGATCAGGGGAGACCTTACTGCCCTCTAGAACTCCCTGAAAGAAGGTTGTAGCAAGGTGGGAGTTAGCCTCTTCTCTTAGGTAACAACCGATAGGACGAGAAGAAATGGCATCAAATTGCTCCAGACGAGGTTCAGGTTAGATATTAGGAAAAACTTCTTCTCTGAAAGGGTGGTTGGGCACTGAAATGGGCTGCCCAGGGAGGTGGTTGAATAACTATCCCTGGAAGTGCTCAATAAACATTTAGAAGTGGCTCTAAAGGACATGATTTAGTGAGAAATGGTGGTGGTAGGTGAATGGCTGGACTAGATGATCTTAGTGGTCTTTTTCAACCTTAATGATTCTATTTTTCTATTTTTCACAAATAAATTTATTAGGGGAAGGAGAAAATTTCTATTTATGTATGAGGATATGAGTCGATATTTGTGTATTGGTTTTGTATGCAGTCATGTTTGAATTTCTGATTTTTTTTCTCACGTTTATGTAATGCTTGTACCTTCTGTATATAATTGCATTTATAATGAAAGAAGTTCCAAAGAGAAACCTCAGCATACTTTTGAGTGTTCCATCAGCCACCTCCAGAAGTGTCTACACCAAAAAGAAATACTGAGAAACAAACTTAGGGAATATGCTACCAAGTGCTGTATGTGTACAGCTTAGATAACAACTGCAACTATTAGTAGCACAGTTTGTGTCACTATTTTTTCTATTACTTGTCACCATTTTTCTAAGAATGTTTCCTCTTTAACTCCCTCCTCTTTTCATAGACATCAGTAGGACGATGCCACTGCCCTCTTTTGTGGACAAAATTGCATCATCACCTTGTTGATCACTTCCCTCCTCTTCAGCAGCAACCTTCAGAACTTCCCCACATCTGGAGAGATGTCTAAAAGCTGTTGCCATGAGATTGTACCTACCTGTCAATCAAAGGAAAATCTGAGTGATGACACTGACATCTCTGAGCTCACTTGAGCACTTGACACTTGCACAAGGCACCCAAGTAGCTGGAACACTCTCAACTAACCCTCACTACCAATACAACCTGGGGGTTGAAAGGATTGAGTGCAGTCCTGCCAAAAAAGACCTGAGAGTACTGGTGGATGGCAAGCTGGACATAAGCCAGCAATGTGCCCTCACAGCCCAGAAAGCCAATTGTATCCCAGGCTGCACCAAAAGAAGTGTGGCCAGCAGGTCAAGGGAGGTGATCCTGCCCCTTTACTCTGTGCTGGTGAAGCCTCACCTGGAGTACTGCATCCAGATGTGGAGGCCTCAGTACAGGAGAGACATAGGTCTGTTGGAGTGTGTCCAGAGGAGGGCCACAGAAATGGTCCAAGGCATGGAACACCTCTCCTATGAGGACAGGCTGAAAGAGCTGGGGCCATTCAGCCTGGAGAAGAGAAGGCTGTGAGGTGACATGATAGCGACCTTTCAGTATCTAAAGGGGAGCTACAGGAAAGAAGGGGACAGACTCTTTAGCAATGTCTGTGGTGATAGAACAAGGGGAAATGGCTTCAAACATAAAGAGGGTAGATTTAGGTTGGATATAAGGAAAAGGTCTTTTACAGTGAGGGTGGTGAGGCACTGGAACAGAGTGTGCAGAGATGTGGTTGATGCCCATCCCTGGAGACTTTCAAGGCGAGGCTGGATCAGGCCCTGGGCAACCTAGCTTTGGTGTCCTTGTTCATTGCTGGAGATTTGTGACCTTTAAAGGTCCTTTCCAACTCTAAGGATTCTATGATTCTATGGTTCTATGATTCAATGAAAGGCAGGAAAATGCCCAGTGTAAAGGACAGTGAGTGGCAAACCATTGCATACCAAAGCAGACACCTCACAGTGAGAAACTGCATATTGTAGGATTTATTTTTCTTAACCACAATCAGCCAGGGAAATAAAGCATATCATACCAACCATGCTTCTAAATATCACCAAAAAAAAAAAAAAAAAAAAAAAAAAAGGAAAAACAAAGTTATGTTCACCTGAAAACATTAGGTGTCTGAATGAATATTTTGCACCCAGCATGCACTGAATACTGAGATAAAGCATCCATTTTGTTCAAGAGTATTGTTACGTGAAAAGGAAGAGCAAAGGCATTTTGATCTTTTGTACTGATACCTGTGCCGTGAGGATTAAGATTTTTGCTCTGACCCCACCTTTGCTTTCCAGATTTCTTCACCCTTCCAACATCTGAGTATCTGAGTGGTGCAGATGACTCAAGGAAACATTTCTACCCTGCATTTCATCTTCAGAAACAAAAGGTCTAGAACATCCCTTAACAAAGGTTTATCTTGATATTTCTTTCATTTATTTCTTTTTTGCTTTCTTGTCTTCAGCCTTCCTTAAAAATGTAATTCCTATTTCTGTCACAGCATCACCCTTCAGCCTGTCCTGCAGAAAGGTCACTTCTGCTGCCAAGTGAACCTAGAAAGAAGCAAAGAAGCACTGTTTGTCTCCTTCCTCTGGTGTAACAGTATTTTTATCTCTCTCTTACCACAAGGGGGCCCTCTTTTACAGGTTTTGTAAAAAACAGATTTCCAAATTTTTAAAGATATATTTCCAAACCAAATTAATAGAAAGGAAGCCTACATACACTAGAATTAGCATATGTTAAACATCATTCCAGTGTTTTGCTTTGCTCCAAGAACTAAAGATGTGTACTTGATTTTGTGATCACAAAATTTCCTGATCACATACTTATTAACAGTTTTGTTAATTGATCAGATATCTTGTATATATATCACATACTACGATTCTGAGATTGATTTACAGAAACAATACTTACACAACAACTTTCACTTTCTTGAAACGTAAGACATATGACAAATCAGATACTCATTAACAGAAACACAATGCAACCCAAATGTTATCTTCCAGAAAATGACACAGAAGTTCTACAGCTCAGTGACATTCAGATTATGGCCTTTGTGTATTCTTTTGTAAAAGCCTTAAAAGATTTGGAATGTCATCCATTATACTTCTGATTATTTGTTTTTTATGTTCTCTGCATCCACATTCTGTTCTCTCTTTCACATGATGCTGCAGTTGTATTGCTGTGACATGAGAAAGCTTTATTGATCCTCATAGATCAAGGATGGAAAGAATCAGGGATGTTTTCACCAATAATATCTATTCACAAAAAATGAAATACGATTAAGGATCAAGTGACAAGTCCAGCACAGCACCCTTCCTCCCCCTGTTTTCTGTTAGCTGGCTCCTTGTCCCACCGGCCCTCAAAGGAGCCCAGCTGAGACTGTGCTTAGTGAGCCAGCCTGTGTGCTTCTTTACCTCAGGATCAGCCTGACCCTTTCAATTTCAGTTTAGACATTAAATCTGAGAAATAAATTTAATACTAGTAAGCTTCCTTCAATTATCTGAGCAAGAGGTGTAGCATTTCTGCACCTCTGCACATTAACAAAGAATGGAGAAAATGGATGTGCGTTTCCTTACCATTTCCAAGGCACCTCGAATCACTCCGCAGAGGAGGTTGCAATAGCAAAGGGATGCTCTCTCTGCTGGCAGCTCCTCCACAAAGTCCACTAATGGGTTTTTGTCCAGGATTAAGGAGAATTCATTTCCTGCGGCACTAGTGCAGCTCACACTGGGGGTGACCCCCAAGTACATCTTGAAAGCTACCTGCAAAAGGAGGATAGTCAGCTACTTGAATCTGATGGGCACAAACCAGAGTAGAAACTCTAGGATGCAACATCCTGCACGCTAGTTTTGCTCCAGGAAAATAGGGGTAAGGAGCAGATAGTCTTGAGATCATACTAGATTCGTCTCTTCTGTGTTCCATTTTAATCACAAATTTGGAGCTACGTGATACTCCAGAGAAGTACACTGTAAGGCTGCTTGTTCTCTCCTTGATGTTTCCGCATTTACAGCCCCATAAAAAACAGTTGTATTGTAATTCCTCATGCTTTCACAGTGTCGTTATGCTCTTCTGGGGCCATGAGCTCTGTATCAGGTTCTGTGTTGCCCTATCTTGCCAACAACTTTGATAATCAGTGCTCAGGAACTCCTGCAACCGGTGAGTGTGTTTACTCAGTTCTCCATGCGCAGCCAAAATAAATAAATAAATAAATAAATAAATAAATAAATAAATAAATACATAAATAAATCTACAACTGAAACAAAAGAAGAAAGAGTAAAACTACTGGGATGTATTTGATAACAGGGCAGGGTTTGCTTCTCTGCCTCTACTGGTTAGTATTACTTTAAATATGCAACATCTGCTCTGCTGTGGAGAGGTCCCATATGCATGCATTTTTAGTGAGATCACTGTGCGACCCAGGCGGTGCTGAGGCACCAGGTTCACAGCAGCTGTTCTGTTCGTGGAGAGCTCTCCTGTAACACACAGCCACAGGCTGCTTCAGTTGAAGATAAGTGTTTTGGTTTTTACCTCTTTGGTGAGTATCGGACATGGATGGTTTCCGAACAATCCTGAAATTCTTTATGAACCGGAGAACTGCTATTGGCTACAGCGTTATGGCTCTGCTGACACTGGGAAGTGAACGTGCATTTTCTCTTGTTGCTTTCAGATGCCCCTGCAGCAATGAAAACTTCAAGTATGGCTTGGTTTTTCTCTTCTCTCCAGCTTTTGTTTTGCTTGTTTTTGGATATTTCCTGAATAATAAGACCTGGAAGCTCTTTACAGGCTGCTGGGTGAACCCCAGAAAAATATTCCCCAAAGGGAATATCTGCCATTTCTTCATCATCTTTGGACAAATCACTTTAAATGCTCTGGTTGCACCAGTGATGTGGCTTTCTGTAGCTTTGCTCAATGGGACTTTTTATGAATGTGCCATGAGTGGCTTGAGAAATCCTGCCTACTTAGATGCAATTTGCCGCAACAAATCTGTGAAGTGCTTTGAGGAGCTGCACAAGGTGTCCTGTGACAAAAGCACCATGCCCTTTTCAGAGAGTGAGGAACTCAAGCTAACACTGCAGGCACACTCCCAGGTAAGAAAAACAAGTAAGAGGATATTAAAGTTTGCAATACTACTGTGAATCATCTATGGAAGGTGCTAAAGTAAAACCACTGGCTTCACATAAAGTTTTGTTATGATGCAGCCCTGCCAAAGTCAGTAATTGATAACCAAAAATCATAAAACCATGACAGTTTGAACCATGAACCTTCCTGGGGGAAGGGGGGGGCTCCACTGTGGTAAGGATTAGTAAAGTCAGATAGTTTAAAGCTGTCTTTCTCAAAGAAGAGAGCTCTGAAGAAAAAAACAGCACTAGACTGTTCAGGAGGCCAAATCAACAGGTGTCACCCTATCTGAGGTGTTTGTTACACTACAAATCCATATAACAATCATCTCCAATTTTTATATTATTATGTATACCATAAGGAAATCTTAGATCGTTAGCAGTAGGAAAGTACTGAAAAATCAGATTTGTGACTCACTGTCTAGATAACTTGTTTCTGTTTGCATTTCTCAAGTTTATGATACCAGATGAAAGCAACTTTTTATCTTGCTTGGAAGAAAGAAACTAAAATAAAACCAGAGAATGCAAGGCTGAGATTACATTCTGCTATACTTGTGCATTACAGTTGTTTTCATTGTCTTGTAATGTAAATAAACTTAGAGATGAAAAGCCAAAATGAAGGAAAGGAGAAAAAAATGCTATAGAAAATGATGGAAAGATGATTGTCAGCATATGTCAGGAAGCATTCTGTGGAGCCAGTAAGTCTTTGTTAGATGATTGTATTTATCTGGAACTGTTTCCTATCCAAGAGCTATTTTTATTTTCATTTCCTCAGGCAAATAGGACCAGAATGCAGGCAAAGACTGCAGTGCAGGCAAAGCAATTTAATTGAGAGTTTTAGAAAGAAAGAAAGAACAAATAGTTCTTAAGACTTGAAGTTGTATGCACCACAGGAAATAGTGAAAGACCAGTGACTCAGATTATAACATGGGCACAGATAGGTTCATTCTCCAAATTGCAAAAGAGTGAAGGGCTTCTAAAAAACAGTATTTTAAAAACATATAGATATAATTAGTTATCACAAAGTGAGCAGAAAATGCATAAAATAATTCAAAATCATTTTTCCATAGTAGTCCCTAAAAATAATTGTTAGACCAACTTCCCTGTTCTCAGGGAAAATTTCCATGTTTCCATTGGCTAAATACAAAGATTTACAGGGAGTTATTATTTTAACATCCTTTCAAGAGTTCCCATGTGGCAGATTGCAGCTCTTTGTGTCATCTCCATTAAGACAGCGCATGGGAAATCAGTTCCAATTCATATGGGTCTCTGAAAATTAAATGATTTATTCCACTCTGGAATTTGTTCCTTCATTTGGAAACAAGCATGTTTTGCAAATGTTACACATCACAGTGGAATAGGCAGGTGAAGCTATTGGCAATGACAGTGGCATTAGGCATGAAAAACTTGCATCCACACATCTGCTCTCCTTAAAGGAGGTCATCCCATAAAAACAATTGCTCACATATTTGTCTATGCTCATTCCTTGCCAAAAACATGGAAGTTTCTCTTTCCCTTAAAAAATTCTTACCATAATTTGGTAAAACTCAAAAGTAGCTACAAAGAATGTGAGAGATGCTGAAAAAGAATTGAGAGATCTCTGAAAATATGGCAACTATTTCTAATCAGTGTGTAAAAGAGTTGTGCTCTGTTTCAGTGACAAGAAAGACAGATCTGTAGTTGGACATGTAATTTCCTTTTTCTCTTGCCCTCTCCAGTCACAGAACTGAGCAAGAACATTTTAAAACAGTTTTGGAATAAAAAAAGATTTTCCTCTACAAAGGGCTGATTCATCATAGTCAAAAAAAGTTCACAGGAATGGGTTAGATTTCAGTGAATCTTCTAGAAAATGAAGTAGAAGGGGCCAGGAAGAATTTATGTCAAGATTTTAATGTTAAGACATATATTCCTGTTAACTAATTTGTGCTAAAACTGGGGATTTGTTTTGTTTTTAATGAAAAAATTCTGAAAACCACACATTTAAAAATATTTACAGTTTAGAAGATAGACTGAACTGGGAAAAGTTACTTATCCATTGCGGTTTTTTAGTTAGTCACAATTCAGAACTGTATCTTAGTCCTAATTCTGGCTGAGTGATTCTATTTAATGTATTCAAGAGACAGAAACCCATTTATCCAGTGATCATGATATTTAATTCTACCTGCGCACCTTTCCCTCTATGTGGCAGAATTCAGTGAGCAATTCCAATACACTACATGCCAGATCACTATATTTTGCAATAAATTCTCATTAAAATCCTCTCTACATTGACCAGACACTATTCCTTGCTCTCAGGTCCAATCTGTTTACTGTATAACACTATTCAGCTGGAGCATTATTTCATTGATCATTTAGACTTCTCTTAGACTTTTCTTTGTGTGTGGTCTTGTAGCTGAGGTCTGATTTGAGCTCATCTGTTCCTGAATTTGCCATTGCATTTGCATTGGTCTTTTCAGCTGTTGTTATCCAAGTTCCCTTTGTCACTAGAAATTGAGGCAAAGCCTATCTCTTTGTGGGCAGACAGCCTCTACTATAAGCCTATGTTTTTTTACAGTTTTACCTCAAGAGCAACTTTCATTCACTTTCCTGAGAAAGAGACATCAAAATGAACAGTACAGAGGGTCCTGACTTCTGCTTCATTTTCGTTCAGATATGGCAGTCCCATTAACACTAACGCCAGTCAACAAATGAAAATTGGGAAGAGATGTCTGTGGTAGTTTCCCTAGAAGAGCAGCAGGCCCACTATACAAAGCACAGTCACTCTGACATTCTTAAACAGCGTTTTCACTTTAACCTGAGGCCTGTTTCTTTTGTTTTCCCAGATCTTAGGCTGGTGTGTGATAGTGGCTATGGCTCTTTTCTCCCTGCTAACCACTTGCTGCGCCAGCTGCCAGTCGAAAGTCAGCCATCTCCAGCTGATGTTCTGGAAGGTGTATGCTGAGAAGGAGAAGGAGCAACTGGAGCAGACCTTCCAGCTGTATGCCACCAAGCTGAGCGAGCGAAACCTGAAGTGTTTTTTTGAGAACAGGAAGCCAGAAGTTATGCCCCTGCCAGCTTTTCAGGCATGGGAAGATGCTTCCCAGCTCTACGCTTTCAGCAGTAGCAAACAGCATTATAGCACAATTCACAGGCTAGTTGAAGAAGGCCAGAAAGAAGTCAATGAGGAAAGAGAGACAACATATGATTTCGTAGACAGAAGGGAAATACCATAGATCACATATATCTTCAGTCTTTTTCTACTGTGCTAATATAGCATACCTCTAGCTTCTTTTATCTATACTTTTTTTTCACAAAGGCCCTTTTCTTCATGATCACATTCCCTCCCAGTTTCATACTTGCATTTTTTTTAATGAAATGAAATTACTTCTCCACAACAGTGAAAAGACTGCAGTCCTCACTAGCACTTTAGGCTCACGCCATGCTGATATCATTGGCTCCAGATCAAGAGACAACAGCAAAAAGGATTGAATAATGACTTTTGAGAGGGTTTGGACAATATTCTATGTAAAATGTGCTATAGCACACCTGTCCTATATAAATCAACAGGCTATCATAATGCAATTTGAAATGGGCGTATACAATAATAGAAGTGTGTTGCTTTCTGACAGTCCACAGAAAGTAAAGGTTTTCCTACAAGATCATTTCCAGATACAGGAGGTTTTGAGGAACCGAGACCGGGGCATCTCAGTGTCTTGGTCTCCTGTTGCACGTAGAACACCACAGACAGTCTCCTTGATAACCCATCCTCCTTATCCCTGGATGTATGTGGGGGACATGGAGCAGTGATTTCACTTAACAGTGAGGTGCCAGGTAATTACTGGGACAAATCTTACAGTCAAAATTTTAGGTACCAGTGATTTTGAAGGGCATTTCTGATGTTGCATAGAACCATCAATGAATACTAGGCCTGCAGCCAGCATATGACAGAGGGCTTGGAAGAAAGTTCCATGTTTTAAGATGAGAAAATACTTTTGCAGAGGGCTGATTTTCATATTTTTTGACATCATAGGAAACGTAGAATGTGTCTGGAGCCAGAGATGTAAGCAGGCCAGGCAGGTGGGGCACAGTCCCTGCTATGGATAAGGCCTCTCACTCCACAGACTTTTGCTTCACCTCACGCACATGGAATGTACAACGGGGCTCTCACATAGGGTGTCTGAGCCTTTGCAAATGCTGTATAAAAGAGGCATCACATTTCTGCCAAGTTTTTCTCCCTGGAATGACTGGGCGGGCTTATACAGAATTTTACTGCCAGTCTCCCTGAGTCTGCAAACAATCATAGTTTTGCACAGCTCTAATCAGGCTCTTATCAACAAAACAATATACACTGTGGAGAGCTGGCTTGCTGAGAAAGGACATCTGCAAAGCATTAAAAATATGGCGACCTTGTGAGAACGGGTGTAAACAAGAAGCTGCAGGTGGCAGTAGGGAAAAGGCGAAGGGGCAGCTTCTCGCGATATTACAGTGATAACTTGCAAACTCACAGGTCCAATGGACACCTGTTATGTGTACCTAACCAATGTACCCTTGCCATGTGTGCCTTGTTTTGGGTGTCCAGCCAATGTATTTCTATTGTGTGTGTCTCTCGTGTGGCATATATAAGCTTTTCTATCTGCGCAATAAAGTTCGTTGTTGCTTGTTCATTGGTAGTTGTTCGTCGTTGTTTGTTCGTTCGTTCTCTCTCTCTCTGTTTGCTGCTAACTTGACTCGAGTCATTCCTGATCACCAGCTCCCTCCCCGACAATACACTACCTAGCTCTTCACATACTCACTGTGTTTCTTAAGAAGAAAAAATAATCTATCATCTGCATTTACAGACCATTACTTTTTTAATGTAGATAATTCCACTATCTGCTTAGATTTTTTTCTGCATATTTAGAAGATTTTGTGGTCTTTGAGTAAAAGTTTTACTTTTTTTTTTTCACCCCAGCTGCCTCACTTTGCAGCAGACTTAGGCCATGCTACGCACTTCAATGTATGTGCTGCAGCTAAAAGCCTAGAGGCAAACCTGCCAAAATGAAAGTCACAATAGCAGGCACGTCTTGGCAACAGTAAGACAGACCTGCAGGTTGTCATAGGACCACGGCCTTTCACTTCACTAAATTCATGGCAGAAAACAACCAGAGCACGGGCGAAGCTCTGAGTATGTAACGGAATATGTGATTACAACAGACAGGAAGGATGCTGTTTGTAAAAGCCCATATCATAGGTCTTCTGATCTCACTCAGAAAACTGTTCACAAACTAAGCTTTATTTGAGTAATGGCAGGGGGGTTGGAACTAGATGATCTTTAAGACTCCTTCTAACGTAAGCTATTCTATGATTCTATGATTCCCTTTGATTTGTTCTCTTTACTTATTTTCTTCTGACATTCATACAATCAGTCTCCTGTAGGAGATCCTGTAGGATTTTGTATCCTGCAGAAGATGAAGATCTTTATTATACGCAGTTTAAAAGGAGAGACTAAACTTCTCTCAGTCCTTCCAAAAGAATCAAATGCAGGCTTCTACTTCAGGCCTACTGAAAGAAAAATCATTTCTACTGCTCAGCTAAATTTCCCTTCCCAAAGCTGTCTGTTCACCTCACCAACACCACAGAAACCTTGAGCAAGCAAGGATGAAACAGGGAGTGCACTAAGTAGATTAATGAGCTGATATGTGAATATAAGGAACAAGTTGGGTTGACATAACGATGAGTTCTCTACTGTTCAGTAAGATCTGGGACACAAAGGTTAAAGCATGTGTGGCATAGGAGGAAAAGGTGGGAGGACCAAGTGGTCCCACCTCCAGTTTGGAAAATCTTTTCTTCCGCAGGAGGTAGAAGAGGAGCACTCCCCTTACTCTTCCTTTGCTGCAGGCTCATAGGTGATTTGTACTGAGAATGTGAGGAGATGCTGGCTGCAGCTATCAGTCCTCTATCCCGGTCTGCTGAGGACAGGCTGCACTTAACAGCCCTATAGCATGAAAGATCTGGTGGTTTTGGCCAGCCAGCTGCAGGGGGCTGCTTCTTCTGCATTCCCTTTTCCCTGTGCCTCATAGCATGGTCTCCACCTTGGAAGCATAGCTGCTGAATGCTGAGTTCTATGACATGTGCCTGGTTGGAGCCTCAGTACCTCACTGAACTTTGTTCCCAGGGCTGTGTTATTTTAGCTCTGCTGTATTTCCAAAATGTATGTGATTTAATGCAATTGCCATGTGGCTCTTGGAATACTTCTATCAAAATAGACAAAAATAAAATACAGATTGACCTATTTTTTTTCAGCTGGAATCTGATTTTGGCAAATTTAACTCTATTCCTAAATCAGCTATCGCAAAAAGCGGTTTTGTATCAACGTTGTCACAGAATTAAAGTTCAGCAGCCACCAGAGAAGATCATTTTCAACACTATCAAAACAAAGTGACCAAGAAAAAGCAGAACTGACATTTTCTCTCAGAAAACTTAGGTTTTGCGTTAACTCTGATGCCTATCAAATGAGTCCACAAATAAACAGGAAGCATCTCGTCTTTTTCTATTCCACATTCTGTACCTCAATTTATTCACTTCTTCCCATCAGTGAGAACCCACTTTTCTCAATTAATTTATCTTACCTCTTTTTCTGCTGTCTGCTGCTCAAATTCTAAAAGTCTTAGTTACAAGAACAATAACTAGTTAAATGTGCTAGGCCCTTATATGCTTTTGATTTAGTTTCATCTGGGCTTTGAATTATGGTATGACAAATCTATCAAAATTCTATTGTTAAAATTTCTGGTGCAGAAGACAACTTACGTGGAAACTATGCAAATCCAGTGGCTGGTTTGCAGTGCAGAAGAGCACAAAATTAAGGCAAAACTGAAAACTATGTAGTGCGAATTTTTTAAATCTCTCAGTAGTATAAGTAATTTATGTGCACACATAAGTAATTCAACAATTAGATGAGAAATGATCTTTTATTTATTTTTTTACAAGCCAGGCTATGACTGGAGAGAAATTCCTTTAAAACTACCACGCACACCTTCCCTAGGAGTAGAACAAAGGCCTCTCAGTCTTTCTTTGGGACTCCAAAAGAGAGAGAAGTGAAATAAATAAACCATTTCAAAAGCTACATTAATAAATTTGCCTCATTTCTATCTGTATGAAATGGAATAAAAAAGAATACCTGTTTAGATGAATATATAGGCTCATTATCATAATGAACCTATATGAAGAAAAGTAAGCAGAACTATCTTCCTTTTGAAAATGTGACTTGCAACTCTATGGGATTATATGTTGCTTAACATCAAACAAGGAATCTATGCAGTCAACATTTAAAGTGTACCACAACCTTTTTTCAGATTCTCATACTGCAGCCCATCTTTCTTCAGCAACAAGATTAAAGCTCAGTCAAAATCCAGTGGTGCACAGATGCAGTCTATACATTCATTCTCAAGAATTAGTGGAGCTAAATTTTTCAGCATTTTTTCCTTGCTTAGAATACAGTTACTGAAGAGTTAAAGAGAAAATGTAAAAAGCTGTGCAATTTTAAACCAGCAACTTAGTTATTCTCTGAGTCATTTGCATATGTTTTATTGGTATGTGTGTCAAACGAATGCACTTGAATGTTGGTTCAAAAATGTTTTGCCAAATAAATGTTTTAATATTTTCCATCTCATATTTTGCCTCAGAAAGGATATACTCTTTCCACAGAACTCCTCTTGTAGTTTGCTAAAAATAAATTTTCAAGAGACTTTGCACTTTAAAGTTTGTTCCAATCTTTCTGAGCAGAATAAGCGTTCTTTGAGGTACAGCCTGTACCAAAAGGGTAACAGCATATTTTTCCTTAATTTCTCACTGTATTTTGTTTCTGAATCTCCTGCACTGGACAATGATGATTCAGTTATACTACAGCAATTTACGAAAGGAAACAATAAGGAAATGCAAGAGTCAGCGAACCAGATATCTAGCATGTATATGAACATGCATAGACAACAAAGAACATACACCAGCTGAAGAAGAACATAAAAGTGAACAAAAATGTGATTTTGCAGATTGGCATCATTCCTTTAATGAGACAGCATGTTTTAATAAAGTGATTGAAATGTTGCTTCCCTTACATCTTTCATTCAACTTCCCTCAGCACCTCCAATGGATCCTCTACCCTGGCTCAGCTTTGCCTAAGAATGAGCTTTGTTGTATATCATCCTGATTTGAGACTCAAAGACACACTTTACTTCAGGACAAAATTTACTGTCCCCTAAATTCCACTAGGTAACTGGATGTGACTGGCCTTTAGTAATGTCACCTGCTTCTGCTTTAAACTTTGGCACATCTGGTGTATGTGTATGTTGTGCATATGTGCATGTACAGTGAACTACTTTTTCAGCCATATTAGAACAGCAGAGATGCCCTATCTCTACTTATGTCATACCAGTCAGTTCCCATGCAACAAGCATTTTGGAATGATAATACAAATTCTGTCCCTACATTACAGTCAGAGGTAGCTTAGGTATTTCTGACATGGTGTGTCATGGTTTCACATTGATGTGAGCAGGATCACACACCACCTAGTACTACCCAGATGCACTTTGACATAAGAATGCCTATGTTACTAGCATGCGCATGTTCACTGTATAGACAGCCTGGTGTTTCACAGCTCTGCAGTCAACATCACATTTAGCTGATGGTAACCTTCAATTATCCTCAAAAAGTATGCCAGACTTCCATCGCCCAAAACAAGTCCATGGAAATGAATCTCAGTTCAATTAGTTCATGCCCTGATCTCTCCACTTCAGCAAATGACCACTTAGCTAACAGTTATTTGTTATAAAGGGTGATTTGTTATAAAGGGTGATTATTTGTTATAAAGGGTTATTAAGTTATTTGTTATAAGGGTGATATGCTCAGGCATATCTTCCCTGACAACACTGAAAATCATTAAAGACAAAAGGAATCATGACCAAATATCTGAGTGTGTTTAGGTCTGAGCCAACTCCGCATCTATGAACTACCACCTCCTTTCAGTGACTCTGCAGTCTAGGAGGGCAAGACATTCTATGGATTTATCTTCAAGCTTCCCCAGGATTTACCCTAGTGTCAAAACTATATCTTAAAAAACCTCCCTATTGCTACTCAGTTTCCTCCTAGATCTTTTCTTGTCTGCCAGTGCTGTGAAAGAGGGAAATTTCCATCAAAGAGGGTAGAAGTACCTACACTGATTTGTTTATTTGCTTGTTTTATTATTAGATCTGTGACTCTCCTGCCCTTGAGTCTTCATTTTGCAGAAAGTTCATCCGCTTCTTCATAATATTACCATTCTACAGTTAAAAATCATTTGAGCAAACTATGGATATGCTGAAGGGTTCATGTGGCAGGAATAAGAATACCAAATTTTAAGAAGTGTTATGAGTTGATTGACCCATGTGAGTTCCTAGAAAATAAAAATTGAGGGAATATACAGTTTGAAGATTAGTAAAACTGATTTTTTTTGTTCTTGCTCATCAGAATCTGTGGAAAGAGCAGAAGAAATCAGCTTAAGCAGCAGTAAACAAAAATAAACATTTAACTGTTCTAATGGAAAACACCTCACAGCCTAGTAGAAAAGACTGGATTCATAGAAGAACTTATTAGCTTATAAACTTATAGAAGCTTATATTAAGCTATTGCTTAATGAATGACTTTAAGTCAGTTTAGGTTAGGGATCAGCAACCTCTCACAGCTTGTATCCCACTGTCTCTGATACCAAAGACTTAGACAATTTAGTTGGTATGTAAAGAACAGAAAGGATAGGCTTCCTTTGTGTGAAACTGTAGCAGACAAAATAAGTAGGCCTAATCAAGAAAAGATAAGAGAGTCTGGGCAAGAACAGGATAAAAGGGTTTAGGGAGTCTGGTGTGCATGCTACAGAATAATGCAAGTAACAGATGAGCAGAATGCTTATTTACATCCTGGCTTTTCTGGCTGGGATAAACATTATCTGCTGACTGAAGTTCTGAAACCAGATATTGCAAGTATTGCAGTGTATTAACATTTGTATTAGAATTCTTGGTATAGGCGGGATCTTCATGGCAAGTGTTTGAATACAGATATGTTGAATGTATATAATAAGTGTGCTTTAGCTCTTGTGTGTGCAAGCCAGAAAAGAGATCCAGCATGCACCCAGTGCTGCAATAAAGTAATGTCAGCTTTCTAAACTATCATTTGGTTTGGAGAGCTTTACATCTGGATTTTGGTGACATCTCTGTCCTCAACTCAGATACAAAACTACTACCGACATGAATCAGTTCTGTGGTTCTGATGACCCAGTACCAAACTTACCATTATCTTAACCAACTGCAAAACTCTTATCTCATTAAGCATCACAACTTTTGTGCTATGTTTTGGCGCTTTAGGAACTGATATCTTCTCTCAAGAAGAAACTCTGTGAGCTACTAGCTGAAGTGAAATTGTAGATAAAAGCAGTATTTCACACAAGTGAAGCATGGGTGTGACTGTAGAGAGAACACTATCCTCATATAGTAGAAAATGTAAGTAACATTGTTCTGGAGCAAACTGATAGAGAAGGAAAATCTAAGACAACTGAGGATAACAAAGCTCTAAAGAACATAAATCTTAATTACCTGTGCAATCATGTCTGCCGTTTCAGAATAATTGCGACACCGTTTTACATCTGAGTGAGCTAAAAAATCATCAATCAGTCTTATGCCAATGCCATATCCCCTAAAGGGAGAACAAAGAGAGTTAACATTCAAAAAGGGATAGCTTTCCCACCTATTATCCTCTGAATCTGTTTTGTGTGCTTTCTCCTTAAAAAAAAAATAAATAAATAAAAATTCATGCTTCTAAATGAATGGCTTGAAGGACATCAGATTTTGTAGTCTACATTCTTCTTTCTGCCATATTTTACAGCACAGTAGGATGTAGTTCATGTAGCTGTATGGGGAACTATACTTCTTTAAGCATGATATCCTCAGCAAGCATAATGTGAATGTTGTCTACATACACATGCATATATGTGTATTTACATATATATAAATTATATATATGAGTATAATATATAAAAATATATAAATAATATACGAATAAATCACAAAATCACAGAATCACAGAATCACTAAGGCTGGAAAAGACCTATAAGATCATCCAGTCCAACCATCCACCTATCACCAATGGTTCTCGCTAAACCATATCCCTCAACACAACATCCAAACGTTCCTTGAACACCTCCAGGGTCGGTGACTCCACCACCTCCCTGGGCAGCCCATTCCAGTGCCTGACCACTCTTTCAGAGAAGTAGTATTTCCTAATATCCAGCCTGAATCTTCCCTGGCACAGCTTGAAACCATTCCCTCTAGTCCTATCACCAGTTACACGAGAGAAGAGGCCGACCGATAACATAGGACAGGATTTCTCCATTCCTGTGCGATCCTCAGAGTTCATCTCACACCACCTCTGTGAAGAAGAACAAAGCAACTGTCCCTTTCAGTCGTAGTACTTGTGCCTGCACTGGCATGGACTTCAGCGAATATCTATTTCCTTTATCCTTTCATCTCTGTCTTCATTCTTCCTTCACAATCCCCTCTTTTTCCCTATCATGTTTTCTCCCTTCATCTAATAGTTGCAGAATGAATCCTGAAGTGGACGGTTAATATACAGTTTCAGTGCACCACTACCTTTTCTTTGTATTTAAAATACTACAAGTTCAGAGAAATTAAGTAAAAAAGGACAGAAGTTGATGAAATTTTTCACTAAACAAGTATTCATTCCTAGCTCTTACGTGTTAACAGAAGTCAGTAGCTACACAGAGTGCACAATAAATATTATCACTTCAATCATTTTTTGAAAAAAAAAGAAGTTTACGCAATTAACAGAAATGTTACGAAAAAATCTCAACAAACTCGGAAATTATCATAGGGATTTTCGTATGTTCATGTATGTGGATGTTTTTAGTTTCTTCCTGTATGCCAGAGGCCTTACACCTTTAACAAGGCAGGCTGCAGTCAGTGGAGCTTCTTACTGGTTTTGTAACACATCTTTGACAAGAAGCCAAAGAGTGATCTGATGTTCAATGTGATGACAAGACAGAATGTGGTTTTGGCAGCGTGAGGTTCAAAATTGCAGTATGTCATGCATCAGAAAATGATGAAATTTTTATCACTTAAGTATCAATATCAATAAAGTTGGTAAATAAGTAATCAGCAGTTAGCAAGGCGTACATTAGTGATGCATAAGACTACTTTCAAATTTTATGCATTAGCTTTGCAAAGTTAAAAGAATAATAAACTTACAAGCAGCTATTTGGCAACTATACAGTGAAAAACTTTCATCTCACTACAGATTGTGTATGTGCATTTATACGGAGGGAGAGATCAGAATACTTTTCCCATCTGTTACAGATCTACTGATCTACAATATTTCTTCCCAAAGCGGGGCTGTTTCTATTGTCACAGTAGTAAAACTGTTCATATTGCAGCAATGAAACCTGTCAATATTTTATAAAGTCTTTCTCTTTACAGAGAAAACAAAAGATTTTATAGAAACGGACAAAAGAACAAAACCACAAGGAACAAAATATATCTCTGCATCTTTCAAAAACACCCTTTCCTAATTTCTACCATAGCATCAGAAATGAGTTTGTTTTTGTGGTTTTGTTTGTTTGTTTATTCTTCTTTTTTCAATGTATGATTTCTGTTAGAGCTGAATGAGGGATTAAAATCAAACACCGATTTGAGGGATGTCGTCTCTTCAGTTTGTGAATAAATTACTTTTCTTTATCAGATCAAAGATTTTTTACTAACTTCCATAGACAACTATTGGACTATCGCCTCATTGTAAGCTTTTAGATTAAGAGTAAAGCATTCATAATCCAATAGAGCACCCAAGTGAGAGGTCTGAATTATACCCTCAAGGAGGAGCGTTGACCATAGAAGGAGGCTACCTATTGTCTGGGTCACCTAAAACAAATTCCTACAACTTTCCAGTATGACTACTACTTTTTAGTGTCCAAGTCAGAAAACAACAGTGCAACCTAGGTGAGGGGAAGACAAAGTAAGGCTATGTGAACAGTGGATACATAAATGCATTGTTTAACAGGCTGCCAGAGAACTTGTTGATGTCCCATCCCTGGATGTGTTCAAGGCCAGGTTGGATGAAGCCCTGGGCAATCTGATCTGGTGTCTGATTTTAGTGGCTAACAACCCTGCCAGCAGCAAGGGGATTGAAACTAAATGATCTTTGAAATCTCTCCCAAGTCAAGCCATTCTATGATTCTGTGTTATCCTGGAAACACCTGTGAAAAGTAAAAAGCTTGAGTAGTTTGAAATGACATGGATGTGAAGGAGTGGAAGAGTTAATATGGAAGTTGAAAATTAGTACATGGAAATAGATGAAATTTAGAAGTCTGTATTATTAATTAGTTTATCAAAGAGTTAACAAAGAACAAGTGTAAACAATAAAAAAATCCTGATGCTTTTCTTCTGAAATTTAATTTCTCATCATAATTCACAAATTAATGTTATTTCTATTGACAGAATATTTAATCTTACCCCCACGTTGTCCATAATCCTTGACAGCGCTGGAACTCATAAGACAGGAGACATAAAGCTGAATGGTAATATACAGGTGGTCAAATTGCATTATCAAGGAGGCTGAATATTTAATGAAGTACTTACATTTTGTCTAAACAGCTGTTGACATCTTCATCTTTTTCATAGTCCTTACACAGCTGGGCTACCAAAGCCCCATAAGTGAGCACAAAAAGTTCTCTGCTCTGCAAGATGAAGTTAGAAATTGAAAATGAAACAAATTATAATCAAATCTTTCACTGCTTTTTTTTTTTTTTTGAGCTGCTACTATATTAAATGCAAACAAAAATACCATTTGCATTAATATTAATAAAGAAACTTCTGTCCACTGACATGTAAACACAGAAATCTGTGATTTAAGCATGGCAGAGCCTGACTTGATCATCACTTGAGTCTGTACAGGGATTTTGTTGGTCAGAAAAACCATTTGTTGGGATATAGCTAATTTCTTCAGATATATTTTTGCATTCTGCAACCACATATAAATGTTGGATTGATAAATGTTGCCAAATGCCATTCAAACATAAGGACAAGCATTTAACTGCAGGAAGAATATATGAGGAATTGAGCTATTAGTCTTTCTATATTTAAAAAAACATGTACAGTAAATTCCGATTCTTTCACAAAAGTATGATTGGTCTGACTCAGATCATCAGCTGATTTCCTTCCAAAAAATAAGTAAATACAAAAAATATTAGCTCAGAATAATGGAAAATTTCTATAATTCAGCACAAGTATAAAGAAAAACAATAAAGAAGAAAAGGATCAGTACTATTGACATTTCTTCTTTACAAGTCTTTACAAGTAATCAGAGAACACCCCAAGTTGGAAGGGATCCACAAGGACCACAGAGTTCAACTTCTGACTCCACACCGAGCCACTCTAACTTAGCATCAATACCAGCTCTCCAAATACCCAGATGGACTCATTGTGATAATATTTCCATCACGCATAAGCAAGCAAATAGGCATCACTGCTAATGTGGCCTGCTTTTAAGTTTCAAATCCTGTCAAACAGAGGGTAAAAGCCTATAATTTCTGAAAAAGACTTGATTACCTAGTTCTGATTTCGTTTAGAGGATTTATCTGTATTAGGAAATGTAATATCAGTTATCTAATGTGATAACTAAGTTAATTTCAACCCATATTTGATACATATACAGATTTATGTTTTTCCCTTCATTTAGCAAGTCTCCCTTTTCCAAAGTAGTCTTAGGCAACATTTTCTGGCCCAGATTTATGGCCATCATTTGCTTATGCAGTTTCTCTGCAGGCAGGTATGGTTGGTATGGGTGTGTTGACTGGAATGTTGTGTCCGGTTCTGGGCTCCCCAGTATAAAGAAGACAGGCATCTCCTGGAACAGCCAGGAAGATGATAAAGAGCCTGGAACACTTCTCTTATGAGAAAAGGCTGAGTGACCTGGGTCTGTTCAGCCTTGTGAAAAGAAGACTGAGAGGGGACCTGATCAATGTCTATAAATATCTAAGGTGCAGGAGGCAAAGGGATGAGGCCAGCCTCTTTTCAGTGGTGTGTGGTGATAGGACAAGGGGAAACAGCCGCAAACTGAAGCACAGAAAGTTCCACACAAATGTGTGTAAGAACTTCTTCATGGTAAGTGTGATGGAGCACTGGAACAGGCTGCCCAAAGTGGCTGTGGAGTCTCCTTCTCTAGAGATATTCAAGACCCACCTGGACACCTACCTGTGCAACCTGGTCTAGGGAGCATGCTTTGGCTGGGGGGTTGGACTAGATGATCTCTAGAGGTCCCTTCCAGCCCCTACAATTCTGTGATTCTGTGACAGGTCTGAGTGACTAAACATAGCGTCACCAAAATTATCTGAATTGTTTCCAACACACTGCTGGACGTTACTTACAGTTGATGTTAACAGCAGAACAATTACATCAACTGCTCCATCACTCAGTTGCTACCAGAAAATTGTGACTGAAGGATAAATTCTTCTATATGGCACATGGTGCTGGACATGGTCTCAGACACAGAAATGATCTTACTTGATTGACGTGACTGAGAAGATATACTCACTTGTGATTAGAGGAATGTAGAGAACTGCCTAGGCCTATATGAAAATGTTTATTAATTTCTGCAATATAATAAAAATGCATTAGGTTTTCTATTAGAAGAATGACAGGATTTTTCCCTGAAATAATTTTATATATACATATTTATGTATACATACGTCTATATATATAAAGAAAATATTTATTTCTAAACTTTTAGTTCCAGAACATCAAGATCATTGTATACCATGTGATCTGCAGAGAAAGAGAATGAATGCTATGTAAATGTTATTATTACAATAATTAAAGGAGTATAGGGGTAAAAATGGCACAGGTTCATGCAATTCCTTTTTTTTTTTTTTTTTTTTTTTTTTTAAATGAGCAGCAAAATGAAGGAAAAACAATGTCATGCTCTGAAATGTAAATGCAATTTAAAGGAAAATATAAATCACATTGGCAAGAATGAGTTTCACAGCCAAGTCAGATGAAATATTGGCCTATGGCTTGCTTTCCTCAGTACTGCCATACCAAATATTCTCTTTTTGAAGTGGCTCCAGAGGGTAACTGAGTACACTGGATTGACGTCTGGTTTACCTGTCTCCTCACAACATTCCTCTCCTTAATTTGTAATGAGAGAGTAGGCAATTGAAAGAAGTCACCTAAAATTTAGGTGGCTAACATTAAACACAACGAATCCTGTACTTGGTGTGAATGATTTATAAAGATTTGCTAAAGCACAGGTAACCATTATGAAAAGACAGTGTCTGAGTTTCTCTGTACAGAAGATGTAGCTGTTATGGCTCCGTCTCGTGAGCAAGACCGTGGACATGGGCAAGGATTACAGCCACCTGTCAAAAGAGTATATAAAGCACTGGAAGCACTGGGATCCTTACCTGTTCACTGATCTGGAATAAAATTATCTTCCCTTCTCCACTAGGTTATGATCCTACTGGATCACATCTATGGCACTGCTGAACTGACTGTATCTAGTTGGAGTAGTAGCTGATCTGTAGGCCTGAGAGACTAGGCTGACTGTCATTAAATTCTTGGACAGAAATTAATCCACAGAAGTGCTGAAAGGCTGTGGTATGTGGGCATATAAGAAGTGCTTTTTATTTATAGTCAGTGGAAAAAATAATAGTAAATGCCAATGAAAACAATGGAACAGGAAGAATGGCTTGGCAGAAAAATCTTTTCCTGCTCCCACAGCTTGAAGTTTAATAAATGTTTCCATTTTAATGTCACTCATTAAAATGTTTAGTAGTGTGGAACCGTATCTTAAAATCACCTTGGTGATAACTCCAGTTTACAATAGCATTACACACTTCAGCAAATTCTCATAAACAACTTTTTAATGCATTAAGCGGACATTATACAGATTCTGTATTGTTCTAGTCTCAACAGGTCAGTGTTGCAATAAGACAAATGCCTCAGAGAAACGTAAGTGCAGTGTAACAACATAATTGACATCACTGGCCACTCTTTCAGTCTATTGGAGAAAGAACCCGTTTATTTGACATTTTTTTCCATGAACTAATGTAAGTTAATTTTTATTTATTTGTTTCTTTGTTTGTTTCCCAGTGGAGACCTTTGTCACCCGCTAATTCTTTTCTTTTCAGGAATAGCTACAATAGCATCTTGGAGGCTTCTGGAACTTTTCCACTGCCCTAATACATTAAAACTCACCATTAACCACCCAGAAAGCCCTGAGGCTCTAAGTTCCTGAAGAAAGATGTGGGTAGAATTGAACATCCAAACACAAAACAGATTTCATTTTGCACTTAATTTAATGACCACGTAAACACACAGGCACATAAACTCATCCGACATTTCTATTTTTGACCCTAATGCTCTCCGACGTACTTAGTCTTCTGCTTCTGAATATACTCAAGACTCAGAAACTTTGTGTCCGTGTCTTTCTAAGCCTATTTACATCTTCAGAATTAAGGATGAATTTAAAAAAAAAAAAAAAAAAAAAAAAAAGTCAAGCACCTAGTAAGACAGTAACTTTGTATACAATTACTTATTAACAACCTCATCTCTTTAGTTTGTTATACAGGTGTGTCACAATTACACTTGTAGGCACATTTTCTCTTCAAGACACAGTACTATTATTTCTGCATTGCTTTGTTGTTGGTTTTTGTTGTTGTTTTCGTTTGTTTGTTGGCTGGGGGGCAAAGGGGGTGGGGGATTATTTGGGGTAAAATATTCCTAAACAGTTATAAATTTCCAACAATAGAGATTCTGAGGGAAACTAAGTGCTAGAAGTGTTTAACAACCACAAGCCCCTAAGTTCTCCAAAAGAATGATTTCCTTCCACTATACACACACTCCGAGTACATAGGATTTCCTAACTGATTGCCCAACCTACAGCAAAAGTAAGTGTACCTCACCTTACGTAATATCTACTATAACAAATCCATAGGACATTCAGATCAACTGTTCCTGACATGGAGACACATTCTGAATGTAATCTAAGGTATAGAAATCCTCATCTGAGAGCTCAGAGGACCAGCTCACTCCTGGCAAATGCTGTGGCTAGAAGTGAGCAAGAATAGGAGGAATATCTGGCAGGGACTCCCTAGACTTACTGCCTCCAGTGAGGCACAAAAGGACCACCCTTCTGATCCCAGCAACAAGCGCAGTCCCTTGTACTCTGGGCAGCAAGCCTCTGCTCTAATACTGGCAAACTCATCCTCATCCTTTCTGTACTTTCAAGCTGTTCAGAAATATGTCTGTACAAAACACATCAATACAATAATAGCTCATTCCTTCTCCATGCACAATTTCAGTTGCACATAGAAAACACATCTTACTATTTTGTGGCTGTCCTGCTTTCTTCCCGGAGGCCGTGACATGTTGCTTGTGTAAAGCTTGACGTATGTGTCAGGTTAAACTGTTTCTTCCTCAAACAGCATTTTCTTGTTCCCTCTCCTAAAGGTCTCTCTTTTCTTCTCTTCTGCCTTTTGCATGAGATATGCTCGCTGCAGTCTGTAGTGCTTTTGATGCTCCTCCTATTCTCTGCGTGTACAGAGCCCTTAGGGAGGAACGAGGCTGGCAGACCCTGTACACAATATAAACTGCTACATCTGTGAGAATGGACTGTCATCTAATACACAGCCAACAGCCATGGGAAGCCAAACTGGGCAGCCCCAAGGGATTTGTAGGTCTTATTTTTTTTTAAGGTTTCAGTTCATCCTGTTGCTTGTGTCAGGTTTTGGTGTTTGGAGAGCTAAGAAACATTCCCTCTTTGAAGAGTAAAATCACAATTACAAGATAATGATAAACAAGGTAATTAAAAATTCATCATTTTCAACTTCAGGAACAATAATCCTCTACCAGCTGTGACACCTTTAGTCTAGTGAGTTAATGTCTGCCTAGGCAGGAGTGGCACAGGTTACAAGTGCTACTGTCACTGTGGTTCCAAGGATGCAAAGCTGGTGGGATGGAACTAGAGCACCCAGATTCCCAAAGGAGTAAGCTGAGTACATGCTACAGCTGCCATTTTTGGCAAATGGCACTTTCATTACCAATGTTTCTAGTGGATTTTACATCATTCTTAGCCTGCTATTACCTCTGCATGTAAACATCCCCACTACAAGCATCCAGGAAGGTTTGGCTTTCTTTTCCCGTTTTCACCTAAGGTAAATATGGCCTTTTTCTGTTACTTTGGGTTTGCCACAGATCTACTCTACGGTCACTAGTGAATTTAGTAATTAATCTGGTAGCTGTGTTTTCCTTATTGGACTTATCTCCTCATACATTCCCAGTAGAGCAAGTAAAAATATGCAGCCTGATCCGAATGTTGTGCAGTTATGAGATTCTAATTCATTTGTAAATTTAGAGCTAGAGTAAAATTACAAGTATGTATTACTCCAGACACACAGAAAGCTCATTTGGGATAAACAGGATTAATTCTTTTTTTTTTTTAAATGGTAGTTTAAAATAATGACATAAGTCAACAACAAAAATTAGGACAAATATAAGCATTTTTTAGCCTCTCCTTGTGAAACATAGCCACTTTAGCAGCTTTCATTTTACCCAGAACAAGATGGTGTTGACAACTGTACATACATTTTTTTTCTAGGCACTTTTCTGACCCCATAAAAGCTGACTCCATTTCCTAAGTGAAAATATTGTAGGCACTTTCCACATCTAATTGTAAGTAAATTATAGAAGTCAGCATTAAAATTCTCTAGATAATCACTTGCATTTCTAAATGGAGTCTGAGATGGATTTGTTTCCTAGATTGTCTCCAACTGGCCACAAGCGCCAAGTATGTCTCTTATTGCAAGAGAAGTTCCATATTCTGTAGGAAAATGTACTGCATAGCATTTTAAAAAACAGCTCTAAAAGATTATCGTTAGCATAAATTATCTGCAGTGAAACCATCACAAAGCACTTAAGGCTGCCCATAAGTGAACACCATTTTATTTATCCAGTTCTGAGTATAAGGATGAATTATTTTAGCCTGCATTATTAATACTAAAATCATGAAGGAACACTGCAGAGCAGAAAGTGAAAGGTGTTGTATGTGAATACCGGTACATACGTAATTTCTCACAGATAATGTGATGTATTAGAGAGTATGTGCTATGTTTTGAAAGGTTGCACACACTACAGAAAATGAAGCTCAGTGCTGTGTCCAAATAAACTGGAAGTTAAATGATTCCAGAGAGAGTTGAGTCAATGGTGTATTGAAATCATGTCTTCAGGATCAGGACAAAACCACCTCATGATTTTTAACTGCTGTCTGATTTTGTATCCCCATGTAAAGTGTAGAGGCTGGCACATACCTGGCAGCTGTTTTTTAAGACTTAGCATAGACTTATCAGAATATACCCAAGGTAATTTGAATAGTGAGGAAGTCAGTATGGCCCTCTACCTTCCTTTTGCATTTGTCAGGAGAGGATTTTTGCCTTCAGCCCCAAGAACTTGGTATGGGGCACATTGCTTGAGCACCATAACAGTTCCCTCCCTTCCCATTAAACTGAAAATAAATACACAGAAAATATCTCCTGAAGTTCAAAAGCATGCATAAACATGGGCCACAGCCCCCTGCCCCTTACAGTAGATTGGCTGTTATGGCAAAGCTGAAACCTCTGGAGCTAAGTACATGATCTCCTCAGTAGTCCAGTGTCTTTCTCCCAGGCAGAGATATTCCAGAGTGCAGAGCAATATAAAGGTCACTAAAGTATTCAGTATCTTAAAAAGTTGTTTGAACCAAAATAAGAATACATTTCCCACCAAAGACACGTCCAAATTTGTGCAATATAGGACTGGGCTTTTTTTTTGCTCTTTGTCTTCAACTTGATAGATGCTATGTTAAATATTTTGCACATAAAATTGAATTATTTCAAACTTTGAGAAGGTAGGTGATGTGGTATTTGGAGCTACATAAAAGCAAACAAACAAACAATGTACTTGAGCATGTCTCCCTCATCACAAGTGAGTGCTCTTTCTCAAATGCAAGTGTGGCTGCTGCTTTGGCCATGTTTCAGAAGAAAGCAATGCCATTGCTGCCATTTTTCCTGTAGTGCCCTATCTGGGAAGCATGAGTTGCCAGAAATTGCTTGGTTAGGCTATGCAGCCCAAGAGCAGTTTTCACATCTTCCGAAGAAGCACTTATTGTTGTTGAGATTCCTGGCAGTGAATTCTAGCTGACAGAGAGTCCTGCAAAATGATGAGCTAGAACATGACAAAGCTTTGCCCGTGTATTGCTACTTGCCTCAGACATCAGCTAAAACCATCTCTTTGTCTCAGAGGTGACCTGGCTGTCACCCCAAGTTGTGGTATCTTGGATTGCATTCAGTCCTAACTCCTCCTGAGAATCAGATAAAGAGACAAGGTGTCTACTCAAGATACCAGGTTCCTCTGCAAAGATGACTGCTCAAAGGTTTGATGTGCCGCCCGAACTCTTAATTGGATCCAACACTGTAATTCGTTCCAAAACAGGATGACCCAGCAGGGTTTTTTTCCAGCACAACATGAAAGAAAATGTAAAAAAAAAAAAAAAAAAAAAAAAAAAAAAAAAAAAAAAAAAATTGGCTCTACAAAGTTGTTTAATTGATTATATAAATTGCATCACTCAACAGCCTTAGGCTGACTATGAATACTTCAGTATTGTTCACCTCTTCAGCTTCACATCTAATGTTCTTCTGGAGTAAACAAGTGTTGTGTGGGAAAGCCTGCTTCCCCAGTAAATAAAATGTGTTCCAAAAGAGAGCTCAGTAGCAATTATTGGAAATTTGAAAATGAACTGACATAAAATTAAAGAACCTTATAAAACACATTTTCAATATAATTCTGCAGGACCCACAGAAGTTTGTTCTACTGAACCTGAAGGGTATAAATTTTGTCAAAATATAATATCACTAATTTGAAAAAAAAGTACTGAAAAATCTTTGTTTCTGAAAAGAATCCAGAAAGTACTGGAATCTGTTATGGTACTACACTGCCCAAACAACCAAGAACTTATCAAGAGTCCAGAAAAGTACAAGCAAAGTGCTGCTAAATGTTTCATCACATGTCTCTATTACTTTAAGTTTTGTGTAATAGTGTCACATAGTTTTGTGAGCTAAATGTCAGCAAGGGCCTCATTCGTATATTAGATAATCTGGTGTCCACCCTAAAAATGCACTAAAGGAAAAGGGTCTTGCCTTGAAAACTGGAAATCCGTCACCATGGCAACAAGAGTGTTTCTGTTATCCAAGCAGATAGCATGGGTGCTAAAACTACTTTTTATACTGGAAGTTATTATTAGCAGCTCCTCCTCATGGGGATTGAGGAGGCCGTCAGACTCTATTATATCATGCAGCCAAGCACAAGAAAGCTGCATATGACCATCTGTACAACTTTCCTCATAGCCTGTATGGATCTTCTTCTTGTTCTTGGTAAAAACCTTTGTATTACAGGCAGTTAGACTTCTCAAAACCTAAATCCTTGCAAGTATTTGCATATTCACTACCAAATCGGACTGGAGTGTGCAATGGACAGAACTGCCAGACAGCAAGACCTTAGACAAAGTGCAACCTGAAGAAAATCATCAACAGTGACATGTTTTAAATGAACCTACATTTAAGGCTTGATTCGTAAGAGGTGCTAAGAGCCCAGATCATGCATTTCACTACTCAGAAACTGGCTGTGAAAACGTCTAATTTCTATACCTCAGTCCACAGCATGGGATTGATGATACATACATAAATCTGAAAAATGCAAATTGTGAACATGCTATATAAATGCCAGCTATTAGCACAAGTACGTCTGAAGATGACTTGACACAGTATGAACAGCAGATCATAGATTGCCAAAGAAAATCTTTCTGGAGGAGATAGCATAAAGGATTGTTCAGTACTTCCAGTAAACGAGACATGGTAGCTTCTTGCTCCTGCAAGTGAAATGCTAAAATTCTCATAGTCCAGAAGCTAACCACATTTCATGTACTGGGAAAGCAAATTGAAACAGAACCAGAATTGCCATTAAATGTGAACAAAATTGGGATTCCCAATTTTGCACAGCTTATTGAATATTTTCCATTTTTATTTTAATGTTGAAGCATTTTAAAATATCTCTGCTGCTTTATCTTTTGTTATCAGTCCACTTGGCAAGGCAATGGTGGTTATTTTTTTTTTTTTTTTAATGAAGAATAGTTGAAAATGATCCATTTTACTATTTTTTCAGTATTTCTTTTTCCTAATCTCATGCCATGCTTCTGCTAATTACCATTGATTGGAAAACAGCTGACCAATTAACCCTGACAGGGTAGTCATTAGTTTGCTGGCACTGCCTGACCTCCATCAGGCAGAGAGGACTGATTGGTAGTTTCAGTCAATTAGCAAGGAGCTGGCAGAGCTCACAGTTTCCTAAATGATGAACATTCTCAAACCACTGAGAGAAATTACTGGATCAGTTAAAACACATGACTGAATATCTTCAAGTAGATAAAAGCTAGTAAACGACTATAGCTCTTATTGAGCAGAGTCAGAAACTAATTGGAGACTAGCAGGCTTTCTGTTGTTGTTGTGTTAGGTTTTTTGGGTTGTTGCTTTGTATTTTAAACTATTGGGATTGGTTTGTTTCTGTTCTAGTCTACCATTAATATCAGTTATCTATAATTAAAAGCTAGTAGTGACTTAATGCAAGAGAATTTATCTGGTAAACATTGAGACCTAAAATGACTTTCCTTCCAAAGTGGCTAACCTTCCTGAAAGGCAAAGAGGTTGTTATTGCTAATGCTATAATTGCAATACTGACAATTGGTGGGCAGCAACTCTTCTCTTTCTTTACGTTCAGCTGTCCTTGTCATGTGGGGCAGAACCTCATCTATGGGTTGGCCTTCCTAGGAGTTCCTGCATTGATTCTTCTGGTTATTGGCTATGCTCTGAACAACCAGACCTGGAGGCTGGTTACAGGCAAGAGGTCTCCTCTCCTGGCAGAGAGCACGTGGAATCAGTTATTGCAGTGCAAGCTGACCTGCTTTGTACTGTGCAGCATCACTGGGAGAGCACTAGTTGCTCCAGTGACATGGCTAGCAGTCACTCTGATAAATGGCTCCTACTATGTGTGTGCTGTGAGTGAATATGTCTCTGCATATTACTATGGAGATATTCCTAATGTGACTATTAGTGAACGCCAGAGGATTCTGGCTGCATTTCCTTGCAGTCAGCTAGTTCCACCAGAGCTGAGCAGGGCAAGAGATGAAGTGATCCTCCTGCTCCGGTACCAGTCACAGGTGAGTAATCCACATTGTTTCTGCTGTGAAAGCTGTTGTTTGCAGATCTAAATGACACCACAGTTTATTCAGCAGGCAAAGTGTGAGGATAGAGCAGGATCAATGTCTTCTGCCTTGATTGCCAAATCTGTTTTGTGTTTTGTGAAGCCTACCTTGCTCCCATAGGTGGAATTGAACATTCAGTACATAAATTATTATTTCTGACCCTCTGGTCTGCTGCTTGCTACTGGAAGATGCATTCTTGTGTCTTCAGAAGTGCCACCAAGTAAGACAAATGGAAGTTCAAGAGCCACTGAAGGGCAGGAAGCTTCTTGTACTCAAGCACAAGAAATGTGACTAAGGGGTTCGGACTGTGAGAACTCCACACAAATTGAAGTCCTGTTGCTTTTGGTTTTTTTGACCAGACTTGATTCTAGAAGCTAATATTCCAGCTAGATATTAGGGGGAATGTTAAGATTATTACTTCAAGGAAAACTGCTTGTAAATATGGCGTAAGGTAACTTGGGCTAGGAATTAGAGGGTTTCTGTGTTGCAGATTCACAATAATAGCTGTAGGGGCAACATCCTTAAATTATTCATCAGGGCTTCCTTAAACTTGATGGGAAGAAATGAATTTGACATAGCTGTCTATAGTAGTCAGGGACTAGGTGCGATGGCAATGGATACAAGCCATGCTTATCCTCTGCTAGCCTTCTTATTCAGGAAGAGCAAGTAAAGATTGTCTTAGATTTTTATTTTATTTTTTATGCCCAGAAAGTACCACTGTGGCTTTTTTCAGCTGTGATCTTGTTTGTTTGCTTTTGGAAGGTGGCTGGCTGGCTTCTGATTGCTGTGGTAGTCATCACTGTCTTCCTGTCTTACTGCCTGGCAAGCTGCCTCTCCCCGCTCAGCTTCCTGCACTTCAGGTACTGGACCAGCTATGTCCATAATGAGCAGGAGCTCTTTGATGAAGCAACAGACCAGCACTCCAAGCTCTATGCCATGAAGCACGTGAAGAAGTTCTTTGGATTTGTCCCAGGAAATGAAAATATAAATGAAATCCGTATCCCATCACTCAGAGAGTGGCAAGCTATCTCTGGACTGGCCTTCCTAAAACTAGTGGATGAGGAACATTACGACTACAGCCTCCTCCATGACTGGGCACTCAAGGATTCAGCAGACAGAAAATACCTGAAGCTTGATGAGGACCCCTGACTACAACCTAGCTGTGAGGTTCTGAGCCCCTGCCAATACCTTGTGGAAAAAGCAGGAGTGTCTAGCTCCACTTTAGACCTGAACTGCTGTTGAGCTTTCTGATACCTTATTACATAAAGGACACGAGTAAGTACTTAGCTAATGTAGTCCTTCAGATGCTTGCTTATACACTGCTCCTGATGGCATCTGACTCCTGTGGGATGTAGAGGTCAGATGCCCCATCTGACTGGGGTGGGCTGTTTCAAGCTGCAGCTTTGCTTTCTAACAGTTCTGCAAAAGGGATGAGTTGTACTGGGTAAGAAAGCTATACCCAAATGCTTTCTCTTCCCACCTGTTAAGTCTTTAATAGTAGACTCTAAATGATTAGATCCTATGAGCCTGATCCACTCTGTATAAAGTAGAAGCAGATATCCAGCTTTGTCTTAACAACCCCAAGTAGAAATACTTTATTTTTCCCCTTCCATTTTCTCCTGTGTGGGTAAAACACTTCCTCAGCCAAGGCTCAGTCTAGATAAAGTGGTATGAAAACTTTCAGTGTGCACTTGATATTTTTAGCAGAACTGAGATGCACAAGATGGAGGGGTGAATCATAGCAGTTATAAGGGGAGGGGGGAAGGAAAGGAAGGGGGGAGGGGAAGCAATAAGGACACTTTACATGTGGAAGCTTGAATATTTGAGCATTTCCTGAGTGGAAGCAGTAGCAAGGTCAGTTTCCTATTCCTTTTGCATGTACCTCAAAATGTGTCAGATTTTACAAGTAAGCTGGCCTACTACGTGGGGAAATATCCTTCTGAAGTTAGGTTTGCTTTGCCTCTGAAAATGTTAAAATTCAGTCATACTATTGTGCCCACAATTACTGCTGTCATTATTGCTTCCTGAGTTGCCTTGCAGCCTGTGGAGTGTGTACTACCTAGCCATAGACTAGGCTATAGGATGCTACCTACTGGGGTTTTGTTGTTTGTTTTTTGTTGTTGTTTTTAATTAAAAAAAAAAAGTCTTAAAATAGAAAAATACATGTAGCACTTTTCCTTACAAAATGCAGGAGTCAAGAGCATGCTAAAAAGCAGGTCTTGGTAAGTGTGTTTGCGCTTCCTTTGAGAAACTTCTAAACATGGACTTGAAAAAGATGAATATGCTGAGTAACTGGAATAATGCATATTTTATATCACTGAAAATTTTGCAAATCTCACATGTTTCACTTGAATCCTGAAGTTTCTATTAACAGAACTGCATGGTATGTATGATTAGCTTAGGAAGCAAAGCATCTGTTAGTGAACACAATCGCTAATTTCACTTTAAATTCATTGGTGTTTGGTTTCAGTTTGTGTTTTGTTGTTGTTGTTTTTTTTTTTTTTTTGAAGATGGAACACTATGCACAACCTGGAAAACATACAGCTGCTTTGTGTATCTGAAAGCTTCTTCTACCTCTCTGATTGGAGTGACAAAAACTAGCTGCTACCTTTTCTGTGTTTTTTTTTTTCCTACTTTGTACCTTGTTTTACAGTGCCACCACGAAATGATGCACTATTTGTAATTAAGAGAAAATGAACTGTCAACCTCTTACTTGTAGTGAAACTAATTTTTAAATGAATCCTCGTGTTCTCTAGCTTTGTCTCAATTGCTATTTTTCCTTTTGTTTTTAGAGTTTATTTTTTAATCTGAATAATAAACTTTATCTGTCATTGTGAATTTAGCCTGTTAATATGCATAGTATTGCCTTGTTGGGATATATTTATCCATAATATTAAATACAGCTGTAGTATTATGGATTATGGTGCATTTCCCTTCATTTCTCTGCTCCTGAAATATGTTATGGATTGGTAACGAAATAAGGCACTGCCTCCTGAGGAATTTGAAGTTAGAGAGAGATCCACAAGGCACTGAACAGCCTGTGTCTGCTAACACTGGTGTCACCTTACCCAAAATCAATTTAGAACTGCAGTTTGCTCACTCAGACTGAAAATGATTATTTCTACAGCAAAAGCTTCCCGTAATCCCAGGGTTGTAAAAATATATTTGATAGAAAACTGCTGGTGGTAAATGCAGGAAATGGATGCGCCTTAAACAATGCTATGTAACAAGTATCAATCGGTGTCTGGTGCTGATTAACCCTTAAACCCACCCTTGTAGGAAGCACACAGTGAGTGATGGTGTACCAGTTTTGATTTCTCCTCTTCTGTGCTCACAAAATCTGGGTGGTGTAACTCCTGAAATTACTGTGAAAACCCCTAAGATATTTGTGGGTGCTTTCTAACTCCAACCTGTAGTATTAACTCCAACCCGTGCTACCAGTTACGCCAGAGGAACTTCCAATTTCACTCTGAGATGTCAATCAGCTGCCCCTAGAACCCCACCGTGTATTTCCTAGAGCAAGTTTTGAATACCCTTCAGCCTGCTGACCCCTATAGGTTTCCAACTGAAGAACGACATTAACAGAGCAAAGTAACTGCATACGCTGAGCTCTCCGGGTAGAGTCTACGAATCGCCGGGTGCCCACGCAACAGAGGCTGAGCCTCACTTCCTCAACTACTGCTGTTTACGGGAGCTGCCCAAAGAAAAGGAAAGTGGATTTAAACTAAAGAACAGCAGAGAGATGCAAGGCGCCGGGGCCTCGGATGACCCCCGAGCTGAGGACCGCCCTCAGCCCAAAGCCATCCGCTGCCGAGCGAGTCGCTCGCGGCTGGCGCCAGGCACTACCAGCAGATGCCGGCGGGCGGCGCGCATGCGTGGGCCGGGGCGGGGGGCGGTCGGCGGTGTGCGCGGCCCATGGCCGTTGGCGGCGATGACGGACTACAGCGAGGAGCAGCGCAATGAGTTGGAGGCCCTGGAGTCCATCTACCCGGACTCGTTCACGGGTGAGCCGCGGCGCGCATCCTGCTCTGCCGCACGGCCGCGGCGAGGCGGTGGAGGCCCGGCCGGGTACGGGGCGCTGCCTGCCGCCCCTTTTCTTTCGGCTTTCTCGGGGTGAAGGTTGAGTGGAGCGTGGGGTGTTCGGGGTCCTTAAGCGTGCCGTGCCGGCTGTGGGTGTGGTGCCGCAGTGCCTCAGTTCAAGGCCTCGGGTGGGACTAGGGCAGGCTGGGTGCGGGATGTGCTCTCGGTGGCCAGCACCCGAGGGGCTGCAATTGAAGGCTTTGTGCGTGAGATTTTTGCACGTTCTCTACTTCCTACCTGCGCAAGTATCTGCTCGCCCTACGTCCCACCTCATCTTACTCCGCACTAACTTCACTCTGCCATTTACCCACTGCATTTGTTTATTGCTTTAATCTGGAAACGCTTCTGGTTCTTCATTTTTATGTTAAAGCAACATGGACTGGTGTCCTGTAGCTGAGGATGCTGAGTCAGTGACTAATATGCTTTCATATAGTCGAGTGTTTATTCTGATTTATTGTTTGGTCGAGTAATAATGTGCTTACGCCCATAAAGAAGAGGGAGCACAAAAGGCTGTAGTGGTGGTACGTTAGCAGTTGGGCAAAATTCAGTTAACATTGTTAGATCACATATACTAGATCGGTTATAGGTTACAGCAGTGGTACAGAACAATCCTTAATCAGGGATTTCATCTGCAGCTCACACTTGAGCAATGAGGTGAAACCATCTAGTCCATGACAGCAGAACATAGGTTTGCCCTTTTTTTGGTCTATGAAGAGCAATTGTCTGTCTTTTAGCTGCCTCCTTCACAGGTGGGCAATAAACAGGGCCTTACTTTGCTTTTGCAGGTGAACGTGGTTGCTCATGGATTTAATTTTTTGTATTGACTATTTAAAACTCCCCCCTTTTCTAGGTTATTTGCAGGTTATTTCCTACGCTCTTGAAGGAAAGCATCATCCATCTCATTTTTTTGTTTTAAGAATCATTTTTCACTTCAAGCAGTCCTAAATGCAGTGATAGGAACAGATTTACTGTAAAGATAGTCTAGGGTTAGAAATGGACTGGATACCCGTGGTACCTATCTAGCACAATAAACTGAACTGGCTTTGGGACCTTTCTGCTTGTATTTGCTTTATTAGTTCAAGTCACTTAGTGGTAGGTAGGTCTGTACTCTTGCTTACTTCTTGCTATTGTGAATGTTATATGCTGTCAATTTAAAGAGCGCTTCAAATATCATATCACATGGAAAGCAGTAGTTAACTGGAAAGCACCTTTTAATGAATTTTAAAGGTTCCTAACACTGTATCAAGAGGCTTCTTTACCTTACTAGTCTTAGAGGAATTCAGTTTTAATTATGTAAAGTAGTTTTCTGATTTAAAATATATATATTTTCTCTTTTTATAACAGTGTTGTCAGAAAAGCCAACGACTTTCACAATTACTGTGACATCGGAAGCCGGTGAAAATGATGAAAGTAAGTTGATTATGTCTTAAACAGAATAATCTCCCTTTCTGTATATTAACTTCCAAGTTTATATATATATTAGCTGTTTCAGTGTGTGTTTCCATATACCTAGCTATTTTCCAAAGTCTACCTCCTCTTTAAGTATCTTACATTTATGAAGCTGCTATAGGAACATTGATGCTGTCTTGCAAGAGGTAGGTAACAATAAAGGTTTTTCTCTGAAATATATAAAAGTTGTGGATGTTGATTGTGATGCTTTTTGTTCATGTAGTGTTAGGAACCTGCCTAAACTGTTCATACTGGCACCAGAATGGTTGGTCTCTTCCATGCTTGTTGCCATAAAATGTTGATTTGGTTATTGTTGTGGAGCAGTTTGTGAAAGATGAGATGAGTATTTAGAGCTGATAGCCTTAACAGTTCACTGAATCAATTCCTTGAAGTGAAGTTCAGAGCGATGGCTTATTCAGTGGAAGATATCCCTATTCCTTCTTCCTTCCTTTTTAAGATGGAGAAAAACATATTCTGAACTACTTTAAAATAAGGTGCTGCGCATGCAGAAAGCTCTTAAACATTATCATCTAGTGAAGTATCTGTCCAAAATACCTTCTTTTTATGAAAGGGCGGACTGCTTATGGTTCCATCAGCATCTGGTGCCCTTCTGGCATGGAAAGTCTGTATGGTACTGTGAAGTATTTCTGCTCTCTGGCATGTCCAAGAATGCTTTAGCTCTTTTGGTATCAGTGATTATGTGAATTTGTTGTAAGCGAATTTCATTCCAGGTAAGTTTGAGAGGTGTTGTTCTGTGTTCATGAGTTAGAGGAAAGGAACTGCTGCCATCTCCTTCGGTCTTAAAGAAGTAAGCCCTGTGTGGAGCAAGTGCGTGTTGAAGGGAGGACTGGGCTGCCAGAACTGTGAGTCATGAACTGAAGGAAGGTTCCTCCCTGGTGTTCTGTCAGGATGCATGAAAGGAAGGAAAGTAATTCTTTCTGGCCTTATTTCCTTGCTGGGCTAGCTCTCAGAAGCATCAGCTTGAGTGTTTGTTCCTTAGGCAGTTTTTCTCTTTGCTTATTAACTTCTAACGGACATTTATGTTCTTGTCATGTGTTGTATGTGGAGCTGTTACCTACCACACTGGTTGTTGCTCCAACCAGGTATGCAGAATTTAAAGCATTAATATGCTGAGATTCTCCCTATGTTTGGTTGTTAGGACTCTTGCTTCATTTTCTCCAGCATTAAGTGGGATGTCAGGGAAAAGAGGTTACCACTCTGGTACCCACTGGACCACAGAAAAATTTCTAGTCTTTCTAAAATGTTTTCAGACATAAATAGTCTGGAATAGCTTATGTAAGGGTAAACTTCATTCTTAGTTATTTACCACTCTTGTGTTATATTTAAATTTGTTTTGTAAGATGTAATGTGTGTGTAAGATGACTGTTGCTTTAAGACAAATTTTTTTCCTATTTTAGAATATCTAGGCTGTTGATGCAATAGAAAAATATACAATCAGAATTCTGTAAGGTAATCACCGTAATGTGTATTTTTTGTCTTGTAGATGTCCAAACAACCCTTAAGTTTACCTATAGAGAAAAATATCCTGATGAAACTCCCCTTTATGAAATTGTCTCTCAGGAGAATCTTGAAGATAATGATGTCACAGGCATAATAAACCTGTTGGAACAGCAGGTAAGTGAAATGGGATATCTCAATTTATCTTGATATCGCTTGATTTAGTCAGAATTTATCCCTCAGTTTGGTTGTTTTCTGAGAGATGACCTACTGATTTGAAATACATTCCAAACTGTAAGGGCTGACTTTGAGATTGGAATTTGGTAAATGGCATTAGTGACGTAAATGACGTTAACAACGTAAAATATGGAGCTAATTCAGTGTGCACATGTAAAATAAGGAAATGGAAGGGCTCTATGGCTTCCCCTTTTAGCGTTTCTATCTCAAGATGAATTCATTTAACTGTGTATAAATAGCATTTGTAGAGCTAAGTCAGTTCAGTTTTATTTGGAAAGAGACAACAAAAAAAAAGCAACATTTCAATAACATAACTGTTTTGGGTCGAGAAAAAATACTCTTTGACCCTTGGTGTCAGTGACAGTGCATTGTGAAGGTATGAAGAGGAAACATTCTTTTTGACTTAAATGTTTCTTGGCAAATCTTATCTGCCTTAAAATGGCTGTAAAGTGTTCTTCAGTCATTCTCTTTTTGGTTTACATTTTACACCCTTCTTCCAGCAGCTGGTGATTTTTTTATTTTGTCCCACCTGAAAGGAACATATGTAAGGGAGTAAGGGATTAAGGAATAAGGGAGAACATTGTTTCTGAGTGTCTGTTGTTTCTTAAAATCTAAATTTTATAAACCTTGAACTTGTATTCCTACTGTAGATTTTTTTATCCATGAAGCACCACCCCTGGTGTCTAGAATATGTTGATGACATATCATGATCATCATCCATGTTTGGCTGCTTACCCATTCATTTGAGAGTGACTTTAGCTTGTTTATCTGGTTGACTTGGATTTTACAGTGAACTCTGAAATGCATGTAGAGTGCCTCAGCTGTGTTATGTGTGTACACAACTCTGCTTTCTGAACACATATATGCATTAAGCTCCTGAAGATACGGGGTTCTTCTGCTTGAGTTTGCCTTCTTTGTGTTGTAGGCAGAAGAAAATTTGGGAATGGTAATGATCTTCACTCTAGTGTCTGCAGTACAGGAGAAATTAAATGAAGTAGTGGATCAAATAAAAACACGAAGAGAAGAGGAAAAGAAACAGAAAGAAAGAGAAGCAGAAGAAGAGGAGAAAGTATGTAAAATATTGTTTCTAACTAAAGATTTAACTTTTCTTGATGCATGGGATTGATGCAAGAGCAACTCCGAGCTGTAGTAGGAGAGGAGCATCTAGCCCAGGGTTGATGTAGTTAATACTTAAGGGCCAGAAGGTAGTTCATTGCACTTCAAAGATTTTTATTTATTTTTCCCCTCACTTTCTAAAGCAATCTTTTCAGAGATGCGTTGCATGTTCACAACCCCCTCCAGCATTATTTCCTAAGGCTGGGGCAGGGGTTTGTTTCCCAAGTGAAAACGAAGTCTCTGTAGTCAGTTTCTTATTAGAAGTGGGAAGCAAGAAAGGATAGAATATGTAGTGCTGTGCACAGACTGCCACTGTTCTGAAGAAGCGTGTCTTCCTTGGTAGAGCAGAAGCAGTAAGGACCAGTCTTCAGGATGTGCAGGGTGACCTCCCTGCATGTGTACTTTCCATCAATCACCGTGGAATAATTTTTCTATCCATGGGACGTGCTGCATTAACTACTGATTATGTGCTTTCTTCAGTAGCTAGAGGAGGATAGAACATGAAAGGTTTGCTATTTCTGAAATAGTAGGAAAAAAATCCCTGCCAACCCTTTCTGTCTGTCAATGAGAGAGAACAGTTAATGTATTTTTTTATAGAAAGTTTCAGTCTAGATTGCATGTAGGAGTTGATAAGTGCTGCCTACTTAAGCATAACCTTTATTATTGATATGTTACAAGCTTTTGCACTGTAGGTCCAAATGTATTACTTGGTGTTTTTCTATAATTTGCACCTTGGTGCAGCTCTCTGAAGGGAGAGACCCGTGGGGAGAATAGAAACAAGCAAGAATGTGTTCTTTGTATGTGCTTGGGGTTAGAATTAATTTATGAGAATGCTTCACAGCAAGCAAATGCTTCTGGGATGCTACAGTGTAAGTAAGGAAGAGAATGCTCATCTTCACTCCTAGTTTTGCTAGTTGATCATATTTGCAGCCTTGTTTTCTGTTTTGTTTTTTTTTTTTCAGCAACGCTTTCATGGCACTCCTGTTACAATTGAGAATTTTCTGAACTGGAAAGCAAAGTTTGATGCGGAACTCTTAGAAATAAAAAGAAAAAAGATGAAAGAAGAAGAACAAGCGGGCAAAAATAAATTAAGCGGTACGATTTAAAACTGTACCTGAAACTTTTGCACTCTTCTCAGACTATCATGATAAGCTTTAAAAATAGTTCTTACATTGAAAAATGATAGTAGTAAACCAAATTTTAATGCACTATTAGATTATTGTTGTTTGCGTTTCTCCAAGTCTTCTTGAGCTCTTTGGTGGGCTAAATAGAAAGATGATTGGGTCAAGATTTGTACTGAAGTTGTTAAGGTTCCCAAACTGTGTATTCAAGCTTCTTTTGGTTTTATGCCAGGCAGTGTACTGCTTTGAGCTCCTGCTGATGAGCATTGCTCTGGCATAAGTAGCTGGGGATTGTCAAACAACAGAAAGAATCTACATTGAGCAGTTTGGTGATTTGACCTTATTTGTATTGGATCATGCCATGACTTACAATTATTCAAAGGCATGTAGGAGTTTGGGATGTTGCTGATGGACTGAAGCAACACAGCGGCTGTCTAGTGGATGCAACAAGCTTATGATGTCTAGTGAGAATGGTAGTTCTGCTATAGTATTTTGGAGAAGAGCTGTCATAATTATAGTTTTAGAATGTGTTGTCTGTAGATCCCAGTCCAGCAGAATCCAAACTCTATCCGCTGGAAAAAAATGCAGAAGAAATGATTTTAAGAGAGCCTGTATGCAAAAATAAGTCTTAAATAGCATTCTCCAGACTCTCTACAGCTTAACTTTGGACTTTGGTTTTCCTGTGATGATAAATCCACTTTTTAACCTGATTACATGAGAAAACACAACTGATGTGATTGTGTGGTATCGCTGTATGGCAAAAGGAGGCTATGACAGTGCCTTCTAATGGGATACAAGCACTACAGAGCAATAGCAGGGAGCAAAGAAGAAAAATTGGCTCACCCCTTCCAACAACCAGTGATGGCTCAAGAGGAGTGCAGTCTTTAACCAGAGAGATGCTGCTCACTTGGCTGCTAATGAGGATGAGGAGGGGTGGATCCAGGCTCCGCCTCTGCACTCAGATGTGTTGCTTGCACCTGAGATCCCTGGGTTAGCCACGCCTTCTCACCTGGTGATCAACCACTGATTCAGGCTGTGACCTGACAGTCCCACCACACTCGCTGTTATCTCCCTCTTCTCTTCAGAAGGCTTTTGAAAGCTTTGGCTAGTTTTGGTCAAACTTGATAGAAGTGTTAGTAGTAAGTCTTGTGAAGGCTGTACAGAATGCTTGGTTCCCTTGTGATTGGAACGTGTTTGGGCATCTGAAAAGAGTCGGTAGAAATCAGACTTCTAGTTTTTTTTGTTCTTGAAATTATTAGCACGTTGTTTTTCTCCTTAATAGTCTAGTTTATAGGAACTCCGCTTTACAAAAGTAAAAAAGGCTTATTTTCAGATGTTGTGGGGTAACTCCCATAGAAGAAAAAGGTGTCTTTGAGTGTTTTACCCAAAGTATCAAACAGTCTCTTTGATAGAAGATTAAAAAAAACAGTGCAAATGTAGATGGGAAAGCTTGTGGAATGTCTTGAACTTTTCTTCCCCCACCTCCCAATTAGAAAGGCTTTACTTTGCATTATGTGATGTTTCCTTCACAGTAGGAGCTGGTGACTGGTTTGTACATCCAACTTGATTTTCATATGAAGGAGGTAGTTTAATCTGCTGTCCAGTTCCCAAAGATTTATTGTAGAATACAAGATAAGGACTAAATAAAGACTGTGGGACTGATGGTGTAAATTTTCCCAGCCACATTTCAAACTGGTTAATTTGTATGGCCTAAGATAGTGTGCTAACTATTGTTGCCTTAGGTTGGTAGTTATATAACCAAACAGCATTTTGAAATATGTACTTTTTAACTTCTAGGGAAACAGCTGTTTGAAATGGATCACAACCTTGATACATCTGACATCCAGTTCTTGGAGGAAGGTAAATTTCTGTTTGTTTCTGCAGCTGAAAAACAGTGGCTTAAAACATGTAAATATTGCTAATTCTGACTAAAATCTTATGTCAGTATCACTTTTAATTGGAAAACATTTATGAAAAGTACAATTTTGGAGGTTGAACAAAAGCAATTTTAATCTCTTCCTCTCTCCCCAGAAAAAAAAAAATTCAAGATTCCTTTTCCTTCCCATTTAAAGTTTTTAAAGTTTTGTTTTCTTCTCCCTGAAGATCAACATCACTAACAAACATCTTGTGTATCAAATTAAACATTGCTTGCCTTTGTGCAACGCAATTCCTTTTTATGGTTTTGTACAGGTTAGTTTATTTACTGAAAAAATTCCCTGATCCCAGCTGAAAATTTTATAAGCCTGTGCCAAAAGCTGTTAAGGTTTTGGAGATAAATAAATCCACTCAGTCACATATTATTTATTTTATTTCTATACCTCCTCTTTTTGTCCCAGTTCAAAAGACTGATTGCGAGCTAAGGCAATTCTTTACTGTAGTGACTTTGTCTTATTATTGCAAAAACACACATGCAGAAGAATGAAGTTCTGAACGTCAGTGAATATAAACTTGAAATGGCAGTCATGAAGAAGTTGTTTCTTCTAGTTAGAGGACATGCTTAACTTTGCCTTCCTCCAGAAGTGCTTAAAGTGAAGATGGGTTATTGATA
Organism: Pavo muticus; assembly: GCA_016647715.1. NCBI lineage: Eukaryota > Metazoa > Chordata > Aves > Galliformes > Phasianidae > Pavo > Pavo muticus. The sequence goes on from JACDJE010000130.1 coordinate 431,537, forward strand.
GAATGTTTTTCTGTCTCAAGAGAAGAATAGACTCCACATTTGTATTTGGGCTCTGTTCCCAAGTTGTGGGAATGTAACTTTTAATGTTAACTTTTAATCCTGTCGCTGTCCGTTATTTAAAAACTTCTGCACAGATTAGTGTTGTAATTTTAGATTGAAGTTATTAATAAATAACACTAATTTTTGCAGCTGCTGCAGTCTAATGGTGTTATCTAGATGGAAGCAGTTAAGAAAGGCTCCTTCAAAGGCAATGAAAAACAGAACCTTGTTCAGTGGCCAGAAGATGTCGCTATTGATACATACAAATAAAGTAGTAGTGGTTCTGAAGTTTTGCTCTTAAGCTTTATCTGTTTTAGAAGAAAGTGTGAAAGCACAGAAAGCTTCAGCTTGCTTTTAAAATTTAAATCTAAATTTTTTTTTTTTACATATCAGTGCCTCTCTGAAGTAGTTGTCTCATGAAGAAAATTTAAAGGATAATTCTATATTGTCTGTGTTCCTTATTGCGTGTGTGTGGTACAGATATATATAATGTGCATATATGTGCTTTGTACTCTTTGTATTCAGAGACTGTACTTTGCTGTTCAGGTACTTTTTTTTTCTTTGTGTAATTTTTTTTTTTTTTTTTTGTAGCTGGAAACAGCGTGGAGGTTGATGAATCTTTATTCCAAGAGATGGATGATTTAGAGTTGGAGGATGAAGAAGATGACCCTGACTACAACCCTGTTAATTTAGATAGTGATTAGCCTTTTTTTGAACTGGCTCTGTCATCAGTATGGACTTACGTAAGGAGAGAGAGGCAGGCAGAAAAACCACAGCATCTGTGGTTGTAGTAATGTGTATTGATTTTCCTTTTTTCAAAGAAAAAAAAATATTTTACATCTAGGAATATGGTTTCTGATGACTATCATCATAAATAAATTGACTAATATTTCACATGAAAAACTTGAGGCATACTCTTCTGATTATTTTTTCTTCCTCCACTTCTTTAAGCGTCCTCTGAAGAGAAGTGACAACAAGCAAGAAGGAAAGATTGCATAGTGATTGTTAAACACACCTGCATCCTGGAAGCTGAGTTCTGCTATCTTCTTTGTAGGATATGCATGGGAAAGTTTATTGAGTAGAACGGTTTACGTGCTATGCAGGATTTTTTCTTTGAAATTTTATAACGCAATAAATGATGGTCATTTCTGGTACCCCAAATTATTAGCTGAACAGCACTAGTCATTTTTTAATAAGGCGTAGCCTTTTTAGTGTTAAATGGAAACCACTTACATGTTAGAGTGAAATTTTGTTTGCCACAGCTTCAAAATGAAATGGTTGATTTCAAAATGATTGATGTGTTTAGAAAGCTTTTTTTTTTTTTTTAAATTCTTGTGAATCAGTGAACTTCCTTGACAGAAAAAATAATTTGCTTTTGGCAACAGTGAATGTGAGAACACGGTCAGAGTGCAGAATGCAGTAACAGTATTTTATAGTGTGCTTACATTTGAAGTTGCTGAGAGTTTTTTAGAAGTAGATCGTTGGCAGTCTGTGAAAGTCTTAACATGTAGTAAAGTTAACATCCGTGAGTTGCTGGGTAGCCTGTTAACCCATCTGAAGAGTTCCCTGTGGAGCTGCTAGCTTTGTGTTAGACTCCACCCCCCTTAACACCTCCAAAAAGCCTAGAACACTGAAGAAATGTGTGTAAAGTGTTTGGGACTGTGTCAGGTGGAAGGACGGTGTGGATGAAGGCTTCAAGAAGCAGCTCTCTGAACAGATAACCGCCAGGCACCTTGATGATTAGAAGCTGTGTGCTGGATTTTAAAACACTTCCGGTAGATTGCCTTAACTGCTCTAGCTTCAGCCTTTTAAAAGAGGGTTGCACTACAGTATCTATGCTTAGAAGATTAATGGATTTATGAACTTTAATATTTGGAAATTTCTTGCTCAAGATGAGGAATTTGATTTCAGAAGTAATTTAATTATGTATAAGATACTCTGCTCATGCCATTTGAGAACATCTGTTCAGGATGATCTTGTGTAACATTTCAGTAGTCTTGTCTTTTTGTACTCAAGAGGAATAAATACGAGTTCCCAGTAGATAGAAGTAAATATTTGAGTACCCTGTAAATGGTTTTATAAATGAACCATGTGCCTTTGTTCCTACCATCTTCTATTTGATGTTTTTAATTTTGGCACCTAAGAACTTGAGACAAGCATCTAAGTTTCAGTTATAACATTGTGTGTTTCAAAGCAATAAGGAGGATCTGTGTTCCAGCAGGTATTACCAAATATATTTAAAAACTTGTAAGCTAATGTGATATTTAAAGTCTGACTTTTCCAAAGACGCACTTGGATTGAAAAGTTTATAATGACTGTGTCCAATTTCCTGTGTAATTGCTAGCACACTTTTAAATGCTGTTCAGCACAGAACTTAATTTTCTTCTATGTCTCATCAGCCGTATGAAAGTCTCCCAAGGTTGCTTACAGTTGTCACTTGTTTGTCTAAAACGAGTGTGTTTTTCATAAAAGCAATGAGTAAGTTCTCTTCAAATCTGGACTGAATCCAAGCATACTATATAGTCTGTGCAAAATGTGATAGTCTGAGAAAGTTTTCTAAGTGGGTCACTGATGATACAAGAATCACGTAAATGTGAAAAAGAGTTTCTTAATAATTTCTAGATTAATGGGATTTTCTGTTTTGCTTTCACACTAATGTGTTTATTGGTTTTTATGCAAAGATTGTGTAGCTTTAAGAAGTTATAACTGTAAAGTTAAAATTATAATTTCATTGCTACTTACAGCTTTTTTTTATCAAAACAGAAGAAATAAGGGTTGAAGTGACAAAAAAAAAATTTCTTCAAGTCCATTTCTCCAAGTCTTTGAAACAAGTTTCAGTGACTCAGTCTAAACTTCTGATTTGTTTACTAGCAATTAGCATTTGTGAAATAAAAGGTAATTTTACTGAGTGGACTTGGGTGCATCTGTATGACTTCCAGAGATGGAGGTAGATCTTTTTATTTATTTATTTATTTATTTTTGATGAAGTTCAGATTAAGTATTTAAAAGTTTGAATTAGACTGAAGTTGAATCCATATTAGTCTAATGAAATTCCATCAGTTAACTTTGAATGGATTTTAGTAATTCCAAGTCATGGTACTGAGAACAGTACTGACAACCTTGCTTGTGCATTGGTTACTCTGAAAGTAGTGCCTCCTATTTCTTTTTGTAAAAACTACAACAGATAGGAAGAGCACAGTAATGCTATTTTGTAGCTGAGAATTTGCTCTAACAAACACTTTTTCAACATAATCGAAACACGCCCGTGATGAGCAAAGAGCCTGCATGCCACGCTTATAAAAATCTGCACCAGCAGGGGTGACCCACTGTCTCCACTGCTGAAATGCACCACCCACTGTCTCACTTCTGTCTTTCTACTAGGAAACCTTTAACCATCAGGCTGTGATGTAGAATCATAGAATCACAAGGTTGGAAATGACCTGCAAGATCATCTCGTCCAACTGTCCTCCCATTACCCTTCCTACCACAAGCTACTAAACCATATCTTATGGCTCCTCATCCAGACGCCTCTTGAACACTGCCAGGGATGGTGATTCCACCACCTCCCTGGGCAGGCCATTCCAGTGCCTGATCACTCTCTGAGGGAAAAAGTTTTTCTTTATGTCTAATCTAAACCCCCTCTGGTACAACTTGTGTCCTAAGTATCTTCAGTTTTAACTGTGTGGTTGCTGAAGTAAAGTAAAAGTTTGTTGGATGAGACAGAAGACTACACCTGTAACCAATGTGCTGATATCCTGCATTCTGAGAGAAAGAGCTGTCAGGGAAGTTGCAGAATATGATATTTCATTTGTTTTTTTCTAAATCAGCCCTTTAGTGCATTGCAACTTGGCTCCAATTTGGAAAGGGATTTTCAGTTCTTTGATTTAGTTGCATTTATTGCAAGGAATTTGATTTCATTTTCATTTCTGTACTGAATGCTGGTGAAATCTGCAGCTGCAAGAGTTAACTGGTATCACGAGGCTGTGTCATGAGAGTTAGATGGATTTTTGTTACTGTGATGGGACTCAGTGTAGTCTACCATTGGAAAAAAGATCAAGGTCCAACTTGTAATCAGTTTTATTTGTACTTAAGGCAAACTCAGCAAAAGGCCTGAATTATTATTCTGACTTTGAACTAGTTTTATGTTTTCTGTGCCCAGGGTAAATATGTACAGGTGGAAAAAAACAACAATCTGCTTATCTGAAGTTCAGGCTCATACGTCAGGGGATGTGGTGGTTATGTAAATCACGGATGTTTTGTGTAACTTACTTTCTTGATATCGAGGACATGAAGTTCTAGACGGAAAGATGATCTGGCTGTACTGTTGAGGGTACAAAAGGCCCATTCTTGTTGTAGGCTAATTATATTGTTGACTTTGTCTAAATAAAGCAGCTTGCAATTTCCTCGGTATGAAGTACTTGGATACAGCAAAAAGCAAATAGAACCCATTAGAAGGTGAAAACAGCTGGGTTGAAAAATGAAAAGAAAATACTGATCTTTGGGACCAGTAAGGTAAAAAAAACAATAAGTATTTTACATTTTTTTAAAAGCAATTTGTGGGAAATCTAAGTTAGATGCTGTTCATCAAGTTAAAGTGATGGTTTGGAATGTTTCTGTGTTCAGAAGCTATGTCCTGCTGTGGCTGGTTGTTAGGATGTTGATTCACTAGCAACCAAAAGCAGTCATCGTAGTTTGATTGTGTAAGCATTATAATGGTAAGAGTGAATGAGGGTTCAAACCCACTAGAGAGTGCAGATGGTGTCTGAGAAAATGTTGGAACAAAATATCTCCTCCTTACATCATGATCTGCCCTCTTGAGTGAGTCTGTACTGAAGGGAGCAGAAGATTATTAGAAGAAATAAATGCTGGAGACATATCAGAGACCTGTTAGTGTGTATATGGGGAGGGGAGGAGTTCCACTTCTAGCTTGATATGATTGCAATGGATAGAGTTTATAAACGTGGAGGAGATGGACTTCCCCTTGTAAACAGTGAGTCAGACTGACATACGTGAGATGCCAGTAGGTTGACTCCAGGAACTCTGGAAGTGGGGTTGGGTTCCTCTGACATTCAGAGTGTTTGTTAGAATGCAACAAACCCAGCGGAATTTATTGTGAGCTTGGCATCCAGTCAAGTGAACAGAGGGAATCCTATCTCACAGGGTCAGTTGCTGTCCAGGTGGTGTCAGGAATTCTGGTTGCAGAACCCTTGCAGAGGATCAGGTGAGACTCGCACTCTTCTGCTCACTTATAAGCCTCTTTGATCCTTACATAACCACCTTAATCCCTCACTATCCATTCCTTTAAACAAAGGACATCTCCTTACTCTTACCTACATTCAGAAGATTGTCTCAAGTGACTGTTTCTGTATCTGCAGGAGCAGTTTCAAAAGGATCTTGTCTCAGTGTTGTTGGCCAGTTCTGCAGCGAGATCTTCCTGGGGGAAGCTTCCTAGGTTTCCCACATGGGGATCTGACACATAGGTAAGGCCAAGGCTTTGTTGTGCAGGTGCTGAGAGTCCAGCCTGCACCTTCTCTTGAAGTGGTCCATTATTTCAGATCAGCCCTTTATCTCATATCCATTGGCAGACTGAGAATTAAAGACTTAAGTCTTTAAGTCTGTGGGCATGCATGAGGTATGGCTCTGGTACCCAGGTACCTCAGGGTACCCTGGTACCCAGTATTTGTAACTCACATGACACAGTTCCTGCTGCAGCTGAGGACCTCTGGTTGATGTGAAGCCCTGCAGAGCTTCCATCAGCAGTGCAGAGAGGTTGGGTTGGAGGTGTGGAGGCACTGTTTTGCTATTTTTGGCATCTGAGATAAGACATGGAGGCCAGCAGGCAGACAGTCAATGCTTCTGTCGGTAAGCAAAATGAGAGGTACTCAAGTACACACCCGTTGTTAACTGCAGAGGTAATAATAGTTATGTCTCTCAGATTCGCACACAAGTTAGAGGTGTCATTTGGCATCACAAATTAGATGAATTGTTAAGTAATCATGTTTTAGTTTTGGTTTTTCTTTTTCTTTTGTTAAAATCATGAACAGATCATGGGCATCATGAACAGATTAAACCCTGATAGTGAGTCAGTGTCTGCACAAGTCACAGACTGCTGGTAGCTTCCTACCACAACAGCTCTAGCAAGTCAATCTGAATGATAGATTGAGCATTAACCAAAAAACTGCTATGACTATGACATGTGCTTTTTCTCAAAACTTCAAGGAGCAACTTGTCAAATATGACCTGAAGAATTGTAACAGACAGTGTAGTGAAGCTTTTCAGTCAGTAGGCAACATCAGAGCATGCAACATTAGGGCTAGTTCATTTGGCTGTCTATAACTGGGGTGTTATTAAAGCCACCAAATGCAAATGCAATCATGAAGAATGGAACTCGTGGTTTACTATGAAAATTACTGAAAATAATTCATAAAATTACAAATAGGAAACTGATGGAATTGAATGCTCCTTCAGATAAGTCACATTTTCTGAATGAGTATTTTGTAATTTATATACTTTATAAAATATATAATAGATATTTATACATTTATTATTTCTATAACATAGCTGAAAATTGTCATATCATGTTCTTCCAGGACATCAGGCGTGTCCATCCATGATGAACTCTAAAGAGTGACAAAACTCATAGCCAGGCTACATTTCGCTGTCAATATCCCAGGTGAATTTGATAGGCAGGATCTGTATTTTTTCTTTAAGAACTTCATCAAACCTTTCACTCTGCGCCACTGTCATCGTGTTTTTCCAGTCTCCAACGGTGCCTGAGGAAAGAGGCAGCAAAGGGAGGTGAGAAGAGGAGCAGGCACCTATCTGAAGCTGGCCTCCCACCAGGGAGATCTACTGTCAGGAAGCTGTTCCAGGCTTCCTCGGCATCTCAGTGTTGCTGAGCTTCCAAGCAGGGCTTTGTGTGCTCTTTGGAGGACACTTTTCCAAATCTGGGTGCACCTCCCCCTTTAATCTCTAGGGATCTCCTCTTGCGCTGTGCTTCAGGACGCTTTAGCAATGCCAAGGAGCCCAGGGATGCCATGTATTGACCTTCAGGGTAGTTGGCTGAGAAGGCCTGTGCTCACACAATGTAGCTGGTTTTTGCCTTGGAGAGGAAGAGTAACCGTAGGTGGAGATGTGCAAGACAGCACAATTTTCAGCCTTAAACTGCCTCTCCTGATAGACTGGCAGTGTTCAAATCAAATTTGCTGCCGTGCCCAGGTTGTAAGTCCCTTGGTGGCCCTGAAGCATTGTCTTTTTCTGTTTGGGAGAGGCTTTTCTCCCCGGTNTTGTAGCTGGAAACAGCGTGGAGGTTGATGAATCTTTATTCCAAGAGATGGATGATTTAGAGTTGGAGGATGAAGAAGATGACCCTGACTACAACCCTGTTAATTTAGATAGTGATTAGCCTTTTTTTGAACTGGCTCTGTCATCAGTATGGACTTACGTAAGGAGAGAGAGGCAGGCAGAAAAACCACAGCATCTGTGGTTGTAGTAATGTGTATTGATTTTCCTTTTTTCAAAGAAAAAAAAATATTTTACATCTAGGAATATGGTTTCTGATGACTATCATCATAAATAAATTGACTAATATTTCACATGAAAAACTTGAGGCATACTCTTCTGATTATTTTTTCTTCCTCCACTTCTTTAAGAGTCCTCTGAAGAGAAGTGACAACAAGCAAGAAGGAAAGATTGCATAGTGATTGTTAAACACACCTGCATCCTGGAAGCTGAGTTCTGCTATCTTCTTTGTAGGATATGCATGGGAAAGTTTATTGAGTAGAACGGTTTACGTGCTATGCAGGATTTTTTCTTTGAAATTTTATAACGCAATAAATGATGGTCATTTCTGGTACCCCAAATTATTAGCTGAACAGCACTAGTCATTTTTTAATAAGGCGTAGCCTTTTTAGTGTTAAATGGAAACCACTTACATGTTAGAGTGAAATTTTGTTTGCCACAGCTTCAAAATGAAATGGTTGATTTCAAAATGATTGATGTGTTTAGAAAGCTTTTTTTTTTTTTTTAAATTCTTGTGAATCAGTGAACTTCCTTGACAGAAAAAATAATTTGCTTTTGGCAACAGTGAATGTGAGAACACGGTCAGAGTGCAGAATGCAGTAACAGTATTTTATAGTGTGCTTACATTTGAAGTTGCTGAGAGTTTTTTAGAAGTAGATCGTTGGCAGTCTGTGAAAGTCTTAACATGTAGTAAAGTTAACATCCGTGAGTTGCTGGGTAGCCTGTTAACCCATCTGAAGAGTTCCCTGTGGAGCTGCTAGCTTTGTGTTAGACTCCACCCCCCTTAACACCTCCAAAAAGCCTAGAACACTGAAGAAATGTGTGTAAAGTGTTTGGGACTGTGTCAGGTGGAAGGACGGTGTGGATGAAGGCTTCAAGAAGCAGCTCTCTGAACAGATAACCGCCAGGCACCTTGATGATTAGAAGCTGTGTGCTGGATTTTAAAACACTTCCGGTAGATTGCCTTAACTGCTCTAGCTTCAGCCTTTTAAAAGAGGGTTGCACTACAGTATCTATGCTTAGAAGATTAATGGATTTATGAACTTTAATATTTGGAAATTTCTTGCTCAAGATGAGGAATTTGATTTCAGAAGTAATTTAATTATGTATAAGATACTCTGCTCATGCCATTTGAGAACATCTGTTCAGGATGATCTTGTGTAACATTTCAGTAGTCTTGTCTTTTTGTACTCAAGAGGAATAAATACGAGTTCCCAGTAGATAGAAGTAAATATTTGAGTACCCTGTAAATGGTTTTATAAATGAACCATGTGCCTTTGTTCCTACCATCTTCTATTTGATGTTTTTAATTTTGGCACCTAAGAACTTGAGACAAGCATCTAAGTTTCAGTTATAACATTGTGTGTTTCAAAGCAATAAGGAGGATCTGTGTTCCAGCAGGTATTACCAAATATATTTAAAAACTTGTAAGCTAATGTGATATTTAAAGTCTGACTTTTCCAAAGACGCACTTGGATTGAAAAGTTTATAATGACTGTGTCCAATTTCCTGTGTAATTGCTAGCACACTTTTAAATGCTGTTCAGCACAGAACTTAATTTTCTTCTATGTCTCATCAGCCGTATGAAAGTCTCCCAAGGTTGCTTACAGTTGTCACTTGTTTGTCTAAAACGAGTGTGTTTTTCATAAAAGCAATGAGTAAGTTCTCTTCAAATCTGGACTGAATCCAAGCATACTATATAGTCTGTGCAAAATGTGATAGTCTGAGAAAGTTTTCTAAGTGGGTCACTGATGATACAAGAATCACGTAAATGTGAAAAAGAGTTTCTTAATAATTTCTAGATTAATGGGATTTTCTGTTTTGCTTTCACACTAATGTGTTTATTGGTTTTTATGCAAAGATTGTGTAGCTTTAAGAAGTTATAACTGTAAAGTTAAAATTATAATTTCATTGCTACTTACAGCTTTTTTTTATCAAAACAGAAGAAATAAGGGTTGAAGTGACAAAAAAAAAATTTCTTCAAGTCCATTTCTCCAAGTCTTTGAAACAAGTTTCAGTGACTCAGTCTAAACTTCTGATTTGTTTACTAGCAATTAGCATTTGTGAAATAAAAGGTAATTTTACTGAGTGGACTTGGGTGCATCTGTATGACTTCCAGAGATGGAGGTAGATCTTTTTATTTATTTATTTATTTATTTTTGATGAAGTTCAGATTAAGTATTTAAAAGTTTGAATTAGACTGAAGTTGAATCCATATTAGTCTAATGAAATTCCATCAGTTAACTTTGAATGGATTTTAGTAATTCCAAGTCATGGTACTGAGAACAGTACTGACAACCTTGCTTGTGCATTGGTTACTCTGAAAGTAGTGCCTCCTATTTCTTTTTGTAAAAACTACAACAGATAGGAAGAGCACAGTAATGCTATTTTGTAGCTGAGAATTTGCTCTAACAAACACTTTTTCAACATAATCGAAACACGCCCGTGATGAGCAAAGAGCCTGCATGCCACGCTTATAAAAATCTGCACCAGCAGGGGTGACCCACTGTCTCCACTGCTGAAATGCACCACCCACTGTCTCACTTCTGTCTTTCTACTAGGAAACCTTTAACCATCAGGCTGTGATGTAGAATCATAGAATCACAAGGTTGGAAATGACCTGCAAGATCATCTCGTCCAACTGTCCTCCCATTACCCTTCCTACCACAAGCTACTAAACCATATCTTATGGCTCCTCATCCAGACGCCTCTTGAACACTGCCAGGGATGGTGATTCCACCACCTCCCTGGGCAGGCCATTCCAGTGCCTGATCACTCTCTGAGGGAAAAAGTTTTTCTTTATGTCTAATCTAAACCCCCTCTGGTACAACTTGTGTCCTAAGTATCTTCAGTTTTAACTGTGTGGTTGCTGAAGTAAAGTAAAAGTTTGTTGGATGAGACAGAAGACTACACCTGTAACCAATGTGCTGATATCCTGCATTCTGAGAGAAAGAGCTGTCAGGGAAGTTGCAGAATATGATATTTCATTTGTTTTTTTCTAAATCAGCCCTTTAGTGCATTGCAACTTGGCTCCAATTTGGAAAGGGATTTTCAGTTCTTTGATTTAGTTGCATTTATTGCAAGGAATTTGATTTCATTTTCATTTCTGTACTGAATGCTGGTGAAATCTGCAGCTGCAAGAGTTAACTGGTATCACGAGGCTGTGTCATGAGAGTTAGATGGATTTTTGTTACTGTGATGGGACTCAGTGTAGTCTACCATTGGAAAAAAGATCAAGGTCCAACTTGTAATCAGTTTTATTTGTACTTAAGGCAAACTCAGCAAAAGGCCTGAATTATTATTCTGACTTTGAACTAGTTTTATGTTTTCTGTGCCCAGGGTAAATATGTACAGGTGGAAAAAAACAACAATCTGCTTATCTGAAGTTCAGGCTCATACGTCAGGGGATGTGGTGGTTATGTAAATCACGGATGTTTTGTGTAACTTACTTTCTTGATATCGAGGACATGAAGTTCTAGACGGAAAGATGATCTGGCTGTACTGTTGAGGGTACAAAAGGCCCATTCTTGTTGTAGGCTAATTATATTGTTGACTTTGTCTAAATAAAGCAGCTTGCAATTTCCTCGGTATGAAGTACTTGGATACAGCAAAAAGCAAATAGAACCCATTAGAAGGTGAAAACAGCTGGGTTGAAAAATGAAAAGAAAATACTGATCTTTGGGACCAGTAAGGTAAAAAAAACAATAAGTATTTTACATTTTTTTAAAAGCAATTTGTGGGAAATCTAAGTTAGATGCTGTTCATCAAGTTAAAGTGATGGTTTGGAATGTTTCTGTGTTCAGAAGCTATGTCCTGCTGTGGCTGGTTGTTAGGATGTTGATTCACTAGCAACCAAAAGCAGTCATCGTAGTTTGATTGTGTAAGCATTATAATGGTAAGAGTGAATGAGGGTTCAAACCCACTAGAGAGTGCAGATGGTGTCTGAGAAAATGTTGGAACAAAATATCTCCTCCTTACATCATGATCTGCCCTCTTGAGTGAGTCTGTACTGAAGGGAGCAGAAGATTATTAGAAGAAATAAATGCTGGAGACATATCAGAGACCTGTTAGTGTGTATATGGGGAGGGGAGGAGTTCCACTTCTAGCTTGATATGATTGCAATGGATAGAGTTTATAAACGTGGAGGAGATGGACTTCCCCTTGTAAACAGTGAGTCAGACTGACATACGTGAGATGCCAGTAGGTTGACTCCAGGAACTCTGGAAGTGGGGTTGGGTTCCTCTGACATTCAGAGTGTTTGTTAGAATGCAACAAACCCAGCGGAATTTATTGTGAGCTTGGCATCCAGTCAAGTGAACAGAGGGAATCCTATCTCACAGGGTCAGTTGCTGTCCAGGTGGTGTCAGGAATTCTGGTTGCAGAACCCTTGCAGAGGATCAGGTGAGACTCGCACTCTTCTGCTCACTTATAAGCCTCTTTGATCCTTACATAACCACCTTAATCCCTCACTATCCATTCCTTTAAACAAAGGACATCTCCTTACTCTTACCTACATTCAGAAGATTGTCTCAAGTGACTGTTTCTGTATCTGCAGGAGCAGTTTCAAAAGGATCTTGTCTCAGTGTTGTTGGCCAGTTCTGCAGCGAGATCTTCCTGGGGGAAGCTTCCTAGGTTTCCCACATGGGGATCTGACACATAGGTAAGGCCAAGGCTTTGTTGTGCAGGTGCTGAGAGTCCAGCCTGCACCTTCTCTTGAAGTGGTCCATTATTTCAGATCAGCCCTTTATCTCATATCCATTGGCAGACTGAGAATTAAAGACTTAAGTCTTTAAGTCTGTGGGCATGCATGAGGTATGGCTCTGGTACCCAGGTACCTCAGGGTACCCTGGTACCCAGTATTTGTAACTCACATGACACAGTTCCTGCTGCAGCTGAGGACCTCTGGTTGATGTGAAGCCCTGCAGAGCTTCCATCAGCAGTGCAGAGAGGTTGGGTTGGAGGTGTGGAGGCACTGTTTTGCTATTTTTGGCATCTGAGATAAGACATGGAGGCCAGCAGGCAGACAGTCAATGCTTCTGTCGGTAAGCAAAATGAGAGGTACTCAAGTACACACCCGTTGTTAACTGCAGAGGTAATAATAGTTATGTCTCTCAGATTCGCACACAAGTTAGAGGTGTCATTTGGCATCACAAATTAGATGAATTGTTAAGTAATCATGTTTTAGTTTTGGTTTTTCTTTTTCTTTTGTTAAAATCATGAACAGATCATGGGCATCATGAACAGATTAAACCCTGATAGTGAGTCAGTGTCTGCACAAGTCACAGACTGCTGGTAGCTTCCTACCACAACAGCTCTAGCAAGTCAATCTGAATGATAGATTGAGCATTAACCAAAAAACTGCTATGACTATGACATGTGCTTTTTCTCAAAACTTCAAGGAGCAACTTGTCAAATATGACCTGAAGAATTGTAACAGACAGTGTAGTGAAGCTTTTCAGTCAGTAGGCAACATCAGAGCATGCAACATTAGGGCTAGTTCATTTGGCTGTCTATAACTGGGGTGTTATTAAAGCCACCAAATGCAAATGCAATCATGAAGAATGGAACTCGTGGTTTACTATGAAAATTAACTAAAATACTTCATAAAATTACAAAGAGGAAGCTGATGGAATTGAATAGCTCCCTCAGAGAAGTCTCATTTTCTGAATGAGTTCTTCTATTTACTATCTCTACAACATAGATGAAAATTATCATATTTTATTCTTCCATAACATCAGGCGTGTCCATCCATGATGAACTCCAAAGAGTGACAAAACTCATAGCCAGGCTACGTTTCGCTGTCAATATCCCAGGTGAATTTGATAGGCAGGGTCTGTATTTTTTCTTTAAGAACTTCATCAAACCTTTCACTCTGCGCCACTGTCATCGTGTTTTTCCAGTCTCCAACGGTGCCTGAGGAAAGAGGCAGCAAAGGGAGGTGAGAAGAGGAGCAGGCACCTATCTGAAGCTGGCCTCCCACCAGGGAGATCTACTGTCAGGAAGCTGTTCCAGGCTTCCTCGGCATCTCCGTGTTGCTGAGCTTCCAAGCAGGGCTTTGTGTGCTCTTTGGAGGACACTTTTCCAAATCTGGGTGCACCTCCCCCTTTAATCTCTAGGGATCTCCTCTTGCGCTGTGCTTCAGGACGCTTTAGCAATGCCAAGGAGCCCAGGGATGCCATGTATTGACCTTCAGGGTAGTTGGCTGAGAAGGCCTGTGCTCACACAATGTAGCTGGTTTTTGCCTTGGAGAGGAAGAGTAACCGTAGGTGGAGATGTGCAAGACAGCACAATTTTCAGCCTTAAACTGCCTCTCCTGATAGACTGGCAGTGTTCAAATCAAATTTGCTGCCGTGCCCAGGTTGTAAGTCCCTTGGTGGCCCTGAAGCATTGTCTTTTTCTGTTTGGGAGAGGCTTTTCTCCCCGGTGAAAGCCACCTACCTGCTCAGCCAATTGCTCATAACCATACTGATCCCCGAGTAAGAAAGCGGTACCTTACACCTGGTTCAGTACAACCTTCAAGATCTTCTGCAATATCAGGCAGGCCTTTTGCCATTTGTGTTACAATCAGTGAAACACGACATTTGATTACCTTTAGGGAAATGTGGTAAAACCTCACCTCAGTGCCGGGGAAGGTTATGGAACGGATAATCTCAGGCGCCATCATGGACCAGTTAAAGGTCAACCAGGGGATCAGGCCCAGTCAGCATGGTTTTACGAATGGTAGATCCTGTCTGACAAATCTGATTTCATTCTATGACAAGGTGACCCACTTAGTGGATGAAGGTAAGGCTGTCAATGTGGTCTACCTGGACTTCAGTAAAGCCTTTGACACTGTCCTCCACAATATTCTCATGGAGAAGCTGGCTGCCCATTGTTTGGATGGGCATACGCTCCGCTGGGTGAAACACTGGCTGGATGGCTGGGCCCAAAGAGTTGTGGTCAATGCAGTTACATCCAGTTGGCGGCCGGTCACGAGCATTGTCCCCCAGGGCTCAGTACTGGGGCCGCTTCTATTTAACATCTTTATTAACGATCTTGATGAGGGGATTGAGGGCACCCTCAGTAAGTTTGCAGACAACACCAAGTTGGGAGGGAGTGTTGATCTGCCTGAGGGGAGAAAGGTGCCACGGAGGGACCTGGATAGACTGGATCGATGGGCCAAGGTTAACTGTATGAGTTTCAATAGGGCCAAGTGTCGGGTCCTGCATTTTGGTCACAACAACCCCAGGCAACCCTACAGGCCTGGGGAAGAGTGGCTGGAAAGCTGCCTGATGGAAAGGGACCTTGGTGTACTGACGGACAGTTGGCTGAATATGAGCAAGCAGTGTGCCCAGCTGGCCAAGAAGGCCAATGGCATCCTGGCTTGTATCAGGAATGGTGTGGTAAGCAGGACTGAGGAAGTAATCCTGTCCCCGTACTCGACACTAGTGAGGCCTCACCTCGAGTACTGTGTTCAGTTTTGGGCACCTCAGTACAGAATAGATATTGAGGTGCTGGAGCAGGTCCAAAGAAGGGCAAAGGAGGCTGAGGGGAGACCTTATTGCTCTCTTCCAATATCCAAAAGGTGCTTACAGTGAGAGTGAGGTTGGTCTCTTCTCGCTGGTGACAGGTGACAGGACGAGGAGAAACGGCCTAAAGTTGCACCAGGGTAAGTTTAGATTGGATATCAGGGAAAACTTCTTTACAGTAAGGGTTGTTAAGCACTGGAATAGGCTCCCCAGGGAAGTGGTTGAGTCACCTTCCCTGGATGTGTTTAAAAACCGTTTGGATGTGGTGCTCAGGGACATGATTTAGCGGAGGGTTGTTAGAATTAGGGTAGTATGATTAGGTCGTGATTGGACTCGATGATCTTTAAGGTCTTTTCCAACCTGAGTGATTCTATGATTCTATTCTTCAATGATCAGGCAGGCCTTTTGCCACTTGTGTTACAATCAGTGAAACACAACATTTGATTATCTTGAGGGAAATGTGGTAAAACCAGCAACACAACTCTGACAGAGCAAATTCCATCTAATCTGAGCTCCCCTTTTGATACTGGGGCAATCCAGATAAGTTTAGAAACCCTATGTTCATTTTACACCAAGAGGAGGAATTAAGCATTTGTCGCAGTGGACTGCTTCTGTTTACCTTTCCGTAGAAATCTGCCCTTCCCTTTGATTGCGAAGTCATCTGGCATGTTCTCGTAGTTTGCCCTGGGGTCTTTTTGCATGTTCTCAAATGTAGCCTGTCTCACAACACTTTCTATTTCCTCTTCGCTCAGCTTCTTGCCTATGAAGTTGCAGATTTTCAGCACAGCGCTTCTGAGATCCTGCAATAATGTAACCTTGAAGCATCTTGATGATGTGAAAAGTAAATGCATAAAGCAGTGGCATACAGGATCATTAAGGACATCTGTTTGAGTCCAAAACTGTCCATCATTTTAACGATATCATAGCCTGGCTTGCACCTTTTGGTCTCTTGAGAGCCGCGATGCTGTAACTTGCCACCAGAGATGGACAGCTCCGCTCACCTCTCTGCGTCTTGCACCAGGTGCCCTGGCAACGTCTCCCCTGACACCATGAAGGAAGGCACTCACCCAGTGGGGTTTTTGTCAGTCCTGTTGTCCTAGCTAAGGGCTAAACTCTCTCATGAGTCAGCCTGGACCCCAAAGGCTGCGGGACAGTCACAGTGGCAGGCAAGGTGGGCTGCCCACTGGGGCTATGGCTTCTCCAACAAAGGGCAGCCACCGTGGATAAAGGAGAAGTTGCACAAAAGCATGGGCAGCCACCAAGCAGTAACCTTCTAGTCAGAAATTTGGGAAATCCTCAAGTACCTCAGTGCCTGCATCTTAGGTACTTCTTTCCTTTATTCCAGAGAGGGGCTCCATTTGGGGTGCGCAGCGAAGATGACTCCCGTTATACAGGAAGGTGAATTATCTAATAATTCCTCCTGAGGTCTTGCACCAATGAGAAAAAATGACTTGATTCTCTTAAATGTCTCAATTTGTTTGCCACAAGGATTGAGGGTACTCCAAGATAATGTATAAATCTAAAGACCTATCTGGAAATGCATTCAATATAGGAAGAAAATATCTGGAATACAGTGATACGATGGACCTCACCTTTTTCATCTCCTCGTAGGTCAGGAAGAGTATATTGAAATCATTTGCATGGTTATACCAGCCTGAAACGTGGTCAAACCAGGCACTGGCGAGCACTTATCAAGGGAAAACAAGAAATAAAAATTGGAGTGTGAGGGTGATCTGCTATTTACAGCCATCAGCACAGTAAAACAGTAGAATTATCAGCCATGCTCTGGCACCTCTAGTACTTTTATGGGCAGGAGTGTATTCTTCCCTCCCTTCTGTTTCTGCATTTCCCCGAGGCTCGGAGGGGGGCTGTGCCCACAGGGGCCCAATTAGTTTGGCTTTCACAGACAGTGGAGGGACACATATGGTCACAACCCCTGCGTGACACTTCTTTTTGTTATGTGGCATATACCGCCTGACTTCTCGTAATCTGCACTAATACTGGCAGAAGCAAAAGCCTCTCTCTCTGTAGTTTGTTTTTGCTTTGTTTTCTGCCTATTCTTATGGTTTCAGCTCCATAACCAAGAGCAGAAAATGTTACTGAATCCTCAGTCACAACGCTTATGCTCTGAACCAACACCCACTTCCAATAGAATAAGCAGCTTGCATATTGCTGCAGAGCGGCAAACCTTGACTGTCTTCCCTCTTATGGACCAGCTTTAATCAGGAAGGAAGGCCAAGCTCAGACAGCCACTCCGGCTTTGACTGTAGGTTAGGATAGCTGAAGATTCTGGGTGACTGATGTTTACTACTGGAATTAATCCTCTTTCAGTCTGAGGTCATGGAGTAGGGTTTAGGCTCCTTAGTAAGAAAAATTTCCTACCTTTTCCAGCTAAAAATCTCTCCATGAAAATGTTAAAATCCGGTATTTTCTCTAGTGTTAGGATGAATTTGGAGAAGTGATAATAGGAAACCAACACGTCCTTAGGGTTCCTGGAGACGTAGATAACCTGCAATACAACAAGACGACAGCTCTCAGAGAGATCAAAGGGCTCCATTAGCCTGACCATAATGTTAGTGAAATGAAGTAAATTCTGAGTACTAAGTCACTGCTGTTTTGTTCATAGGCAGCAGTATTCCCTCTGTGGTTGTTTGGAGTGCACTGATATCTCTTCTTGGGTCAGTGTTACAGTCTACACTGATACCACTCACTAGTGCGAGGTAGACAGTTTGCAACACCAGCCCTACAAAATCATTTTAACGTCCCTGTTGATTCAGCATCACATTTCTGCAGTGCCTATAAGGAAATCTACAACCATCTCTGGTAAGGGAATGAAGGACGGCTCAGTTTCTGGACTTTAGGCAATGATGGACAAAGATAAAAATAAGACTGAGCAGTTATTTGTGGTAGAACCTGCCCAGTAGAAATGTCCATCCCTGAGACTTTTGGATCATGCCACAAAAAAAAAAAAGGGTCTGCTCAAGACCTAGACTTAAATCTCTGGGGCTTTTTCAGCCTCGGCTGGCACCAACAGGGGCTTCAGCTCTGTGCTTTCGTACAGCAGGTGTCTGGGTCTGAGGATGACAACAGCCATCACAGTGTCAGACCATGCCCACCTTCAGCTTCTGTTAGATGAAGGCCAATTATTCAGAAAACAGTGACCACTCACAAGTTTCAGCTGCTGTATTTAAACCAGTGATCCTGCCTTTACAGGATTCACCAGGCCTCTTAGACCCTTCAAACTTCTTAAAGCTGACGCATGTTCTCCGACTTGCTTCTGCACTACAAATACCAAAATGCATCCAAGCTGACTCTCTATGGCTCTGTTAGAGAAAAAGAAGATTGTGTAGTCATCAAATTTGGAAAAAAGTGAGTCCAATCTTCACTGAAGAAGACGAGGCTCACTGAACGGATGCTCTGTTTGATTAGGCTATGGCTGAAGCTTTTGATAACAATATGACAGGCTTCAGCAGAATCATGCCTGCAGCATGAACCCATCTGGGGTCACTCAGCCCAGGTAGCCCCACCTAACGAGAGCTCCAAAGCCCTCTCTGAAGCAAACTCAACAGTTTGACTGAGACACAGGTCCTGGATGAACTTACAACACATTGACTTCAGATGACTTAATTTAAAAAGTGCAATTCACAAACTCAGTGTCTTGCTTACAGGATAACTTTAGTAATGACCCTTAGCTGAAGTAGCAAAGAAACACACAGCTGTCCAAAACAAAGCCCTGCTGAGAATCAGCAAGACCTGGGCTCAAGGTTTAAGTTCCCTACAAAGCTTTAAACATGAATTGAGTTTTCCATTTCAAAGTACTGCTGAGTTGCAGGCTGCAGGCATTAAGCCCAGTTCCTTCCTTCTCGTCCCATTCTGGGACATGAGTAACTACACAAGCTGTTCCCAGCGTCTGGCCTTTATGCACGCTGTGTTTCTATTAGTTCTGTATGTCATTTCCCATGCTGCAGTACCCTAGTGGACTGCTTTAGCAATTAAGCATTTTGCTTACACCTCAGTTCTGGCATGGTGTTGGTGATGTCAGCGCTCTGTGAGCTCAGCTGTTGGCCTTTGCAGATGCTGTGTTGTTTTCTGCATGAGAGCTTTCTCCTCTATACACTACACCTGCATCCATGAGGAAATGACAACAATTTACAACAGGGTGTCCTATTCACAAACTCCCAATACTGATGTATAAGAAAATACTCCCTCTTTATCTACTATAGGTTTCTGTAGGAGGCTTTTTTCCTGACTCATTATTTCACTGGAACTCGAAGAAGTTTTCACAAGGGTGTCATCAGTCCAAGATTTTTTCCCTGGCTCATCCCACTGAGTTGCATTTCTGCACCACCCCTATTTCTAGCAGCAAGGGCTGCAAAAAATGAAAAAGAAATTGAATAAGCAATTTCTAGATCTCCTCACTTTTATTAAAGTGATGATATTTGTACCAAGATGTGGAAAAGTAAAAGAAGGCAGGATTGGAACTAAATCTCTGAGGCAAATTGTCAAGATGATTGGATTTAACTAAACGGTGGAAATAACTTCACTTACACGTCCCTTTTTATTTCTCAGGTCTCTTGGAGTTAAGTAGTAAGGCAGGTGAGTGGCAAAAACTCGAGGCAAAGGAAGACTTGCAAAATCCATATTTTTTATATTATATTCCACCCAGGGGATTCTGTCCATGGTCTCCATATCTTCTGTTCCATTACGGTGGCCTTCATGGAGTATTAAGCTCAAAATATTCAGAGTCCACACAGTTCCTGAGAAGAAAAATCTTTAATTTGAACTTTGATTGTATTATATTTATTATTAAAATTGATGGCTGGAAAGATCTGAGTTCAGGCCTCTTTTCCCCTTTATGCTGTTTGCCTGGAAAGAAGGACATCTGAGAGAATTCAGATCAACGCAGAAAGGCAGCAAACTATTACTGCTGGCTAACCTGTACAAGCACAGAGAATGGAAGGCATCCGAGAACAAAGCCGAGAACAAAGTTCTTAAGACCTCACCTGGGAAGGAAGCTTTTGGTTCTGGAGATTAGACTGTATGTGTGCTATAGATTTAAATGCACTGAACAAGATAAAGAAATTATTTTCAGAACCAGAGGTGCAATAACTTGGCAAGTGCCCCTCCCCAGTAATTTCCCAGCTGATAATCTTGCTCAGCTTGGCATCATCAACCTGGACAATTTTGCACAGAGATGGAGCGTACCCTAGATAAATGGTAAGGAAGAAAGTGGATGGTGGAGCAGGACAAAGGGAAGGATGTAAAGGGGAAAAAGATGGCGTTCTGTGTAACTCATAAATCAAAATCATCTTCCACCTCCTTCCTTTCCCTGGGCAGCCCATCCCTTTGCAACACAAAACTTCGGCTTCCAAAGAAGTTTTCAGCTCAGTGGCTTAGCATTTAGACCTCTTAAATCTTGCCTTCTCATTCTGCCCCTCTGCCTGACTTGAACAACTTCCTCCAGCACTGTCTGACAATGAACTAGCATCACTTGGGCTCCCTGTGTTCATCTCAGCGCCTTAGCATTTTGACCTCTTAAGTCTTGCCTTCTTCTGAGCACACTTGCCAGACTGAATCCAAGAGCCACATAGATCAGCTCAGCGGGACACACGCAGGAACCTTGTGTGTGGTTGTTTAGGGTGTGGCTACACAGTATTTGTACTTAATGCTGCACTGCACATACTCAGAGATGACTCAGATCTAAAAGCAAAGCTAGCAACCTTAGGCATCCAATAGATGAGTGAGTAAAAGCAGATTTATTTCCCTATTGGAATCAATTCAATTCTTACCTGATTTTGGATAAGTAGCTATAAATATATCACTGTCTTTGATTTCAAAATTCTCCAGGGAAGCTATATACTCAGGTGTAGTATTTACACCAAAATAAAACCCTTTGTAATTGAATACAAATTCTTTTGATGGTGCCATCGTTAATCTGTTGTCGCTCATGGGTGAATAAGCTGCAATGAGAAAATATAAAATTATACATTTTTGTTTTGCTGTTATCTCGTAGAAAATCAATGAAAAAAAGCATAGAAAAATGCATTTTGCTATTACAATACACTGAAATTAAGCTTTGAATTTTTCAAAAACATCAGGTTATAAAATGAAAAAAAAAAGCTAATGCCATGATCGTTTATTCTTATACGTGTATATGAACAGCATCTAAAAGGTGATGTAAATAATGGCACTCTATGTAAATAATTATTTGTCAAAGTTCCTCTAGGATTTCAATGTCTTATGTTTCCTTTGATTGTCACCAGCTCTTAAATAGTTCTTGCTTAGCCAAGCTCTCATTAACAGTATTATCACACTCCCGATTAAGATTTCCTGCCCTTTTGCCTTCCCACCCCTAGAGCTGCACTGGCCTCACGCTCGCCCAGCAGTGCCCTTTTTTGATGGGGGTGTGGTGGAAATAAGGATGGGCCATGACCTTGTGCCCTTAGATGCACCTGTGGGCTGCCAGGGGCCTGCCTACATGAGGCACATGCACGTGGACATCGCCTATGAGACTCGTGCTCCCTTCAACCTTTTGGTTGCTGTCCAACAACGAGGCAGTGCCAAAACAGGGCAGCATTGGGCCTACATGCAGCTCACCTGGGCAGCCTCCTCCCATGGCATGGCCACAGGATGCACAGCCATCCCTCAGGCTGGCTGTGTAGCCGGGCTGGGCCTGCTGCTCCCCATAACTGGCCACTCAGTCATGTCAGAGTAATGATCAGGCAAAAAGGTTCAAGATAAGCTTATTTTGATATGACTGGAGTTCTCTCACAGAGCTGGGTTAAGTAACTGGAGAGTCACTAATCACACAGAAACACTGGTAGTAGTAACCCCAACCAGAAAACCAAGAACAGATTTGAATTCAAGTCACGATAAGAAAAATGGTGGCACAAGGGACAGAAAAATATGATGAATGAGTGAGTATTTTTAGGGTTATGAAGGAAGAGTGAAGAATTTGTAAGAAACAGAACGAAGACACATTAAATACGCAGTACACAGAAATCCCTTTTGATCTGATTCTGTCAAAAACCCGAGCTTTCAAATCACTTTCAGACAAAGGTTACTGCACTTGTTCTTCCTTACGGACACGGGATTATACCATGAGGAAATATGCCAGGCAAGAAAAGCTGTGCCACCTTGGCTAGGAAACATTCACAGTCTAGTGTATCTGATGGGAGAAGAAATAAACATTCTAATATGCTCTAATCAGCCGGAAAGGCATTTGAAAAGTGCTTCTAAAAATCTACCTACAGTTGCAGACACAAGGGTGTCCACCTGTTCCTCTCCTACACCTATGGGGATCTGACCCTCCTGCTTTGCTCATGGAGCTGCCTCAGAGCCATGACTCCAACTACTTGCTGAGCAGTACAGAAAAATGGGTGTAAAACTCAGCTTGCAACACCAGCTGTCAGAGAGCCCAGCTCTGTATGGCTGTCCTCCTCTCGGCATACACTCTGCTTCTCTGGCAGCACTTCTCAAAACGTTTGACAGAAGAGCTCCGTGCACGGTTCTACTCATCTTACCAGAAGGGCAATCAACATAGCATTGTTTAACTCACCAACCCACAGCTCCAACAATGTCAGGCATGCTTACCTTCTGTGTTCTCTTCCAGGGCCCACGGAGATGTATGTTACTACTTCTGTGAACGTGAATAGTTCGAGAGAGGTGTGAGCAGTCACATTTCCTTTTTAACCATCCTGTTTGGCTGTCGTTCAATATTTGCTTAACTCTAATGCAGATAGAGATTAGAGAACTGACATAACCCTTTAAGCGGTTAATGCACTCCAGAGAGATTTAGGAAATTATTTTAGCACAAATTTAATTTTTGTTCCTGCATTTATCAACAGCGTCGTTGAGGAAGAGTGAGAGTGAAGAGGAGCAGAAGTGACTAAAAGATTCTTTTTCCTTTCTTTTTCTTTTTTTGGGGGGCTGTGTGTATTTCTTACTCAACTCCCACAATACTTTTGCCCACACTTGTTATACCTGCACACTGTATGTGACAGCAGTCTGAATGAACAGTCTGAGTGCACCACTCTATCGTAGTGGAGTGAAGCTGGTCAGACCCAGGCTCAGCCAAGAGCTCCTAGGAGTGAGTTCTTTGGTTCCCAGTATACAAATGTGCCTATGTTATGCTTTTCTGTAAGTACCTTACGAAACGAAATCTTGCCCGAGAACTTTCTCACTGAAACTTGCACACCAACCACGTTACGCAAAAAAGAATATTTTGTCCCCCAGCTCTATGCCTTGTTTTGTGTAGGGTTACTTTTTAACCTGGATCAATTCCCCAGGTAGTCCCCAAACTTGCGCAACAGATCTGTCAGGTAGGGCAGCAAGGGAACAAGCCAGAACAAGGAGTAGGGCTAAATTCTTTTTTGCAACAAAGGATAGCCTTAAGCCCAAAGATTAAGCCTGCACTGCTTTGCTTTCTGCTCCAGTCAGGCATGCCCAGTGTTTTGTAACTGCAGTTTCTAGTCAAGGACTTTAGTATGAATGGAAGGTAACAGCTATTGATCCTAAAACAGCTACTGATCCTAAAACAAGGCACGGAGATCATCCACGAACGTTTTGAAGAGGCCCAAAGAGCAACGTCTGCTGTCTGTCACCAGCTCCATGATCTAGCCAGGGCACCAAAAACTGTGACTTAGAACAAGACGTAGTGTTTTCCAGGAAAAACAAATAGACTGTAAAGCTATTTGGCCTTTGGACAAATGGCAAATTGGCAAAATACACAAATCTCAGCAATATCATAAAATGACAGCATCAAGAAGTTATGACTGGCCCCTGATTGTCAGTAGTGTTGAACTACAGTCTATCAGCAGCTAATTGAACGTAGTTTTCATGTATTCAACTTTATTACCTGTTTTGGGACAAATAGTCCTTTACAGTATTAATAATTAACCTCAAGATCCAAATACCTAACATAAACTTAAACCATAGGTGAAGTTGCACAAAGTTCAGTTTGAGACTGTAGAGGAAAGAATATTTGTGGTTTATTGTATGGCTTAAAACCAATGTTTCCAGTGCTGTTAATTTCTACCCCTCATGTTCTTCCCTTGTTGTTTCCTCTGGTACCTTCACACAACATATTCCCGTTCATACAAACCGTGGCTTTCCTTTCAGAAATGCCCACGGCACTGGTAAATTGAGAGTCCTAAAATAAGCTTCCACGTTCCCTGGGCAGATGACAAAGACAGGCTTCCCACCAATCTACTCTGTGAAATTAAAGAGAGAAATAAGTGCCTTTGGTTAGGCACATGGAATCTCAACATAAGTTTTATGCATTAGTACAGAATATATTCAACATGTCATTGCAGTCAGGCAAAAACAACTTCAACCACCTCGACCCTCGTTTAGATATGTGCATAGGAAAAGACTGTCACTCCATTAACTGCAAAAAGAAGTTTGCAATACATTTTTTTTCCTTTAAATGTTCCTCTGGTACGCTTATACCCCATTAACATCTAGTGTTGCCTGTTATTGCACAAAATCCATGCCAAAGATATGTGATGCCTGAGTTACTGGGGACGTTTCTCAGTAGTTATTTCTCAGTATTACCTAAGGGTGGCAACCAGTGGCAGGCTAAATGTCTGCTCATTCCTCTGGGATTTCTGTCACTGGCATACTCTCTCTTTCTTCCACTCTCATAATTCTAAACTGTGTATGTTCTACCTGTGTGTTTTGCATCCGGTCTCCCAAGCTTTGCAAAGTGACAAGGAATTTTAGATTGCATCCATATTGCATAGTCATGTAAGTATCCACGGGCTGCTCTGAAAGTAATGCCTCCAATATTATTCTGTTGACTAACAATTTCTGAGGTGGATGGTGGTGGTATGGCAGTCGAGGCTGAACCCTCCCACCAACCTTCCATTACATTTTGTTGTCATGTGACAGGTGGCAGCAGAGGGGCTATCTGACAAAATGGTGTTTGACATGGAAGCGTATATGAAGAAAAGCTGTGTCGTTGATTTCCTCTATGTGGAAAAAAGCAGCACCTGCTGACATTCATAGATGCTTACTGAACACTGATGGAGACAAAACAGTAGATGTGAGCATAGTGAAATGATGGGTGGTGCTTTTCAGCAGTGGTGACTGTGACTCTACTCTGCTGGTGTAGATATTTTTGAGTGCAGCATGTAAGTTCTTGATCGTCACTCATGAAAATGCAGTGTAGACTGTAGTGACTGTGTTGAAAACTAGTGTGCTGTAGCTGAGAATTTGCTCTATCATACTGCGTTATTACGCTGTTTGTATCTGTTATAGTTTCTGCGAAAATAAATAGGTGGCACTACTTTTGGTGCGACCTGTTTTCTCTGTCTTTATTTCACGAAGTTAATATTTTGTAGTACATTAATTTCATCACAATTAGATAAACCACACTATCTGCTTGTTTTCCAAGACAACATGCAAGTTTTGCTGCAAGTAAATACAGGTAGAAGTGCAGTTTCCCTGTGAATAGTATTATAAAGGCTAATCTCAATACCTTTACTGAGTCAGTAAAAATCAAATCAGAGTATTTTATCTCATTTTATACTTGGAATATCTCAGCAATACTACATCGATATGCTCATTATTTGTCGTAAGTATATTGAGTTTGCATTTGCATTGCCAAAATTACTGCCAATATTTTATATTCTGCTCTATTTTTCTATATACAATCTGTACATATGCACACTACATGTACTATGGCATAACCGGGTCTTAGTAGTTGGCCCTGTAAGCAGTTACCATGCTTTCTGTTGATGTAACTGCAAGTTTTTGTGGTTTTTTACATCCAGAATTCTTCTGCCCTTTCTCTAACTATTAAACATCAATTAAAGGTTATTTATTTATACTAGTTCTCCAAGACACTTGAGAAGAGTGAAAAGAAGTATAGAAAGACTGCATGAAGACAATTTATTCTTCGTTTATTTATTTTCTACTTCTTCCTGAATCAAATCACTAAACATTTAGAAGAGAATATTTGTCCTTTATTCAGTCTTACCATAAAATCTAGACCAAGTAAGCAGAACCTGAGTAAGCAGTAAGCAGAATAATTCTGTATTGCTTTCTGAGAAACAAGATTTATGTGGACTTTCAGTCTTTTATGTATTTAATAAATGATCGGCTCCCAAAAGGATGAATATCAAAATTAGGAACTTCTTTGCTTAAGTTTGTGACCAGTGTGTAATTCCTCTCTTTTATTATATTTTCTGTACTTACTAGGGGGGGGGCAAAATTATTTTAAAACACTATGAAATTGGTCTGACTTTGAAAGATGTGCTGTTTGGACAGTGTTATTTATGAACCCCCACTGGTACATCAGCAAGATTCCAGCACAGATGCTTTCAGCAAGTGCTGTTAACTTGGAGATGTGCATCTGAGCATGGGATTCCTTTGTTCTCCTTTCAAAGCTCGTCTTTTCTTTAAGAAGATTTGACTAGCACTTTGTTGTAGCCTGATTTTATAGATTCTGCTTTTGCCAGGAGATAGTCATAACCAAACTGAAAGACACATGAATTAAAGGAGTACCATAAATTTTGAACAGGGAATCTGAGAACATCAAGTTTATGAAAGCAGTCATTATTAAAAAATAGATTTTTAAGAACTGTAATGATTTTTTCAATAATTCAATGTACCAAAGTCCACCAGGATAAGAGGAAACTGAGAGGAATGTTAAAAACTATAAACATTAGATGTTCTTAAATAAACCTGGCCTAACAAATTTGAAAAAGTCAATGATATGACAATAAAATCATTTTTTAACTAGGCCTAAAACTCTCTCTTTTAACAAAACATCGACAATTTGGCTAGAACTAAGCACAGAAGTCTCTTTTTCATAAAATACTATGGAATTATCCCCTTACCTTTCCCACCTTACAACGAAACATATATAGGGTGACAGTTATCCATGTGTTTAATTCACATTTTTGTATGTGAGCAAGTTTCAGCAGAAGCAAAGGACCTTTGAAAAGGTCAGGGATGGAAGAACATAATATTCTTTTCTCTCAGCTGGAGTAGAGATCCCAAATCCTTTCAATTGTTTTGCATGCCCAGTAGCTGTAAAGCATTATACCATTCACATGCTGATTTTTTTCTGTACACACAGCAAGAATTATCAGCATACATCTTGGCATTTCCACTCTAAAATTTCTACACGCTGAACTTCCTTGAGAAGTAGATAAAGTGTTGCTGGCTTATGCTGCTGTAAAGACGTTTGCCTGAATCTTTTACACTTCCTTATATGCAAGGTATTTACAAGCACTTGCCTTTTACAGCTCTACTTTTCTCTATTTATCATGATTCCGGTTCTGATAGAGCACCCTGACACTCCTCTTTGCCTTTTGAGTAAGAACTTCTCTTCTATCTCATCATTTGCCTTGGGAACATTTTTCACATCTTCAAACATAACTTGTTCCCACCCTGGCTCTGGTTCATCTTTAATACACCTTTTTTAAGTCAGAGCTGTAGATTTTCAGCAGGGCACCTCTGAGACCCTGCAAAAGACGGAGTAATGAGGGGGTTGAAGCAGTATCCCATTCCATCCATTGAGATGCCCCATCATTTTCAGTGGCTCAGGAGCCATTTGGACAATGCCCTCTTTACCATTATACAACTTTTGGCTAACCCTGAAGCAGTCAGGCAATTAGGCTTTGTGATCTTTGCAGGTCCCTTCCAACTCCTCTCAAATTGCTGAACATTTACGAATGAGTGCAAGTCTCTGCATGTTTTTTGACTGATACGTGTTGCGCACTGTGATCCCACTTACAGTACGATCTGTTGTATGTTATCAAGTTACCCATAGTTCAAGTTAAAGTTGCAGATAATTGCCTTTATCACACTGTAAGCTTGAGGTGAAAGGTGAAGAAGATTAAAGGCTGTAGCGAAACACGGTCTGCTATTGTATCCCTATGAGGAAAATAATTGCCTGGAAACTGCACACAGAAGAACTGCTAACTGCAGAAGAGAAGTCACCTCATTGTCCTGCCTCTGAGGACATCACAGAAAGAGATCAGAAAAGTGACAAAATCCATGCTTGTTTGCTTATTGTGCAATTACCTTGCACAACTATCATGCAATTATTGTTATGGCTCACAGCACATTTAAATTTTCTTTTTTTACAATTGATTCATATATTTCAATGAATTTTTTACCTCTTCAGTACCAAATTCATGGATAGGTGATATTAGAGGTTGATACAGCCATAGATAAGAGTTTGTATGCACTCTTCCTTCCCCAGGAGGAGGCTAAGATGTAAAAGACAATGAGCATCACTGTGATTAACACATGATACCTGCTTTAAATTTGTTCAGACCACATGGTGCCAGACTGAGTGTGCGAGAAACTGAAATACATTTTAGTCTTGTGTAAGTAAGACTATTGATCTGGTTTACATGGAATCAAATTTTGTTTAAAGTTCTTGGGAAAGGAAAAACAAGAACGACACACACACAGAGAAAAAAAGAAAAAAAATAAAAGAAAAAGCAAAAAGAAAAAAACACACACACCCAAAACAACAATGAAAAATGTAATTATACCAAACTGAGAACAATGGCTTTTGCAGAAAAAAAAAAAAAAAAACGTTTCTTCTGTACTAAAGAATTGTGCTGGTTTATACCACCATGAAGGTAGTATAGACGGAGAAGGATATGAAATCCTTGCTCACCCCATCTGCCACCCCACAGCCCCACACTCCCATCCTTCTTGTTGATGCAAAACGTCAGCCATGATGTACCCATTATGTGGGTAGCATTGCATGTAGGTTTCTCCCAAAGTAATGCCTCTCTGTGCTAACATTCACACTTTGGTCTCCATAAATGTTCAGCGAGCATAGATTAATGTTAATGATTGCCATTTTTCTGCATGGAGGAATTCAGTGACACAGCTTTGCTTCATATGCACTTCCATGCCAGACACCATTTTGTCAGACTGCCTCTCTGCTGCCATCTGTCACAAGGCATTAAAATGTAACGGAATATTGGTGGGAAGGTTTGATCTCTACTGCCATACCACCAGCATCCACCTCTGATGTTGTGGGCCAACATCGTAAAATAAGAGGTATTACATTCAGAGCAGCCTTAGTATAATTATAGGAGATGCAAAGACAAATTTGCTGTGATTTATAGCATGCAGACACACAAGTAAACTATCCAGAAAAAAAAAAAAAAAACCAAAAAAGCCCCAAACAACACAACTTTTTCCTTACCTAGGACACATACAAGAAAACAGTTCCTTGACCTAAAAATGTTACTTGTCCATTATGTTTTGACTTAAGTTTCCTTAGGCAGACAATAGAGGGTGAAGGGAAGGGAAAGAAATATAGCTTCAAAAGCTCCTAAATTCATACATCACACAGAAGAAGGAAAGTTTGCGCTGGGGACATACATTAGGGCAAGAGCTGAAAATATGTTATCTCTACACCAGATGCAACAATGACACTCTTTCCTACCTCTGTGCTCTTTCCTTTCCTGGAGCTAAATTGTAAAGGAAGCGCACAACGAACAGACAAGGTGATGGCTCATGTTAAGTAAATTATACTCATGCAGTAGATTCTTATCCCAAATTTCCATAGAACATATTCTTCATAGTATGTTAAGCTTAAACCATTTTGAGCCCGCATAGACTTAAGAAAACCAAGTCCTCAAAGGCTATTTTATGACCATATTGTTTACTTAGGGGCAAGAGTATGTCATAAACACATCTTAACAGCTACCTTTGGTTTCAGATTTTCTCAGACAAAGTGCAAGTTTAAAGGTGAAACAGTGATAAACTCATGGAAATCATCTATTGTATTATTGGTAGTATAGTATTTTGGTAAATTCTGCCAGGGCTTCAGGTAAGCCGTGTTCTCACCTATTGTCTGGTGAGCACTCCTTGGCTAGCCTTCCTTCTGGGGCAACAGTTACAACGCACCCAGTTTTCTCCCCTGTTTCTCTTCATGCAGACATATGCCTGTACATAGATTTTATGGAATGGAACACTAATACATGACTTATCTTCTGTTTCAAGGCATTTGGAACTACTATTTGATTTAAAAGTGCCTGAAAAGTATTCTGGATTCCCACAGAGGGTTTGATTAGATGATCAGAGCTCAGTGCAGCCCTTGAGCCACCAAAGCAGAGTGAGGAGAGCATCTGGAGGACACTGCTATTGAGTTATGATCCTCTCTGAGCTAGCCCTGGTAGAAGACTAATAAAATAAGCTAGTTCTTATGGCGCTGCAACAAGAGTGGTTCTGTAGCTCCAAGGTGTCCCTAAATGGGCAAAGGCAAAATAGGAGCCTTTACTGGTGAGGTCCAGTGTATGCAAGTAGAGCAGAACACATTCTTTGATGCTGCTCTCTATGGCAGGAAAGACATGGTCTGGAGCACAGTCCTCTCATTCTCAGGAGTTGCAGCATCCTGCTCTACCTACATGCTAATTCCTTTTGCCTGCTATAGACACACAGGAGGCCTTATCAGATCAGTTATATTTGGCAAGACAATGAAATCATCCTGATGTCAGATCTCTTTGTCCTGGTATCAAATCAAAAGTGCTCCTATAAGCAACAGTCCCATTTCAACAAGCTAGTAATATACTTAGAGGTCCTACTTAGATGCAAAAGATTCCCCACTGCTGCAAGTACCAATAAAACACCACTGTTCTGTCCTGCTTTAAGCACGAGCTTCATGATATCTTCTTTCCTAAGTACTTCAGAGAAAACCCCTATTTTGCACAATAGCAACTGCTTTGCTTTACTTACAGAAATTAAACTTCATATTTTCTCTCTTCAGAATATTCTGCAGATTTCATTTCTCTAAATTGATTATATTTTTGAAATTAAAAAAAAGGAATGGGAGACTCAGTGATCCTTACATTTTCTGTAGATACAGTCACTCTACAAGGAAGCTCTATTTATATTAATTTTTCTATTTAGGGAGGACACATTACCTCAGAATTAGGAGTGATTTGGGAATGGGTTCATCCATGAAGTTGAATTTGCCACTGAAAATGTTAGAATAGGCAGAAATGAAAGATGACTTTGTGCTGATGCTAAAGGACAAACAAGCACTGATGTATGACAACAGGCAACATTTAGGAGATAAATGCTTCCCAGCTGGAAAGTAGGCCCTCTCAGCCTTTGCTGCTATTTGACAACACATGGTATGAAGAGTACTGTTTTCCAGATACCAGTGGTTATCACAGCAACACTCTTTCCGAAACAATTCACTGTTTATAATATAACAACCATTTTAAAAAACAAATTTATTTGCAATGCTTACCCTGAAAATTCAGAGTAATCCACACAGCATCAAAAGTACTTTGTACAAGAAAACTACTCCAAAATAACCAGGAGATGGAATAAAACCATACCAGTTATCTCCTGTGCACAGCTGTCTCCTGAAAGATTCCCTGCAATGTCTTGCATGACGCCTCCAAAAAGGAGAGGACCAGTACTGAAATAAGAAGCTAGGAATCATCTTGCAAAGGTGAGCTCTTGTCTAAAATTGGAAATCATTGCTTCCTGGGCAGGAGGGTGCAATGCAATTCGCTAAAAAATAATGAGATTCTGTTCAATTTTTTTCTATGAGGAAGAAAGCAGGGCTCGCGAAAATCCACGTTTTCCCCAGGTTTCCCGCACAGAGATTTGCCACAGCAATAAGGCCAAGGCTTTGCTGTGCAGGTGATGGGAGTTCAGCATGCACCATCTCTTGAGGTGATCCATTACTTCGGGTCAGCCCTTTATCTCATATCCGTTGGCAGACCAGGAATTAAAGACTTAAATGCCCTGGGCATGCACGAGATATGGTACCCAGGTACATCAAGGTACACCTGGTACACAGGGAGATCAAGGCACATAGGTACCCTGGTACCCAGTATTTGTAACTCAGATGCCACAGTTCCTGCTGCAGCTGAGGAGCTCTGGCTGGTGTGAAGACGCAAAGCTCTTTGGAACAGAAAGTGAGAATGCATTTGGGAATGTTTGGGGATGAGGTGTCAGCAACCAATTGGGTTCAGCACAAGTTACAAGCCTCCTGAGGAATGCTTTATATCTGGGATGGGCTTCCTTTCCCCATCCTGAAAGCAGTAGCAGTGAGACCTGGGGTCACCAGCACTATGCCAGTGGGGGCCCAGAGCACTGCATCCTGCAGAGCTTCCATCAGCAGCACAGAGAGGTTGGGTTGGAGGTGTGGAGCCACTGTTGCTTTTGATATTTTTGGCATCTGAGACAAGACGTGGAGCCCAGCAGGCAGACAGCCATGCTTCTGTCAGTAAGCAAAGTGAGAAGTACTCGAGTACACACCCGTTGTTAGCTGCAGAGGTAATAATAGCTATGTCTCTCAGATTCACACACAAGTTAGAGGTGTGTCATTTGGCATCACAAATTAGATGAATTGTTAAGTAATCATGTTTGGGTTTTGGTTGGTTTTTCTTGTTTTGTTTTGTTTTGTAACAGACAGTGTAGTGAAGCTTTTCAGTCAGTAGGCAACATCAGAGCATGCAACATTAGGGCTAGTTCATTTGGCTGTCTATAACTGGGGTGTTATTAAAGCCACCAAATGCAAATGCAATCATGAAGAATGGAACTCGTGGTTTACTATGAAAATTACTGAAAATAATTCATAAAATTACAAATAGGAAACTGATGGAATTGAATGCTCCTTCAGATAAGTCACATTTTCTGAATGAGTATTTTGTAATTTATATACTTTATAAAATATATAATAGATATTTATACATTTATTATTTCTATAACATAGCTGAAAATTGTCATATCATGTTCTTCCAGGACATCAGGCGTGTCCATCCATGATGAACTCTAAAGAGTGACAAAACTCATAGCCAGGCTACATTTCGCTGTCAATATCCCAGGTGAATTTGATAGGCAGGATCTGTATTTTTTCTTTAAGAACTTCATCAAACCTTTCACTCTGCGCCACTGTCATCGTGTTTTTCCAGTCTCCAACGGTGCCTGAGGAAAGAGGCAGCAAAGGGAGGTGAGAAGAGGAGCAGGCACCTATCTGAAGCTGGCCTCCCACCAGGGAGATCTACTGTCAGGAAGCTGTTCCAGGCTTCCTCGGCATCTCCGTGTTGCTGAGCTTCCAAGCAGGGCTTTGTGTGCTCTTTGGAGGACACTTTTCCAAATCTGGGTGCACCTCCCCCTTTAATCTCTAGGGATCTCCTCTTGCGCTGTGCTTCAGGACGCTTTAGCAATGCCAAGGAGCCCAGGGATGCCATGTATTGACCTTCAGGGTAGTTGGCTGAGAAGGCCTGTGCTCACACAATGTAGCTGGTTTTTGCCTTGGAGAGGAAGAGTAACCGTAGGTGGAGATGTGCAAGACAGCACAATTTTCAGCCTTAAACTGCCTCTCCTGATAGACTGGCAGTGTTCAAATCAAATTTGCTGCCGTGCCCAGGTTGTAAGTCCCTTGGTGGCCCTGAAGCATTGTCTTTTTCTGTTTGGGAGAGGCTTTTCTCCCCGGTGAAAGCCACCTACCTGCTCAGCCAATTGCTCATAACCATACTGATCCCCGAGTAAGAAAGCGGTACCTTACACCTGGTTCAGTACAACCTTCAAGATCTTCTGCAATATCAGGCAGGCCTTTTGCCATTTGTGTTACAATCAGTGAAACACGACATTTGATTACCTTTAGGGAAATGTGGTAAAACCTCACCTCAGTGCCGGGGAAGGTTATGGAACGGATAATCTCAGGCGCCATCATGGACCAGTTAAAGGTCAACCAGGGGATCAGGCCCAGTCAGCATGGTTTTACGAATGGTAGATCCTGTCTGACAAATCTGATTTCATTCTATGACAAGGTGACCCACTTAGTGGATGAAGGTAAGGCTGTCAATGTGGTCTACCTGGACTTCAGTAAAGCCTTTGACACTGTCCTCCACAATATTCTCATGGAGAAGCTGGCTGCCCATTGTTTGGATGGGCATACGCTCCGCTGGGTGAAACACTGGCTGGATGGCTGGGCCCAAAGAGTTGTGGTCAATGCAGTTACATCCAGTTGGCGGCCGGTCACGAGCATTGTCCCCCAGGGCTCAGTACTGGGGCCGCTTCTATTTAACATCTTTATTAACGATCTTGATGAGGGGATTGAGGGCACCCTCAGTAAGTTTGCAGACAACACCAAGTTGGGAGGGAGTGTTGATCTGCCTGAGGGGAGAAAGGTGCCACGGAGGGACCTGGATAGACTGGATCGATGGGCCAAGGTTAACTGTATGAGTTTCAATAGGGCCAAGTGTCGGGTCCTGCATTTTGGTCACAACAACCCCAGGCAACCCTACAGGCCTGGGGAAGAGTGGCTGGAAAGCTGCCTGATGGAAAGGGACCTTGGTGTACTGACGGACAGTTGGCTGAATATGAGCAAGCAGTGTGCCCAGCTGGCCAAGAAGGCCAATGGCATCCTGGCTTGTATCAGGAATGGTGTGGTAAGCAGGACTGAGGAAGTAATCCTGTCCCCGTACTCGACACTAGTGAGGCCTCACCTCGAGTACTGTGTTCAGTTTTGGGCACCTCAGTACAGAATAGATATTGAGGTGCTGGAGCAGGTCCAAAGAAGGGCAAAGGAGGCTGAGGGGAGACCTTATTGCTCTCTTCCAATATCCAAAAGGTGCTTACAGTGAGAGTGAGGTTGGTCTCTTCTCGCTGGTGACAGGTGACAGGACGAGGAGAAACGGCCTAAAGTTGCACCAGGGTAAGTTTAGATTGGATATCAGGGAAAACTTCTTTACAGTAAGGGTTGTTAAGCACTGGAATAGGCTCCCCAGGGAAGTGGTTGAGTCACCTTCCCTGGATGTGTTTAAAAACCGTTTGGATGTGGTGCTCAGGGACATGATTTAGCGGAGGGTTGTTAGAATTAGGGTAGTATGATTAGGTCGTGATTGGACTCGATGATCTTTAAGGTCTTTTCCAACCTGAGTGATTCTATGATTCTATTCTTCAATGATCAGGCAGGCCTTTTGCCACTTGTGTTACAATCAGTGAAACACAACATTTGATTATCTTGAGGGAAATGTGGTAAAACCAGCAACACAACTCTGACAGAGCAAATTCCATCTAATCTGAGCTCCCCTTTTGATACTGGGGCAATCCAGATAAGTTTAGAAACCCTATGTTCATTTTACACCAAGAGGAGGAATTAAGCATTTGTCGCAGTGGACTGCTTCTGTTTACCTTTCCGTAGAAATCTGCCCTTCCCTTTGATTGCGAAGTCATCTGGCATGTTCTCGTAGTTTGCCCTGGGGTCTTTTTGCATGTTCTCAAATGTAGCCTGTCTCACAACACTTTCTATTTCCTCTTCGCTCAGCTTCTTGCCTATGAAGTTGCAGATTTTCAGCACAGCGCTTCTGAGATCCTGCAATAATGTAACCTTGAAGCATCTTGATGATGTGAAAAGTAAATGCATAAAGCAGTGGCATACAGGATCATTAAGGACATCTGTTTGAGTCCAAAACTGTCCATCATTTTAACGATATCATAGCCTGGCTTGCACCTTTTGGTCTCTTGAGAGCCGCGATGCTGTAACTTGCCACCAGAGATGGACAGCTCCGCTCACCTCTCTGCGTCTTGCACCAGGTGCCCTGGCAACGTCTCCCCTGACACCATGAAGGAAGGCACTCACCCAGTGGGGTTTTTGTCAGTCCTGTTGTCCTAGCTAAGGGCTAAACTCTCTCATGAGTCAGCCTGGACCCCAAAGGCTGCGGGACAGTCACAGTGGCAGGCAAGGTGGGCTGCCCACTGGGGCTATGGCTTCTCCAACAAAGGGCAGCCACCGTGGATAAAGGAGAAGTTGCACAAAAGCATGGGCAGCCACCAAGCAGTAACCTTCTAGTCAGAAATTTGGGAAATCCTCAAGTACCTCAGTGCCTGCATCTTAGGTACTTCTTTCCTTTATTCCAGAGAGGGGCTCCATTTGGGGTGCGCAGCGAAGATGACTCCCGTTATACAGGAAGGTGAATTATCTAATAATTCCTCCTGAGGTCTTGCACCAATGAGAAAAAATGACTTGATTCTCTTAAATGTCTCAATTTGTTTGCCACAAGGATTGAGGGTACTCCAAGATAATGTATAAATCTAAAGACCTATCTGGAAATGCATTCAATATAGGAAGAAAATATCTGGAATACAGTGATACGATGGACCTCACCTTTTTCATCTCCTCGTAGGTCAGGAAGAGTATATTGAAATCATTTGCATGATTGTACCAGCCTGAAATGTGATCAAACCAGGCACTGGCGGGAACTTAAGAAGGGAAAATATGGAAGAAAAAAAAAATGGAGTGAGAGAGAGAGCTACTATTCCTCCCTTCTGTTTCTGCATTTCCCTGTGGCTTGGAGGGGGGCTGTGCCCACAGGGGCCCAATTAGTTTGGCTTTTACAGACAGTGGAGGGACACATACGGACACATCCCCTGTGAGACACTTCTTTTTGCTATGTGGCATATGCTGCCTGACTTATCCTAATTTGCACTAATACTGGCAGAAGCAAAAGCCTCTTTCTCTAGTTTTTGTTTTGCTTTGTTTTCTGTCTCTTCCTACGGCTTCAGCTCCACAACCAAGAGCAGAAAATGTTACTGAATCCTCAGTCACAATGCTTATACTCTGAACCAACACCCACTTCCAATAGAATAAGCAGCTTGCATATATCTGTGGAGTGGCAAATCTCGACTGTGTTCCCTCCTATGGACCAGCTTTAATCAGGAAGTAGGGCCAAGCTCAGACAGCCACTCCAGCTTTGCTTGCAGGTTAGGATAGCTGAAGATTCTGGGTGACTGATGTTTATTACTAGAATTAATCCTCATTCAGTCTGAGGTCATGGAGTAGTAAGAAAAATTTCCTACCTTTTCCAGCTAAAAATCTCTCCATGAAAATGTTAAAATCTGGTATTTTCTCTAGTGTTAGAATGAATTTGGAGAAGTGATAATAAGAAACCAACACGTCCTTAGGGTTCCTGGAGACATAAATAACCTGCAATACAGCAAGACAACAGCTCTCAGAGAGATCAAAGGGCTCCATTAGCCTGACCATAATGTTAGAGACATGAAGTAAATTCTGGGTACCAAGTCACTGTTTCTTCATAGTGAGCAGTATTCCCTTTGTGGTTGTTTGGAGCCCACTGATATCTCTTCTTGGGGTCAGTGTTACAGTCTACACTGATACCATTCAGTAATGCAAGGTAGACAGGTTGTAACATCAGCCCTACAAAATCATTTTAACGTCCCTGTTGATTCAGCATCACATTTCTGCAGTGCCCATGAGGAAATCTACAGCCATCTCAGTAAGCCACAGTTCTGGAACAGTGTTGGTGATGTCAGCACTCCGTGAGCCCAGCTGCTGGCCTTTGCAGATGTGGTGTTGTTTTCTGCATGTGAACATTCTCCTCCAAATTTCACTGGGATTTTGAGGAAAACAGTGAGAAATGGGAGATTTACACTACACCTGTGTCTGTGAAGAACTTAACAGCAGTACTGCCAGCTTGCCTCCACAGCTCCTGTGAGTTCTGCCCCAGCTATTTGCTCCCTCAGAAAGTCCTACAGCATGAAATAAGAGTTGAAGGGGTAAATGTCACCAGGACTGTTGAAAGAAAAGCAGAAGCATCTTTTCACACTATACTGAGCCAGGTAGCCAAGTTACAACTTTTGAACAGACAGTCATGGCAATTTGTAACCAAAAGAATACTTTCCTTGTATGTCTTCAGACTTTACTGTGTGTCCACATTCTCAAAGCGAGTCTCTGATTCTAAGGATTATTTATCTCTCATCCACCTGAAACACATTTTTGCCCCACCCCTCCCTCTAGAAGTGCTAGGGCTTCAAGATTTATCAAGAGGAAATTGAACAACATGGAAAACTAAAAGAAGAAAAAGGCAAGATTTGGACCAAATCTCTGAGGCAAATTGTCAGGATTGGATTTAACTAAATGGTAGATATAAGTTCACTTACACGTCCCTTTTTGTTTCTCAGGTCTCTTGGTGTTAAGTAGTAAGGCAGGTGAGTGGCAAAAACTCGAGGCAAAGGAAGACTTGCAAAATCCTTTTTTTTTATATTATATTCCACCCAGGGGATTCTGTCCATGATCTCCGTATGTTCTGTTCCATTACGGTAGTCTTCATGGAGTATTAAGCTCAAAATATTCAGAGTCCACACAGTTCCTGAGAAGAAAAATCTTTAATTTGAACTTTGATTGTATTATATTTATTATTAAAATTGATGGCAGGGAAGATCTGAGTTCAGGGCGTCTTTTCCCCTTTATGCTGTTTGTCAGGAAAGAAGGACATCTGAGAGAATTCAGATCAACGCAGAAAGGCAGCAAACTATTACTGCTGGCTAACCTGTACAAGCACAGAGAATGGAAGGCATCCGAGAACAAAGCCTAGTTCTTAAGACCTCACCTGGGAAGGAAGCTTTTGGTTCTGGAGATTAGACTGTATGTGTGCTATAGATTTAAATGCACTGAACAAGATAAAGAAATTATTTTCAGAACCAGAGGTGCAATAACTTGGCAAGTGCCCCTCCCCAGTAATTTCCCAGCTGATAATCTTGCTCAGCTTGGCATCATCAACCTGGACAATTTTGCACAGAGATGGAGCGTACCCTAGATAAATGGTAAGGAAGAAAGTGGATGGTGGAGCAGGACAAAGGGAAGGATGTAAAGGGGAAAAAGATGGCGTTCTGTGTAACTCATAAATCAAAATCATCTTCCACCTCCTTCCTTTCCCTGGGCAGCCCATCCCTTTGCAACACAAAACTTCGGCTTCCAAAGAAGTTTTCAGCTCAGTGGCTTAGCATTTAGACCTCTTAAATCTTGCCTTCTCATCCTGCCCCTCTGCCTGACTTGGACAGCTTTCTCCAGCACTGTCTGACAATGAACTAGCATCACCTGGGCACCCTGTCCCTTCCATCTGCTACCCCTGACCTGTCAAGGACATCTCATCCCAAAGCTACCTGTACCACAACATCTAGAGCTTCCTTCCACTCCTTCGGGGCTCCCCTTCCCAACTTCCCTCCTTCTGTCTCATGTATTTCACTGAGGAATAGTGAATTCCAGCAAGATGTTCACTGCCCCCAAGAAATGGATGCCTGTTTGCAAAGCACTGGTTATGTTATCTGAAGGCCATGCCTCTTACTTTGCTGAAGTACTGCGACAGAAGTTCCCAGAAACACAAACAAGAGTGCATAGCAAAAGACTTGAAAGTACAGGAACAGATTGGTACCAGAGATATCAAGGCTGTAGTTATAAATCATTGTTTAATGCATGGTCAAGTCATTAAATAATAATTGTTAAGGACTTGCTTTTTTGAGAATCAGGTAGACCAGTTTCAGATCATGAGGTGAACCTGTATTGAGACACACAAGTGTAGGTATATCAGGATTTTATATTTCATGTGAAGCCACGTGGCTTCTCAGATGCCTTTGCTTCACAAGTGGGAATGCACAATTCATTACACTAGTAGGAAACTATTGTTATATTGTATTATTGTAATATAATTATTGTTATTGTATTGTTATACAGATAAATATTAATTTATAAATCATTGAAATTGAGTATATGTCATTGAATCACATTTGCTCAGTTCTCCTTCTAGGTTCTAATTTGAATGCAGCTAGCATCAAATCACCTTCCATCTGAGCCCACCAATCAACCAAGGTGCTGCACAACCACCTTCAACCCCATAGATCCCAGGCCCATGGAAACAAAGTATGTGTTCTGTGAGGCCCAGGAGGTCAGCTTGGTTTGGATGGATCTTCTGTGCACACCTGCCAGACTGAATCCAAGAGCCACATAGATCAGCTCAGCAGGACACACGCAGGAAACCTGAGTCTGGTTGTTCAGGCTGTGGCAAGATTTGTACCTAATGCTGCATTGCACATACTCAGAGGTGGTTCAGATCTAAAAGCAAAGCTAACAAAAATAGGCATGCAAGTAGATGAGTGAGTAAAAGCAGATTTATTTCCCCATTTGAATCAATTTAATTCTTACCTGATTTTGGATAAGTAGCTATAAATATATCACTGTCTTTGATTTCAAAATTCTCCAGAGAAGCTACATACTCTGGTGTAGTAAATGTTGGAAAGTAAAACCCTCTGTAATTGAATACAAACTCTTTTGATGGTTCCATCATTAATCTTTGGTCTCTTATGAGTGAATAAGCTGCAATAAGAAAATATAAAATTATAGTTTTTTGTTTTGCTCTTATCTCATAGGAAAATAAACAAAACAAAACAAAAAAACACAAAGAAATGCCTTCCCACAGGAAAAACAAACAACCAAAAAAACCTCCAAAAATGAAGGAGTAATTCAAACAGGCAATCCCAGTTCAGGCCAACTTTAGTAAAATGCATTTTGCTACAAAAATGCACTTAAATGTACCTTTCAAATCTTCATGAAAATCAGGTTATAAAATGAAAAATAGAAGATTCATAGCATGATCCTTTATTTATATACAGTTCTATGTGACATGCTTTTAAATCAGACATGACCAATGGCAACCCATGTAAAAAAAGAATTTGTTAACGTTCCTCTAGGATTTGAATGATTAATGTTCCCTTTGGGTCTTCACCAGCTCTTCAACAGATCTTGCTTAGCCAAGCTTTCATTGTGAACTTTGTGACTGAAGTTGTGTACAGCATGCTTTATTTTAAATTCTACCTCTTTCTAGTTCTTCTCCATCTCTTTCTTAATGTTTCTCCCATAATAAGATTTTCTGAAAACAGTGATGGATAGGTTCAAATGTGATATTTTAAAAAAAAGCTAGTGGTGTCATTAAATATTCTTGAACCTTATTATCAATATTTCTGCGTACTTGTCAGAAAAATATATTCATCATTAATGTTCCATAAGATAGGAAAGAGCAAAATCTAAGTTTTCTGACTTCGATGTCACAGGTGTTGTTCTATTTGGGTTAAAGTGCATTTTGAAACAGACACCTTTCTACCCAGAGCTTTAACCATTTTTCTGTTCCCTGCCTTCTTCGCTACAAAGTACAGGTGACTCTTGGACTTCAGTGTTTGCTGTTTCTTCATCATCCCTCTATCACTGCCACTCAGATTTGCCAAATCAGCTGCTTATACCACTCACACCAGTCAAATGACCCAAGTTCGCCACAGCAGACAGTTCTGGGAAAGGAGGTGCCTGATCCCCACCATTATCACACTCCCATTTAAGATTTCTTGCCCTTTTGCCTTCCCACCCCTAGGGCTGCACTGGCCTCACGCTTGCCCAGCAGTGCCCTTTTTTGATGGGGGGTGTGGTGGAAACAAGGATGGGCCATGACCTTGTGCCCTTGGATGCACCTGTGGGCTGCCAGGGGCCTGCCTACATGAGGCACATGCCCGTGGACACTGCCTACGGGACCTGTGCTCCCTTCAACCCGTTGGTTGCTGTCCAACAACGAGGCAGTGCCAAAACAGGGCAGCACTGGGCCTGCATGCAGCTCACCTGGGCAGCCTACTCCCATGGCATGGCCACAGGATACACAGGCATCCCTCAGGCAGGCTCTGTGGCCGGGCTGGGCCTGCTGCGCCCTGCACCCAGCCACTCAGACATGTCAGTATAACAGCCAGACAAAAAGGTTCAGGGTTAAACAACTGGAGAGTCACTAATCACATAGAAACACTGGTAGCAGTAAACCCACTCAGAAAACCAAGAACAGATTTGAATTCAAGTCATAATAAGAAAACTGGTGGCACAAAGGACAGAAAAATATGGTGAATGAGTGAATATTTTTAGGGTTATGAAAGAAGAGTGAAGAATTTGTAAGAAACAGAATGAAGACACATTAAATATGCAGTACACGGAAATCCTTTTTGATCTGATTCTGTCAAAAAACCGAGCTTTCAAATCACTTTCAGACAAAGGTTACTGCACTGGTTCTTCCTTACGGACACGGGATTATAACATGAGGAAATATGCCAGGCAAGAAAAGCTGTGCCACCTTGGCTAGGAAACATTCACAGTCTAGTGTATCTGATGGGAGAAGAAATAAACATTCTAATATGCTCTAATCAGCCGGAAAAGCATTTGAAAAGTGCTTCTAAAAAACTACCTCCAGTTGCGGACACAAGAGTGTCCGCCTGTTCCTCTCTTACACCTATGGGGATCTGACCCTCCTGCTTTGCTCATGGAGCTGCCTCACAGCCATGACTCCAACCCCTTGCTGAGTGGTACAGAAAAATGGGTGTAAAACTCAGCTTGCGACGCCAGCTGTCAGAGCCCAGCTCTGTATGGCCGTCCTCCCCTCAGCACACACTCTGCTTCTTTGGCAGCACTTCTCAAAACGTTTGACAGAAAAGCTCCATGCACAGTTCTACTCATCAGAAGGGCAATCAACACAGCATCGTTTAACTCACCAACTCACAGCTCCAACAGTGTCAGGCATGCTTACCTTCTGTGTTCTCTTCCAGGGCCCGCGGAGATGTATGTATGTTACTACTTCTGTGAATGTGAATAGTTCGAGAGAGGTGTGAGCAGTCACATTTCCTTTTTAACCGTCCTGTTTGGCTGTCGTTCAATATTTGCTTATCTGTAACGCAGACAGAGAAGTGACGGAACCCTTTAAAATGTTAATGCATTCCAGAAAGATTTAGGAAATTATTTTAACATGTCACGGAGTTATCTAGATCAATCTGTGCCTGTGACAGGGGGCAGCAGGCCTGTAGGCCCCCTGGCCCCAAAATGGGAAGGGAAAAGGGGAGGGGTAGGGAGATGGGAGCTGGGTCCAAAAACAGAACAGTGGCAACGATCTAAGGAGGAAAACTTAATTTTACTAAATATCATATCGAAATGCAAGATAACACAATATAATACAATATCATTGAAAATGAGGCTAATAAACCAAATAAAATTAAGAGAGTGTCCAAAACAGAAAGGCGTACTTTGAGCTGAAGGCACACGGCTGGGGAGCACATACACACACTGCCAGGCAGCGAGCGAGAGTGAGCTCAAGCCAGAGAGCGAGATCCCGTGACTTCCGTGACTTCCTCCC
This sequence comes from Pavo muticus, assembly GCA_016647715.1. Classification (NCBI taxonomy): domain Eukaryota; kingdom Metazoa; phylum Chordata; class Aves; order Galliformes; family Phasianidae; genus Pavo; species Pavo muticus. Next base: position 474,555 of record JACDJE010000130.1, read on the forward strand.
ATGACTTATCTTCCTCTCTGACCGTGAAGTCCCCTGGGATTTGTAGTTCTTCTTCTCTTCTGAGAACCAGCTATCCAGAAAGCTGTCAGTCCATGGAACTGGAGTATTAACTCTTTAATTACCCGTGCTTTACATGATGTTATGATGTGGAATACCGATAGCAAAATTATAAAACCATGACATTCCACCCCTTATTCTACTTCACTACATCATGCTTAATATATATATACGTATATACAAACTAACAATAATTAAAATGCATTACACACACGTCTATATACATATATATACACAGAATTACTGACTGCACTCCCCTGTGGGAATGCAAGAAGGACTGTACAGTGCAGCAGCTGTGGAGCAAGATAAACAGCATGAGAACCAAAGACATCTCTAGAAGAAGAAGGAACAGCTCATGGCTCTGATTGCACAAGCGCCCGCATGAACAGTTAAGGAGTGTTTGCAGAATGCTCTGTTGACATATAAAGATGGAGGGGAAAGTTGTAAGAGTGGATGGGAAATTTAGAAAACTTGTGAAGGTATATAAGTGATGTGAGAACTGTAATAAGCGATTTGGATCATTCACATCTGAGTCCGTGCATCAGACGCTGCAGATGGGTTAGATCACAAAGAAGTAAATGACCAAGGCTGTACCTACAGATGCTACTTGTAGTTGATGAAAGGCATTCCGTGAATAAGGCAGAGTGTTTGAGTGCAAGTACAGAGCTATCATTGGACATTAGAAGGTGAAACAGTTTCTGCTCTAAATGAAGTGTTTCTGCCTTGGGCACAGAGTCCTTAGATAGTGCTGGTTCAGTTACTCCAGCCAGCATTAAAAGATGGTGTTTATTTTCAGAGCGGCAGGTATGACTTACTTAAGTAAAAAAAAAAAAAAAAAAAATCAGAAATCCCAAGAAGCTTGATGGCAGTTAAAATTGATTAGAACTGTATTTTGGACTTCTTATTTTAAAAAAAAACTACACATTTTTACATGCCAGAACTTAATTTTATGGCATCAAATATTGCAGCTCTAACTCACACACTTGGAGCGCTGGGATTTTTTAGTGGGACCAGGAAATAAGCAAAGATTCACATTTTCTTACTAAAATATTAATACATCAAAAAAATGAGAAAAGGTTCCAAGACTGCAAAGCTGTATCCAAAGTAATAGGGAACTGCCCCTTCTAGACTTGTGAATTTATAATCAAAGCCATAAGGTACGCTGTATCAGCATCCCTCTTAACCCATAAGGTAGTGTCACCACGGAATTTTGGCTACCAGGCTGGAGTGCTTCAAAGAATTGTTAATTTTAATGCAAAATACTACCACTCTGTCTCCTCTATTTTACTACACTTGACACTGTGCCAGCAGCAAAAATGAGTTAAATGGGCCCTTCCTCCTTTCTCAGGCTCAGGAGGGGCAGCTCCAGCCTTGTTCTTGAAGCGAGCAAAAGGAAAGCAGAATCTGGTGATGACCAGGGAGGACAGATGATGTCTCTGAAGAGTGATAGCAGCTGCAATGTGATTACAGACTGTTAGCTTCCAGGAGCTGAGGAATTCGTACTCCTCTCCTGCTGTTGACAGCTGTTAAGATAGTTGTTTTAGCCCTCAGATTTTATCAAGTTGCTTCTTTTATTTCATTCCTCCAAAAGGTGAGGGGGGAAAAAAATCCAATCTAGCTATCTTAGTTCTGGATAGAACATTTACTTTTCTTCCACAGGGGCTCATATGCTGCTGTGTTTTGGATTTGGGTTGAAAACAATTGATGACACACTGGTATTTTACTTGCTGTTGAGCAGTACTTAGAATAACTCAAGGACTGTTCAGCTTCTTGCGCTGCCCTGCCAGCAAGCAGCTGGGGGTGCATAAGGAGCTGAGGGGGTATAGAAGCAGGATAGCTGGTACAAACAGGCCAAAGGGATGTCCCATACCTGGATGTTGATAAGAAATAGTGAATTAATTCCTCATCTTGCTTGGTTGTGGGTGCAGCTTTTGCTTTGTCTAGTAAACTGGTTTTATCTCAAACCATGAGTTTTCCTGCTTTTACCTTTCCAATTCCCTCCCCAGGCCAGCCACGCGGGAAGTGAGCAGGAGCAGCTGTGAAGTGCTCAACTGCCTGCCTGCTGGTGATAGACCACAACACTGGTAAACAACATTGAGAATTAAAAATCTTTTTTTTCCTTCCTCAACAAGCATCTAAGTCCATGCCTGACATTAGAGACTTGCAAGGAGCTTCCAAAGGGTGACGTAGGCAGGACTCACAGCATCCTTGTGGTTTTATATGTTGTAGAAGTTGCAGGCAGGTACTGAGCAAAATGAAGTCTGATAGGACAGGAGATGCCCTGGAAGCATGACTTTTACAAACATCATCAGAGCAACATCTTAATAAAAAAAATTATTTATTCACAATACAAAAAAATATTTTCTTTCCACACCCCAACAGTTTGTCTCATACACACCCCTGGAGCAAACAATCCCCACTTTGTACACCACTACCTCCTCATGTCCTGTGCTAACACTGACCCACCTCATAAGAGCATTTTTGTTAGCAAGGGGTGCACCAAGAGAAGGCAGACAATTAAAAAGAAATGCAGTAGTAAATGAATCCCTGCAGGAACAGATTATGCCAGGTGAAAACACTGAATTGCTTCTGTACTTCACAAATAGTTGCTGGAGAAGTTGCTGAGATATAAAAGATACTTGTTAATCAAATTTTACAAGAGATGGAATATTAGCCATAGAGCAAGTATAAATGTACTTACAGAGATAAAGTTGACCAGGCACTCCAAAAAAAAAAAAAGTAGTTTCACAGTATTTTTACTCACTGCTTATTGATAATTAACTACAGTGCATAGCTTGCTACATGGCAGTGAGTATTACTTTGTAATTTAAGCAACTAAGAAAATACCCAATTTTCTGCTAGCCTAAGAAGCTAATAATGAAGAGTCACACTTCACCTGGAGGGAAGCGTTTTCAGTGAAGTTTAAAATTACAGGCTTAAGTCTGATGTTGTGCTTCTCCAAGCCCCTAGACATAAGTGTAAAAATTGCTAAGTTAGTCACAATCCAGTAGTTCAATGTTTTGCATCCAGCAGGTTCCAGAAAGAGGTAGATAAAACATTCTTTAGGGAATCTTCTCTGATGTTAAGACCCGAGAAGCCAGGCAGCGAGCCTAAAAAGAACCGAGGAAGGAGAGTGAACAGCTTAACAAATGAAAACATCATTTTCAGTCATTAATTTGGAAAACACACTTAGTAAGGGGTTGTATTTCATCCTAAATGTGATCTTTCAAGGTAATACTTTAAAGAATTAATATTTTAAAATATAAATAAAATCTTTGAAAAGAAGAAAAAAAAAATGTTCCCCTTCCCCAGAAAACACAACACTTTAGTTACTGTGTTCTGAATTTTAATGCACATTCTTTTAAATTTTCTTTCACAGAAACTACTTTCTAAAATACTTACAGTTTTCTCTTCCAAAGTGAGGCTGCCATCTACAGCAACTATCTGGTATTGCTTTTCTTTTAAGCTACCCATAAACTTTCGAAGTAGTTTGAGATTAGTGCCATCATTGCTTAGTTTTAGCAGTTTCTGCATTTCTTGAGAAGGACAGCCAGGATCAAATAGTAGCAAACATAAGGCTTTATTCTTCTTTTCTTCTATGCCTACAACAGTACGGCTGTGACCTAATTTCAAACAGATTTTCAATATTTTAGAAAAACAAAATCCCATTTACTTGCTTGTAGCATACTTTTCAAAAGAAGGAAAATATTAGTAGAAATTTAACATAGCAATTATAATTAAAAAGCAGATGTCAAAAAGCTGATATTCCACTCATGTTTTTCTACCCAATACAAATACAATATTTTTAACGTTACACTTTTTAAACAAAAAATTAACAACAAATAGGCCTTCAATTAAATGAAGAACACAAGGCTGCTCTAAATCACAGCACACACAGAGAAAGTTAGAATACGTTGCGATGCTGACCTTGATGTTGCAAGTAGATAGGTGGCCTGGAAGTGCACACTACCTTTGCAGCACCTTCATTATCTGTAGAATAGTAACGTAAAATCCACTCAAATAAACGAGGGTGTGTACCTGTGGGACCAGTCGGTTTGTGAAAGTCAATAATTTGACACCTGTAGAACATTAAAAATTAAAACAAGCTATTAAATTTGAAGCACTTCTTCTAAAAAAGAAAAAAAATTCTCCTCTCAGTCCCTCCCTCCTTCAGGAGGGATGCTTCATAAACAGCAGCGATCCCAGGCACTAAGTGGTCATTCACACTATTTTTGTTGTATGTTTACTCTGATTTTAAATACAGGCAAAGAAGACAGGTCAACTACAAAGGAATGCAGCAGGTACCGTTCAAAACCACAGTCATTACTATGTGGCAAATAGATACTCCATTCTGTTCAGCCAAACAAGAACTTAGGAAGTTTGCAAAATTCCAAATACTAGATTTCTGTAGAAATGCACCAGAAAGTAAGATTAACAGCTTTCAGAAAATGCAAGTGAGTAGCTGAAATTCAGATTCTTCTCAAGGAGAAACTAGAGAGAAATTATGTTTTTAAATCAGTACTTGATTGTATGCATATATGGCACAATTCCTCAACAAGTCTCAATGATTTAAATAGTTATTCTCCTTGCTTATCTACGTAAGTAGTTACACGGCTTTATGATGCATTGACTACATCATATCCACTTATAGGCTGGTTGAATTTGAAGTCACTATGGTGGATGGTTTGTCTTCACAGTTGACAATTTTGACCCTTAAAAGGTATATGCTTTTATCACTTAAAAATAATAACAGAAAAAGTAATACTTACTTTATCCTTAGACTGGTTAACAGCGAATAAATTTCACATGCTCCTATCCATGCCTTGGAACCACATAATCGGTTGTTGAAGTGAGATGCCCCATGAGGATCAAAGCCTTCTTTCCAAGCATCTTCGATCATGGACTGAATCTTCGGTATGCTAGGAATTTGTGCAGTATCTGAAACATAGAAGCTTTTGAATTACAGCTACAGTTACCAAAATAATCCATTAAGAACATCCAGTCTTTTTCATAAGAAGTAACTGATGTTAGAAAAATGCACCCCCCCAAAACTAAAGCTTCAACCACATCATGCCTTACCAATATTCACCACCCTTCCAATTCTTTTCAGAATATGCACTAGAGTCATAACAAACATTTAATAGGTATAATTGACATTGATGAGCTTTGCTGTATAAACAAAAAGGTAAAATATCAATCAACAGTTTGCCATCTGAGGTATGTAAAACAAATAGGAAGTATTTTGATTACTACCTCTCAAGCAGTCATTATACAAGCTGTTTTGCAAGAGTGAGGAAAGGAGCATTTGGAAATTCCTGTAACCACAACCCCAGCCTTTGTCACCCAAAGATGAGTGGAAGTGATCTACTCCTGCTGAAAGCCATACACGCCTCACATCTTTGTTTTCATTCTGGTAGTACTTGCACAATACCTCAGTGATTCCTAGAAGAAGAACAAATACAAAATTTATCTGTAGAATGAATTACAACGTGCTGGAAAAGATTACAACTAACTGAAACACAATACAAAAAATACAAATAGCGATACTATAGCACTAGGTAGTAAACAACCATATTCTCTCAAAGACAACCCATATGCAACAGGAGATTTTCATCTTATGATACATATCATATTTGAGCTCTTAACCACTCAATGTTATTCCAAAGTTTCACCCTCCTCTGGACCACCCACTTTCAAAGAAAAAAATAGGCGGATGGATGTTACAGACATGCTCCAGATTAATATTACTTGCATCCTAATACCAATCTGAAGTGGTGAAATGTTTTGTTAAAAACACCTTTGTTTACCACAAACTATGCCTAAAAGCTACACACTTCATTTCTGAAATGCTCTTTTACCTGAGGTTTTTGTTTTCCCATCATCTATACCAAAAGCCAAACATTCCATCATGTCAGCTTTTCTCTTGTGATATTCAAAGGGCTGCATCCTTCCTCTATTAACTTCTCTTTCCATATTATTTAGGAATTGCTTCTTGTAGCCTCCAGAACTATCCAAACCATACTATCTCTGTTAGGGATACAATTTGCATAATTTAAATTACATTTTTAAAATTCTTGTTCAATGATTTAAGAAGCAGCATGCACAATCAGCAACACTGAAAAATAGTGAACAATAAGACGTCAAACCTTTGTACTTACAGCACAAGCTGCTCCTGCCACCAACTCTTCAGTACAGCCTACCTGACGGCATAGGTCTGACCTGGTATGACCGCTCTTATTTTCACATAATGCAGGAAACACTTTCAACATCATCGGCTTCAAATGTCACAACTCTTCTAAATCTTACCATTTACAAACATTACTGTACCTGTAGCTTTTTAAATTCTTCCTTCTCTCGCTTCTCTTCTTCAAGTCTCTGCTGTTTATATTCTTCGGTTTGAAGCTGTTGAGCCAGTTCTAAATCTCCACTGCTTCCACCTATTCAGGAATAACATTCTAAAACCAGAGAACTTTACCAGGAGGTTAACAATGCTTTGATGGATTGTTTACTTGAAGATTCTTTTCTAAGAAGACATAGATAAACACAGCTAGGCATCACTTTTCAAGAGGAATCCCACACTAGGTTGAGCTATTAGCAAGGAGTACTAAACATGAACAACAGCATTCAGTCTATTAAGACACAAATTCCTGACTTGGAGAATGTGTGTGCAGTCACAGATGCAATTGCTTGGCAAATAATGCAAGTATAGCTCTACTACTAAGCAAACATCTTTTGGTTACTACGCTTTACATAATTATTAGTAAGAAATCCTAGTTTTTTGAATAACGCAGATCTATCAGTTTCTCAGATCCCGGCTAGCAATCTCAGAGTGACAAAAAGAAACTTGGATCGGAGAGCTGGATAGCGAATCTCCAGCATTTTATTAGCCATGCAAATAAAGGAAACTTATTTTGATTCCTTTACCCTACCATTATGACCCCGAACACTTACAGAAAAGAACCGATAAAAAAAATCAGTAGTTTTCAAAAGACTATTTTGAACTCTTCACATGGGAATGTGCTACTAGATTCTGCGAAGGTAACCCTTTTATAGAGCTAGAATATGTAATAGGGCTATCTTTTACATATTTATGATTTTAAGTTTTAGTTTTACCTAACATTTAGTGCGTTTACTGAATAAGCATGCATAGAAAGACACTTCTCATAGCACGTGTAATTAAGCAGAGCACAAGGGCAAGTGACAGAACTTGCATTTAACTTCCTTATGTATCTACTCAGTTCTCTTTTTAAATAAAGAAATATTTAGTTTAAATTTTGTATGAGATTCTATACTGCAACATGCAAGTATTTTCAAAGATTATCAAGCTTGCATCCTTTCAAGTACCTTCTGGAAAGCTGTGTTCCTCTAAGTGTAAATCCACATGTTCCTCAAGAATCTGAATGTTTGTACAGGTAAGATCACATATTGGACATTCATATAGCTGTTCAACATTCTCCGTGTCTGAAAAAGAAATACAGTTTCTTGCTTAATGCAATTCCTGTTCATTCTTTTCCGATGTGTGTGTTTGTAAGAATCATCCCCCAGCAGCTCGAGATAAACAAAGAGAATTGTGCTGGTATTGAAATTCCCCAGTGGAAGGCAGCATATGTTAATAGCTATTGCTCTCTTAACCACTTATAAATTCATATTTAAATACCTGAAAAGTTTGAAGATATATTTTCCCTCTTCCCATGCAGCAAGATTTTCACAACTTAACTTACCTCAACTTGCTGTAATATTTTTATTAAGGAAGGCCTACAAAATGCCAATCAAATATCAAACCTTTAATGAAAAGATATGTCCTGCTGATGGAAGAACACTTGCTTACAAAATCTTAATGCTTGTTTGACAACACAGCAGTCAGCAGGCAGAAAAAGACTACAGTGCTGTCATTTTTTATTAATCTTCCTGTGTTTCCTCAGCTATTTCTTCTGCACTTTTAGTGTTATTATTAAAAGTAGCATAAAACAGCTAAGATTCAGAAGATCATCTGGAGATCACCAGGACCCTCAAACCACAGTCATGTCAAACAGGCTCAGGGTCATTACTCAGGCCTTTTCTAGATGCTTTCCTGAGGATAGAAACTCCACAATGTTCTCATTCCAGTGTTTGACAAGTCTCACAGTAACAGCTTTCTTGTTTCAGTGGTAGTTCCTCATATCACTTGCTGCCTGCAGTCCTGTCACCACACACTACAAAGACAAACCCAACTTAACGTTCAGTGCCCTCTCTTTGAGTCACCTAGCCTTAGAATCCAACTCATTTTGAGTTGGAAGGTGCCTTTAAAAGCTATCTAATCCAACTCTCCTGTGAGGAACGTAGACACCTACAACTCAATCAGGGTGCTCAGCCCTATCCAGCCTGACCTTGCGTGTCTCCAGGGATGGAGCTTCCACCACCTCTCTGGGCAACCTGTCCCAGTGCTTCACTGCCCCTATTGTAAGAAAACCCTTCTTCCTAACATCTAAAATAAATCTCTCCTCTTTTAGTTTGAAACCATTTCCCCCTGTCCTATCCCCACAGTCCCTGTGGTAAGGAGACAGCCCCTTCTTTCAGTTCCCTTTTAGATACCGAAAGGCTGGTCAGGCCTCCCCAGAGTCTTCTCTTCTCCAAGTTGAACAGCCCCAGCTCTCTCAGTCTGTCCTCACAGGAGAGGTGTTCCATTCCTTGGATCATTTTTGTGGCCCTTCTCCGGATGCACTCCATCAGGTCTATGTCTCTCCTGTACTGAGGACTTCAGCAGAATATGGAGAATAACAGCAGAACATACCATGCCGTCGATTACACCGTCACATTCTGCATTTTTAACATAATTCGTTTTCCCTGCCAGCACAGCCAAGGCGTTACACCAGCGATGTCACGCCGTAGGGGAACCACCCACCTGCGCCGAGCAGCTGCCCGTGCCGCTCCCTGACGTGCGCCTCCAGCTGGCGCCCCGCCGCCTCCCCGCAGAAGGGGCACTCGAGCTCGGGGCTGCGGGCGCGGGGCAGCGGCTGGGGCTCCGGGTGGGCGGCTTCCACGTGCCGGCGCAGCTCCTCGTAGCCCGAGGCGGCGGCGCTGCAGAGCGGGCAGCGAGGCTGCCGGTCCGGGTGGGCACGATTCACGTGACGCCGCGCCGCCGCTTCCGAGGGTAGCACCTGTCCGCAGATACCGCACACCGACATGGCGGCCCAACGGTCCGCTCGGAAGCCCCGTCCCCTTCCGGGGGCGGCGGAGGTTATGCCCGCCCCTCGCCACCGCGCGGGGCCTGCTGGGAGCGGCGAGGCCCGCCCGTGGGCAGTGCGGCGCGCGGCGGGGGGGCGGTCGCCATCTTGCGCTCCGGCTGGGGGCCGAGCGCCTCGTTCCGCGCGAAGTGCAGGGCTGCGGGGTTCTCTCGCCTTGGGAGCGGCGGGCGCGGTGTGTCTCCGCTGCGATGGGTAAGAGCCGGCGGGTCGGGAGGGACCGCGTTCGGATCCGGGTGGGGCGCGGTGTCCCGTGCTGCGTGGCTGGGCTCCTGCCTACCCGGGGGTGCTGGGATGTGGTGGGGCGTTGCCGCGCACGGTGATGGGACTGTCCGGCAGCGCCGGGACGGAGCCTCTCAGGGGCTGTCGTCCTCCTGCCGCCGGCAAGAGCGTTTCCCCGTCGTCTTTTCAAGGGGCGCAGGAGAGAAGCGTCGTTAGCTAAGCCTGGGGCCGGGTGTCCTGCGGCCGGGCAGCTAGCAAGCGAGACTGGATCTGACGTTGCGCCCAGTGCGCTCTGGGCCGGGCGAGGGCTCTGCGCGGCCTCCCCGGCCCTCCGTGCACTGAGGAGCGGCGATTCTGCGCGGCGAGGGGAGCCCTGCGGCGGGCTGTGGTGGTGCGGCCTCAACCGTGGCACAACAGGTGGACCGGCATGCACAGGATGTGGCGGCCGCAGGGGTCGGTGATAACGCAGGTATAGCTGGGCGCAGCAGAAGTGTGGTCTGGATACAGTCGTGATGCCTGAGTAGATAAAGCACCGCTCGACTCTCTGTCCTTCTGGTTCTTGTTCCGAAGCCCACGTAGGACAGGGGCCGAAGCTATGGTTTCAACAGCTTTTCTTTTTGAGGAGAGCTTCCTTCTGCTTGAGTTCTTGTATAGAGCTTGGGTTACTTTAGGGTTACTTTTAATGCCATCTTCACATCTTTGGTTCCTTGCTTGGCCTGGCAGGTGTACTGGCCCAACTCATTCCTCAAGGTGTGAGTGATTAAGAAGGTGATGGTGTTTGAGGACTAGTTAAGCCATGAGAGTTGCTAGACAAAATGCTCTTCTTGTTAAATTGTACTTCAGAAGTTCTGTGAGTTAGAAGACAGTGACTTCATAAAGCATCTTACGCAGCATTTCAGGACACAGAGCTAATAATTTGTAAAGGTTCTCATGAAGCAGTTGTGTTTGGGTGAGACAGGTTGCTGAGCCCTCAGGGTTGTCCTGTTGGTGCCAGCCTAACAGTGAGGGCTGGCTGCTTCTTATAGCCTGTGTTTGTTACTCAGCAGGCCTTGATATTGCTGATATTAAACAAAATTAAAATTAAAAAATAAAAAATCTCAGCACAGAAGTTGGCAAAGAACTGTGCCCGTGGTTCAGATAGGCTTATGCATGTTTCCTTGTGAAGGAATTCCAGACAGCTGAGTTTGCTTAGAGTCTTGAATCACAGTTTTGACAGTTCTTAGAATGAAGGCTACAGTTTTAGCTTTGAATATTAGCACTGGCCTGTTCACAACCTTTTTCAGTCAGTTTGATCATTTCAGTAGCAGAATCATTTTGTATCACTCTTTTCTTTACACAGCTGATATGCCTGAAGTGACAGGTATTGTACATCAAGAGAGTGTTAATTAAGGATGAATCATTTATTATTATTATTATTATTATTTTAAATTATTATTATTTTAAATTTAAAATATCAAAGGAATACTTGTCTGGATGCTATTAATCCTTGATTATTTTTTTTTCCTGTAGAGTTTTTCTGTATACAGATTAAAAGGAAATTTAGCATAACCTTTAGACCCTGTTTTGTGTTTCTGTGGTAGGTATTAATAATGAAGAAACTATGCACTAAATTAAGCAGTAATTACAGCAGGTTTTCTTCTGGGATTTGTTTTTGAGAGAAGAAACCAAATTCCTGTGCTTGCTGACGGTGACAGACAATTATTCCTTCATATTTAGGTCAAAATTTAGCACTGTAGTGGTTTTGCTTTTATTGTCTCATTTTGCTCATAAGATCAGTAACTTCATTTCGCAGTTGCTTATGCTCATTAATGAGGTGCCTGATCTCTGAAGCGACCTGTGGCTTAATCTGCAATTCAGAAATGCCTGTGTAGGCAAAGATTTTTCTGTTATTTCTCTCTTGGAGATTTTGGTGAACTGGGTATTGCCAACAGCTACAGGAGTATATAGCTGTTGCTTTAGATACTTTCCTAGTATGAGAGATGGTAGGTTTGCATTTCATGGTTTGGCCTTTTGGAGTAATTCTTTTTTTTTTTTAACAGAAATCATGTCAAGCCCAGGGAAAGATAACTTCAGAATGAAAAGCTACAAAAATAATGCACTTAATCCTCAAGAAATGCGCAGACGAAGAGAAGAGGAAGGAATCCAGCTTCGGAAACAGAAAAGGGAAGAACAAGTAAGCATCTTGATGAGCTGTTAACTGTTAAGTGCTCATGCGGTTGAATTCTGATATGTGGAAGGACTTGAGCAGATTCCTGCTGTGAAGTAGAAGCCAGAGCACCAAATTGAAAGTCTGTTTTCTGTGCAGTCTTGGGGGGCACCAGGCACCTCTCAGTAGGATTATAAATCAAAAAGGTGAACAGAAGCCCTATAAGTCACTGTGGCGTTTGAAGTAGAGACCTGTGTCTTAAATCTAGTCCTTAGTCTCATTTTCAACATGTGAGCTGAAGACTGAGCTGAAAGGCTAACCTTACCTCTGGTAAGAATGGGAAGACCTGCATTCTCTTCTAAAGTTTGGGCCAGAGATGTACTATTAGAAGTGAGAGGAATGTATTTCACGTTGCCCAAGAGTTTTTTTTACCATAGCCTAGTGAAGTGGCCAACAAATAGCGGTCTGTAAACATGAATTTACAGATATTTTAATATGATATTTAAGTTGTCTTCACTGATTTTGATTTTTTAGTGATTAGAGTACTGTATCATTTCATAGTTGGTGCTAATTCCTTTTCCCAAAATATTTAGTAGTTCATTGCCTGGCAAATGAGGAATACAGTTTGTTCTTCTGCTTGCTGTAAAGTGGCTGACTTTTGTCTCCCACCACCTAGTGTGTCCCAGGCACTGATCTACAGTCCCCTCTGAGGTGGGAGTGCTTATCCTTCTCCTGGGAGAGTGGTGCTACTGCATGGAAAAAGAATTTATATTAGATGGGCCAGAGAGGTAAGAGTAAGAAGTAGTACGCTGCTGGAGCATTTACCTGTGATTGAGTTCATCTGAATTGCAGTTCCTGCAGAAAGTTCTGTGTATTTTGTAATAAGGGCTCCGTAGGTAAATAATTTATTAAAACAAACCAAAGAAAAACGTTGTTTCCCATGCTGGATATTGTAATAGCTGAGAATATCTTGACCATAATTGTTGGACTGGCGTTTTCAGCTCCTTTAGCGCTGGTAAGTTCAGCGCTGATCAAACTGATCAAGTTTGTGCAGGGAAATAAGGCTGTTTTTGCTCCAGAAGAAAGTGTAAATCGTAGATAGACTGTCTTCCTAGACAAAAATGGTTTACACTTTTGTCATTTACATTTTACAAGATCCTGTGTGGCATTGTTGAGTGCTAGGAAGAATGGCTGATTTTCTAAAAGAGGAACATTGATTCTTCTTCCTTTTGTGGGTTTAAATGGATTTAAAACCTTGTTTGTGTTCAGGACTGTGCAATTGTTAGGGTCCAGGTTTGTGTCCAATCCGGACTTTGATCAAGCAAGGGAGAGAATGCTTTGTTTTAGGTTCCTATTTGAAGTATAACTACATGTAAACATGGTGTTGCTCATTTAGTTTTGGGCACATGTGACCACAGAAACACAGATGTCTGTAGACAACTTCGAGAACAAAACTTTCTTCAGGACTTAGCAGGAGTTTTCATTATTATGCTTACCAGTGAGATCTGAGACGCTCAGCGGTCTGAGGTTCTAACATTTATTTTTAAAGTTACCAACGTGATATTCTTAGAATTGTTAACGATTATAGTTTTAAGTGTAGCAGTACATTAAAGTACTAACTTCAGGTTTGGTCTGTGGAAGTAAACAGGCTAACGTGATTGTTATATTTGCGTGCCAGAAAATGGAGAGGCACTCATTAAGCATAGCTTATTAAATACTGCAGCGCAGGTATGTACTTTAAACATAGATGGTGTTCGAAGCCAATACCAGAATGTTTTTTGGATATAGAGAACATTTAAGGTTACGTAATTTGAAAGCTCACCTTCAATCTACATCGGTTTTTTTCCCAACTATATTGAAACAGTGTTTGTTTTAGTTTTACTATGTCTGTATGCTAAATGTAGCTACTGTTCAGTTGGCATGCGAGGAGATTTAAAGTGTGGAATGCAGTGTGCTGAAACCACAGACTTTGGCTTTGTGTTGATGTTTTTTGCCTCAAAATTAAGAAAGAATACAGTTTTCCTCTTAAAAAATAAATGCTGAGCTGTGAAGTATAAAACAATGAAAATAACAATTTGTATCATCATCGCCTTTGTCTGAAAAATTTATAGATCTTTTCTTTGCTCAAAACCTGAAGTTATTTTTGCCTGAAGTGTTGCAGCGCTATTGATCAAGGTGCTGAATATAGCAGCGTTGTTCTCTGTTATGTTCTTTAAACTTTAAAGCAGAATTCCATTTGAGTGGATGAACAGGAAGGTGAGTGGTTGAAGTGCTTTGACAGGTGAAAGCCAGTGTCTTCAAGTAATAATCAGTACCCATTGTGTGATAGATTTTCCACCACATTTCTTCTTTGTTTAGCTCTTTAAACGCCGAAATGTTTCTCTCCCGGGAAATGAAGAATCTATGGTGGAAGGGCCGATTCAGGATCCTGATGTCAGCTCTACTGTACCTATTCCAGAGGTAATCGCTCTAGAATGTGTTGAGAGTATTATGTGTTTATGTGTTTATACCAGTCCTACAAAGCCCCCCCTTCATTTTTAGGAAGAAGTTATTACAGTAGATATGGTGCAGATGATTTTCTCGGATGATCCTGATCAGCAACTCACAGCAACTCAGAAATTCAGAAAATTGCTATCTAAAGGTATGTAAGCATTGCTTTTTCTTTTTCCTCTTATTTTACTATTACAAATTTTAGTCAAACAGAGTCAGTTAACATTGAATTTTGCTTGACTTTAAAATAGAGCTTGCAGAAGCTTCTCAATTTGTAACAAAAACAGTGCCAAATCTATTCTAACCTAATGACAAAATACAGAAAGCTTTATTATTCTGTTGTTAAGTCTTCTGGACAAAATAACAAAAAAAGGATATTTTGATTGAAGCATCCAGGGCAGTAACCAACAACCAGGCACTAACATTACTTGAAGTACTTGTTGCACTGATTGGTTTTCTGATTGTTTGTTTCAAGGTATAAAAATTAAATGACTTACTAAAGAATGGGTGTAATTTTGTGTTGTTGTTGTTCGTGTTCTTGTTGGCATTGTAAAACGTAGTCTTAAATCCACACTGGTATTTGTAAAGTCTACTAGACAAGAATATGCTTGATTATTTAAAATTGTATCTAACAGCAGTTCTTGTGTTGATTGAGGGAAGTGTTGTGCTAACATGCCCATAGGCAATTGTATGTGTTATTGTACAGAATAAAGCAGTCACTAAATTATAGCCTGTAAGGAGATTATCCAGCAATCTTCTGAAGGAAAAAACTTAACTCTTCTTGATGTTAAAATGTCTGAATGCTAAAAATTGGTGTCAAGTTTTCTGAGAATCATTCATGTTTTGTGTCATACTGAGAAAGTAATTTCAGTGGTCTTTTTTTTTGTTAGTCTGATGCATACGATTTTTTTTTTGGTTTTGTTTTTATCTTCCAGAGCCTAATCCGCCCATAGATGAAGTCATCCAAAAACCAGGAGTAGTACAGAGATTTGTGAAATTTCTAGAGAGGAGTGAGAATTACACACTGCAAGTGAGTTTGGCTGGTACTTGTTTAGGGTTTGGAATGGGGTTTAGAAATCCTGAGAACAGCTTTGGAAAGCGTGTTCATTTTTATTTTTTTTTAATAAGGAAATGTAATTATAGCTATCAAAGCTGTAAGTTTTAGATATCCTAAGTTTGAACAATTGCCACTGGAATTCATGGAATCACAAGGTTGGAAAGGACCTACAAGATCATCTAGTCTAACCATCCTCCCATTACCATTGCTAACACAAGCACTAAACCAGATCTCGTAGCTCCTCATCCAGACGCCTCTTGAACACTGCCAGGGACGGCGACTCCACCACCTCCCTGGGCAGCCATTCCAGTGCCTGACCACTCTCTGAGAGAAAAAGTTTTTCCTTATGTCTAATCTAAACCTGCTCTGATACAACTTGTGGTCGTTTCCTCAGGTCCTGTTTGTAGCTCAGCTCTTGTGAATTTAGTAGTCTTTAGGGTGATGTATTCAGCTGATCATATATTTGGATATGGAAAGCGGTCTTTGTTCAAGAGGATTTCCCGAATGGTGTATTGAAAGCGTCAGCGTAGATGTGTGAGCACAATCTGGGTGGGTTTTTTTAGTGTTGTTTTTTTTTTTTCCTGGGAAATAGCGTGCTATTCTACAGTTGAAATCTTACAAAAGGAATAAAAATACATGAGAACTTGAAAGCTAAAACTCTTGGAAGGAAATCTTGGAAAAATAAGTGATGAACGATAAGAGTAACTGATAACCTTGTGCACATTTGCATTAAAGTAACTGAGCATATCATAAAAAGATTCGTGCCAGTTAGTAGAGAGAATCTTACTGCACAGAAATTACAGTAGTAGTAACAATTACGTTTCAGTGGAAAGGAAAAAAAAAAAGTTGGAAAAGTAACCTCTGGAACTCTTGTGTCAAACTGCTTACAAGAAATTTGGGTTTTTTTTGTTTTGTTTTTTTACTGCTGAGTTATTTAACATGGTGTTTTTTTCTGCTCCTCAACAGTTCGAAGCAGCTTGGGCTCTAACAAACATAGCGTCCGGAACTTTTCTACATACAAAAGTTGTAATTGAAACTGGAGCTGTTCCAATTTTTATAAAATTGCTTAGTTCAGAACATGAAGATGTACAGGAGCAGGTAACTGTTTTCTTGCAGTGTTTTATAACTATAAAATTCATTTAGGAATGTCTTCCCTCCCCTCCAGTTTTTTACTTTTAATTCAGATTAAGAGACCTTAAGTCCCATTGACCTGTTGTACCGTTAATTTGACTCCAGGAAAACAGAAATTTGGATTCAGTGTTTTATTTCCCTTATGTTCCCCCAACCCCTTCCAATTTTTCCAAGTCCTTATGTGCCTGTTTTGTTTCTTTTTTTAATGTTCTTGAATAATGTGAGGAAAGCACCTCATTTCTTTTGTGCTATGTACAGGTGGACGGAATCTAAAACAGCGTAACAGAATATAGTGGAAAACAAAATGTGAATTTTTTTTCTAGATGACAGTGCAGCTTTATTTCTTAGATCCTTCTTATTACAGTCTTCATCAGCGTCTTCCTGAATTCGTTTTTTTATTAGTTTTTCTTTTCTTTTTATCTTTACATAATAGGTAATCGACTTTGCATGAGTTCACAGAAAGTGCAGAGTATAAATCAGTAGTCTTCTGAAATGTTGTATTCAGAACTATGCTGTGACTTTTTGGATCTGATAGTGTTTGCTGTAAGAATATGTAGATTATCTCTACGGATATGTAGATTGTCTGATTTGCAGGCATGTATAAATTCACTTGGATGCTTTCATTTTTAAGGCAGTGTGGGCTCTTGGTAACATTGCTGGTGATAACGCAGAATGCAGAGACTTCGTTTTAAGCTGTGGAATATTACCACCCCTCTTGGAGTAAGTACTGTAAATTGTTACTGGTGTAGGGTGGGAATGGTGATGTAAGTCATAAGTTGATGTAATTCTAACTGGTTGGCTTCCCTGCTTTTTTGTCTGGTAGCTCCAAGCTCCAGTGTTGGGTTTGGTTGTTGAGATGTGCCAGCAGACTGGTCATTACAGAGCAGTGTTCCACTGGCAGATTTCTCTTCATTACAAGTATTGTTCCACTGCTTACTGTACTTTTACAGTGGGCTATAAAGTAGCTTGATCACAGGGTAAAAAGCTACCCAACACAAGTAGTAGTCAATTTATTCTAACTTAAAATACCAAGCTGACTTAAAACACTTTTAAAACAGCTTAAAGTAACAATGTGATTGCTTTCCTTGAGGATTTAAAGGCTGAAGGGTTTGATAAGTTTTGATATGTATCTGAAAGTGAACCTGGTTTTTCAGGTATTGAATTTTTCCTGGTCTATTCTGTTAAAAACAGTAAAAGAAATGGAAAAAAAAATACATCTTTAAGTTCTAATATTATATGCAGCCTTTATTAAAATATTAACTGGGTCTTATGAATTAAAACATCAGTATTAGCTCTAGGGTAGGTTGCATTTTCTAACCCCTTTGGAAAGGATTAGTCAAATGATTTTTTTCATATGAGCATTGGCTTACTTTATATGCATGTGTATTTGTTTTAGGAATGTGACATTCATGCAGTGTAACAGTCCCTTCTAAGAAAATACTGTGTCATGTAAGCTATAAAGAGAAATAACATAAAGGTAGTTGCCTGGGGCTCCCAGTACAGGAAGGACATGGAGCGGATCCAGAGGAGGGCCACTAAGATGATCAGAGGGCTGGAGCACCTCTCCTGTGAGGAAAGGTTGAGGGAACTGGGATTGTTCAGCTTGGAGAAGAGAAGGCTCCGGGGAGACCTCATTGTGGCCTTCCAGTACTTGCAGGGAGCACATAAACAGGAGGGGGAATGGCTGTTTACGAGGGTGGATAGAGATAGGACAAGGGGGAATGGTTTGAAACTGAGACAGGAGAGGCTTAGGTTAGATATTAGGAGGAAGTTTTTCACCCAGAGGGTAGTGACGCACTGGAACAGGTTGCCCAAGGAGGTTGTGGATGCCCCATCCCTGGAGGCATTCAAAGCCAGGCTGGATGTGGCTCTGGGCAGCCTGGTCTGGTGGTTGGCAACCCTGCACATAGCAGGGGGGTTGAAACTAGATGATCATTGTGGTCCTTTTCAACCCAGGCCATTCTATGGATAATAAGATTGTTTTTTTGTTTTGTTTTGTGATATAAGGCATGGATGATAATAATAGATGAGAAAAATACTTAACCTTTTCAACGATTTTCTAATTTTTATTATTATCTTTCTTTGACAGACTGTTAACAAATTCAAATCGTCTTACCACAACTAGAAATGCAGTCTGGGCACTCTCAAATCTCTGTAGAGGCAAGAATCCACCTCCAGACTTCAGTAAGGTATAATGAAGTACTCATTTCAAGAAATTGGAAAGCTAAAGGAAGCTTCTGTTTTTAATATAATACAGTCTTTGAATCTGGAGATAGACAAGACTGTGTTGTCACATTAAAAACATAAAATTGAGTCTGTCTGTTGTATCTGCTCAACGTTTTCTACTTTGACCTGTTAGCAATAAAATTAAATAATTAAATGACTGAGAAGTTTGAGAAGTTATTTAGTCAGATGCAGGTAGTCATTCACTGAAACAGTGACAAGCAAGGAGTACTTTTGGCACCAAATCCTTTTGGTCTGTATTTTCTGCAGGTGTGTGTTAGAGGATGTGAGTTATGATTGAAGCTTTTCTTCCTTACTTTCCTTCTTTTTTATGTTATGATTACTTAGTAAGATGCTGCAGGAATAAAATTTTCTTTGCTGCTTGTAGAGCAAAAAGTTCAGTTAATTCAGACTGTCATGACAGAGGTGATCTGCCTATGTGCTCTCATTCACTTTTTGAGACAGTAAGACTGTAGTCTCTAGTTAGAAGTATTAGCTTTTTATTTTTGGCATGAAATTAAATTTCTGTTAATGGTAGTGGTAGAACGTTGAGTATTCTGGCTGATGTTAAAATGATCACTGAATGTAATTTGGAGTCAATTTGCATGTCTTAAAACTTCACTCACGGAGTACTGAGTTGCTACTTGCTAATCTCTCTCCAAGAATTACTAAGAAAGGAGATTTCTGATGTCAGTTATCAATCACCTCACAGTTGCTCTAGCTAAATTACATCTTCCAGTAGTGTTTCATTCTGGCAGCAAAAAAGAAAAGGGTTCCTTGCTGCTTAAGCTGTTTTAACTTCAGTGGAAGAGGATATCCTGTATGCAGTTGCTAATAAGAATAGCTCCTTTCCTTCTTGCCCTTAGTGATAGTGCTAGCTGGACACATAAAGGAGGCTGAATAATACAGCTAACACCAGGTTAAAGGATTAAGTTCTACAAAGAATGTGAAATTCCCAATCTGTTTTTGTTATAACTTGTCAAGTTTCAACTGGTGGTAAGGTAAATGTAGCTCACTTTGCTCTGTCTGTTTGTGTGGAGCCTGAAGGCTATGAGTGCCAGAGCTTTTGTTGAAGTGAGGTTAGCCATAGCTTGTTTGGTTCAGTGAATGTTGATTTTACTCCGAGATTCTTTGTCTTAAAGTGACTGGAAATTGATTATTACAAATAACTGATTGTTCTTCTGTATAAAAAATGATTATTCTTTTGAGCGATTCAGGAAAGCGTCAGTAATTCCTGATTATCTCCAGAAGCAGATCATGTTAAAGCTGAGCAACTATTACCTAATGTAGTATCTGCGAGTAAGTAGGCTGTTAACTGAAATTTAGCCAATTCACCGATTTGAATTGGATGTCTAGTTCAATCAGAAAATATTTCACCTAGGTCCTGTTTCACTAATGAACTCGTGGTTTGGCAGTAAATAGTTTTGCACTTGTATGCCTTTGCAGAATGTTTTCTGAAATACACAGAATGCTTAATTTTGCAACATTTTTCTTTAACCTAGGTTGCTCCTTGCTTAAATGTTTTATCAAGACTGTTGTTTAGCAGTGATCCGGATGTATTAGCAGATGCTTGCTGGGCCCTCTCTTACCTTTCAGATGGACCCAATGATAAAATCCAAGCTGTTATTGATTCTGGAGTGTGCCGAAGATTGGTAGAGTTGCTTATGTAAGTTCTCTCTTTACCAATAACTGTCTTGTAATATAGTTAATATTAATGAATACAAATTGAGTTGTGTTTTTTCACCTGAAGTCTGAATTTATGTCATGAAATGATGAGCACGATACCAGTCTGATAGCTTTTCAGCTATTTGCTAGCTTGCTTGGCTCCTGGGATTTCTTCAGTGGTTGACAGTGAAAAATGTTTTTTCTACAATACTTTTTGATGTTAAATAATAGTAAAAAGTAGGATTTCGTTTGCATGGAAGAATAGAAAGGTGATGACTGAAGATGAAGTTTTAATTGTAAATCAGTCTCTCAGCTTAAAAATTTTAATTTTGATGTTGTATTTTTTTTCTTCACCTTTCTAGGCGATGTAGTTGAAATACAGATATATATCAAAATATATATATCAACTATATATATATAAATATATATATATATTTATTTTTTTTTTGAACTCACAGAGTCTGGAGGCGGGCTTGTGCTACTTTGGAACTGTTGCAGAATATTTATGTTATGGTTTGTTGTTTTCCTAGAAAAGGAGACTTAAATCCCTGTGTCCGTATGGGGACTGCAGCATAGGTCAGATGGTAGTTCCCAACACTGACAACGTACTACAGGTCCATTTGGTTGCACTTGTCAAACTTGTTTAAGTAGCAGGAAAACAGGATGAAGTAATGCTGTGTTCTCTATTACTAAGTTTACCACCCAAAACAAATTTCCTGCTAACTGAAAACGCAAATTTATACTGTGCTACTTGGTAACACCAAGCAATATTTGTCTCCAGGCATAATGATTACAAGGTGGTATCCCCTGCATTGAGAGCAGTTGGAAATATTGTTACTGGTGATGATATCCAAACGCAGGTAAGACATGTTGATTTAAGAAAAATGAATTGTCTGGAAGAAAAGTAGGTATAAAAATATCATACTAAATTACAATAGAATGCATGTCTAATACAGGTGTCTATATGTAAATAGGCCACATACATTAAGGCCGCAAAAAACACTCCAAGGGTTGTCCTCTCTTATGAGGACAGGCTGAGAGAGCTGGGGCTGTTCAACCTGGAGAAGAGGAGGCTCCAGGGAGACCTGATAGTGGCCTTTCAGTGTCTAAAGGAGGGCTGTAAGAAGTAAAGGTACAGGCTCTTTAGCAGGGTTTGTTGAGACAGGACAGAGGGAAATGGTTTCAAACTGAAAGACAGGAGATTTAGATTGGACATGAGAAATTTTTTACAGTGGGCGTGGTGAGGCACCGGAACAAGGTTGCTTAGAGAGGTGGTGGAAGCCCTGTCTCTGGAGGCATTCAAGGTCAGGCTGGATGGAGCTCTGAGCACCCTAATTGAGCTGTAAATGTCCTTGTTCTGTGCAGGGGAGTTGGACTAATGGCCTTTAAGGGTCCCTTCCAACTGAAAAGATTCTGTGACATGAAAGTGAAGGAAGCTCTACGAATCTATACTGCTCATTTGACAATCAGTTTAGTCTGGTATTTTAATCATAAAATTCCTGAAAGAGTGAACACTTTATTACGGCACTGTATGTAGTAGATTGCCTCATTCTTGAATGGTATTTCAAATGCTGCTTTCCATTAATAATGGAATTAGTTATTTTCCTTATTGGGAGACTCAGTTGTGTTGTAATTCCCTTTTTCAAGCCTTCAAATGCCAAGTTCTCATTGTTTTAAGCAGTGCGTATGCTTGTTTTGTCCATGAACTTGTGTATGGCAGTCTGACTGCTGCAATTTGTTACAGAGATAAATTTTCTTAATTTTGAAAAATAGAATTGAATTTGAAGTAATGTAGGAAAGTTACCAAGGTCCTTTGGTAAAAGGAAAATAGTGACATCAGATAATTGCCTAATTTATCGCGAGCTGTATTGGAGCAGATTTCATTAAGGAATTAGAAAATATCTGTATCTTTAAAAGCAAACGAACAAATTGGGTTTACACTTCTTAGGCATGTAAAAATACACGCTCTGGCGTTAGGCAGCCTTATGCAGTCTCGATGTCTTTAGCCTTCTGATGTGAACTTAGTTGAGGGCAGTTTCTTTCAAATTGTATGGACAGCTGGATTTCTGTTCAGGCGCTACAGTATTGAGCAAATGCTGGATGTTGATTTTGATGTTTCTTGTAATATAAATATGTTGCAAAGTACTCTTCTTTTGAAGTTACCTCTAACGTGATTTATCTGTGCATAGACATCCACCAATCAATCTTCCAATTCTCCAACTATTTTAGGTGATTCTAAATTGCTCTGCGTTACCCTGTCTCTTGCATCTGCTTAGTAGTCCCAAGGAATCTATTCGAAAAGAAGCGTGCTGGACTGTTTCTAATATTACTGCAGGAAACAGAGCTCAAATTCAGGTACGAACTATATGTAGTAATTGGGGTGGGTTTGTTTTTACTAGTTCACTTGATTTTCATTCACAAAGGGAAATAAGGTGCTACGTTGATTGCATTACTTGTTGTAGTCCTAACAGTCCATAATTTTGTGTAAGTTTTGAATGTCTTGAATAAAATGGCCACAGTGAAGTTTGGTTGAGATCAAGTGAGGCTTGATTTCCAGTTCAGAATTTCAAATTTTGTGCTTTTTCACTCGATCTATCTGGTAAGATGTATCCTGATCACCAGAGAGAAATCAACTAATTGCAGTATTGGAATAGTTCTGAATTTTTTTTTTTAGCATTTGTAGTTAGTGCAACGCCTTCTAAGAAAACATTGTTTCCTTTGATATGAACAGGCATTGCTTACTGCTGTAGCGAGGGTATTAAGCTTTTTGCCCTCTGTATATTAACCTTTATCAATTATCATCATCCTCTTTTTGTCTCTTAGGCAGTTATAGATGCAAATATTTTTCCAATATTGATTGAGATTCTTCAGAAAGCTGAATTTCGGACCAGAAAAGAAGCAGCATGGGCCATAACTAATGCAACATCAGGAGGAACCCCTGAACAGATTAGGTAAGCTTGTGTATATTGCTATTTTCTTTGCGTAGATACCTTTTCTAAGGCATTTTCTTCCTCAAATTGAATCCTGACAAACAGAGCAACAAAAAACAAAGCATAACTGCAATTTTTTTAAGCTCTGTCTGTGTGCTGACTTAGACATGTAGAAGCTCAGAAAAAAATGAGGAAAATTTATGCAATAGAATTAATAAATGAAGTCAATTAATTAATTTGGTTTTGGGGTATTAGACGTAAACCTTCCGTGGGATTCTTTTCCAGAGTTGATATCATGCTGTCAGACACTATTTAAACACTCAGCTCACAGTTTGAGTGTTTTAAAAATGAAAAACTTCAGGACAGTTGTTCAGAAAGCTTGTGCAGTACGATTGCAGCTCTCTCTAGGAGGACTTCAGGAGTTTCAGTGGTTTCTTCGTGTACTTAAACTCACTAACAGTGTTATTTTATGCCGATATCCAACTTTTTCCAAAACGGGATTTGATTAACAATTTACTTAGCAACTATCAAAATACTACAGAGAGTATGAATAACTGGAATCAAATGCTCTCTAGTTTCTCAGAATGCCATTAACATGCTAATCAATTTTGATCAATAGTTGATAAATGGATTTTAAAATGATAGTGTAAAGCATTACAAATTTAAAAGCCTGAGTGCACAAAGTTATGTAGTGACTCCACCAGCATGTTCAGGAGGTTTGTTGCAATAAGTGCATGTTTGCTTATTTTAAAAAGAAACAAACAAAAAACCCCACCTCATTCTGATTTTCTTACTGTACTGCCACTGCGTGTTTTCAGTGGGAAGGAAAGTTTGTTGGTGTTTATTGTTGATTATTGATTTATCGTCACAATGTGACATCTTAAATTTAATACTAGATCTTCAAATACCAAACATATATGTAATATCATAAGGGTTGCTTCTTACCACAAAATACAGAGATGCTATCATTGAGGTTATCTTTGTGTTTCATGCTTTAGATTATTTATTGTAGTTGTTTCAGCCGTTTCTTTTATAACAAAATGATGGCTAATGTGTGACAATGTCATATAAGAGTAAATGTGCTGGTTTATCAGTCTGCCTTTTCCACCCCAACCTCTTCTGTTTTTTCTGCTGTCCTAAAGGTATTTGGTAGCACTAGGTTGTACCAAGCCTCTTTGTGACCTCCTGACTGTGATGGATTCAAAAATAGTACAGGTGGCTTTGAATGGACTTGAAAATATTCTGCGTC
Source organism: Pavo muticus (assembly GCA_016647715.1). NCBI lineage: Eukaryota > Metazoa > Chordata > Aves > Galliformes > Phasianidae > Pavo > Pavo muticus. The sequence continues at coordinate 498,946 of JACDJE010000130.1, forward strand.
TTGGAGAACAAGAGTCTAAGCAAAACGGAATGGGCATTAATCCTTATTGTGCCCTTATAGAGGAAGCATATGGTAAGAATTTACTTACTGTGAGGCTATGTTCCTGAACTTACCTGTTCCGGGGAAATGTAAAAAATGTAGTGAACTATTTTGGTGAGTGTAGCACAAGAATTTTTAATTCAAGCATAAGTAGACTTAAATAATTGCAAATTAAGTAGTGTAGCTTGGTGGGAAAAGCAGTTAAATGCAGAAAGCTTTTGGATGTTCTTGTCTGTGTTCATGAAAGGTGCCTAAAGAGGAACATTCTGAGGAATGTTTAACAAACTGGTATTCTCGTCTGTTGGAACTGCAGTTGGCATTGATTTACCACCTAAACCTGAAGCATAGTTTTATTACTTCAGTATATAATTCTGTCTTGTTCAGTTTCATTACCGTATAGGGATGAATGATCAGAGTTAGTTTTGCTTATTCCTGAAGTCGGTCACTTTTTAACACAGTAAATATCAGTAATTGCAAGAATCCACTTCAGGTGATAAAATAAGTTTATGAGTGCATGTGGAAGTATTTTGTTCTGTATCTTCTTTGAAGATTTCTGGAATTAAACTGCATTTCAAAAGCAGTTTAAACTATCAAAACTAAAATTACATTTGTGGAATTTCATGGCTAGATACTTCTGACTTACAATTCAAACATAGATTTTGTTATCGTAATGAGTTCGGCATTATTATCGAGGCTTATCTTTTTGTAGTATCTGACAGCATAAAAGTGGCAGATGTCTGTGTTTCAACAACTGGTCATGACAATTCTGGATTGACTGTATTATATCTGACCAGATAGTACTAACTTTTCTTCCAAGTAGGCTCTAAATCTGAATTCTCTGTTTAGGACCTGCATTTCTAAAATCTGCAACCTTCAGGACCTTCTTTGTAGCCTAACATATAAGAGGAATAAAAGTATTTATTCAGTTTAATGAAATTTATTCTGGTCCAAATCCTAAGCCTGTTCTCAATTTCACTTACAAATCGAGAACCTAGACATTAAATTTGCTAGTTGAGCAGGCAGTTGAAGCTCCGTAGGGAAAATAGCTGATGGTATCACTTATTTCTCCAGCCTCTATTGTCACCAGAAGAATTTCTTTTTAGCTTCTCCTAATTTGATGTAAATTGAAACTGAAATGTCTTAAAAACCAAAAATGAGTTCTGAGTCCTCATCTAACGGACCTCCAGGTAACTCTGACAGCAGGTTATTTCCTCCAGCTTGCACATGATAAGCCTTTGGAAACAAAGCAACGTCAAATTACAGACTAAATTTGAAAAAAGTGATACTGGTCTGATAGATGTAATGATAGAATTTAGCCTTTTGGAGGACTGTGAGAGTGAAAGAAAAGAAGTGAAGGTATTGGAAATTGCTGTGGCAAGCAGTTTTGTGCTATCCTGACTGCACACTTGCTTGCGTTCTGTGTATGCAAATTCTATTTCTACATAGATACAATAGGCTCTTCCTCCCTAAATTTATATTCTTTTAGTATAAAAAATAGTTTGAACAGCAGAAGGTGTTGCAGAAAATGAAACACAGAAATACATGGGTTAAGAAATTCAGTAATGTATCCATTACAAAAAAAAAAGGCAAAAAGAATAGAGAGGGAGGGGGAAAAAAAAAGAAAAAACACAACTACCCTATTGTATGTGAAAATCAATTATATCAGATAAAAGAAATGCAACCCCAAAGCATCTCAGTTCATCTAAGTACCACCATCAAGTTTTCATACTTAGAACCAGTTTCCCTTATAATTCTTCTGAAGAAACTAGGTGATGAAAATGTTTTGTTTTGAACTTAGGACTTGATAAAATTGAATTTCTTCAGAGACATGAAAACCAGGAGATCTACCAAAAGGCTTTTGAACTCATAGAGCATTACTTTGGCGTTGAAGAAGAGGATTCCAGTATTGCACCTCAGGTGGATGAAAGTCAGCAGCAGTTTGTTTTCCAACAGCAGGAGGCTCCAATGGAGGGGTTTCAGTTGTGAACTATTCAAGCGAAGACAAATATAAAATGTGTACACTTGTAGAGTTTTTGTTTGTTTTCCAGAAGTCTTTTCTTTATGGCCAAAGGTAGAGGGAAAGTTGAGTATGTTTTGAAATAGATGAAGAAGCAGCTCATGCACTTTTATATTTTGTTAGATACAGCTGTTCTTTGTTCTGTATTCGGGATTTTTTTTGTTCTCATGTACAGAAAACAACTGTGAGTATCATGTCTAAAGTAAAGCATTACATGTGATTTAACAGGAACTGCTAAGCTAAGACTTTAAAGGATTTTAGGCAGTGGTTCTGAATCTTTCTTGTAGTCTCAAACTGCATATCAGCAATACAGTTACTGACAGTTGTATTTTTGGCAGTAGGCTTGACTTGCCCAGTCTATCAAATCTACCTCTTGTACTGAAGCATTGAACGTTGCTTCAGAACTAAGGCATGAAATAAAGATGAGCTTGTTAGAAGCTGAATTGGAATGTGAAAGATATTTATTTAAATTATGAAACTTCCACGCGTTACTTACTTTGCCACACACTGTTGGAATTTATTTATAAAATGTATTTAAAGACATAATACATATATATAATGATAATTACGCAATATATAATACTGAGTACCTGGAAAAGCTTTTACACAATTATGTGGGAAGAGACTGTTTCAGAGGTTTTCAAATTGGAATCAGCAGAGAGCTTGCTGGTCATTTGGTGCTTGCTCTGTAATCAAAGCTGCTAAATGGCATTTAAAGTCAGCCACAAATACAGTACTTTGCTGTGGAAGCGGTTGCTGTAGTTACCACAAGAATGCTGCAATCATGGATGACAGAGATGGTCATTTGTACAGTTGGAAATACAAAGCAGATGGTTTACAGCTGTCTCCTGCCAAAATGTAGTAATGCCACTTCAGTTGGGGAAACTTTGCAGTGTTACTCTTTCTAGTAACAGTGGCTTCTTAAAGGTTGAGAAAGTAGGTGTTGCATTTTTGACCAAATATGCTACCACCACTTGAGTTGTTCTGTAAGTTAGCTAACTCAGTTCTCGCCTGGTAAGGCCATGGAAATACTGCAGCAAGGAATGAATAAAGAATCACTCCTTTCCAGCTAATTGATAACTTGTTATACTGTAAATACACACAAAGTATGTGGACACCAAAACTAACTAGAAGTTACTGTATTCTAAATATTTAGGCTCTACAGTACACAGTGTTTGCTGTTTAAACACTAACAGAAACAGAATTCTAATATTCATGTTAACAGTTTTGAGTACAGGAAAATGCGTGCTGTGCTTGGACTTGCATATATGTAGTGTCTCTGGAATATTAGTAGTATGTTTCATTTGGAGAAACTAATCCTTTGGATTAACTGAAGTATGGTTTTTTTTTTTTACCTGTAATTAATGTATTATCTTCAAACTCCTGGGTTAAGTGAGTTGGCATATGACAGCATTTCATACTTCATAAAAAGCTGCAATTTAAACGTGAAATTACTTATCCCATGGCACTGTGCACAATGTTTTAATGCACTGAAAAATACTTATTAAAGGTGGTATCATTTACAGTACCATTTTATATTTAGATTTTTTTTACGTGCAAGTTAGGATGCTAAGATGTTTCACTTTGATGTTGCAGCAATATATAATGTATTGTAATTGAATGTGGGACTTGAAATGGATTTTTTAAGATTAATGGTCAGTTTTGACTAAGATGTAACTGGGAGGAACGAAATCTCTTTTTGAAGTCTTTTTACTGGAATTTAGAGGTGTAAGAAGCGTGTATATAGGAGTGCTGTTACTTTATGAACTCTGGATAATGAGATTTTATCAAATGACACTTTAAACCTAGATTTGTACAGCATACAATGGTTTTGAATAGCGTGATAATCTGAGTACAGCTGCCAAATTTTCATATAATGTTAGATGATTGTATTTGTGCCCTTTTTACTCTTACAGTTTTCGGTTTGCATATGCTGACCTTCCTTCCCGCCACCTGCTTGAAGTACAGGGTAGTGAGCATGGAAATCTACTAGGATTGCTAGTAAATGCTGAATTTCAATGTTCTTCTAGCGTGGAAATAAAGAATTCAGGTAACAGGGTATTCCATTATTTCTAACAAACTTGTTTTGATAATGTTACGTAACCAGTTGTGCCTGCTTTTTATTTGGAGGACCTTACAAACACTGCATTTATAAGCCTCTCTAACTTAAACCAAATCTGAACTACAAAAATCTCCATTAAAAGACTTGAAAATGAAACGAGGGGGCGTACAAAGTATTATATTTGTTTTGGAAGAATGTCTTCAGTTTTGTGGATATTTTGTGTCTGAAGAGTTAGTGACTGCACTTTATGCATTTAGGTAAATATATTTCATGTCTGATATATTTAAGTGTAATAGTTTAAAAGGGAGATAAAAGCGATGGACTTCAGCTATGAAACAGTTATTTGAACTCAACACTTGGTTTACTCTTACGTTGTTCAAAAAATATATATCTTTGTAAGCATAAAAGATGGTCCTTCCTGTTATATCATTGGATTTCTTGCACGTTTGGTTAAAAGCACATTAATGAGCAGTATAAAAAGACAACGTCTTACAGTCAGCTCTGGTGTAGTCGTCTGTCAGTAGAGATGTGAGCATGACAGAGCTGCCTAAACAGATGGAACCAGTGAAGGGAAAAAAAAAAACAACTGAAAAAAGCATTTTGGTGTTTGTATGACATGCTGATGTGCCCCATGAGTTGTGAAGTCTGTTTCAGAATACAGTTTTGGGGGGTTTTGGTATTAATGAAAAGGGTACCATTTGTTTTGCTTAAACGTGAATACCAGCTAGCTAATCTATGCAACTATGCAAAACGTGAGATTGATTTTTCGGTTCCCTACTCTCAACACACTGAATCATATCTAATTTCTTCGTCGTTGCACTTTTGTCTGAGGACTGGTTCATACAGCTTTTTAATTTTCTAGTATTTGCTTTAAAAACTGTTGCTAGCAGCAATCAAAAAGTAGTAGTAATGTTGGCCCAGAAATGAGTTGTAGGAGAAGTTTGCAACTGGAAAGTTTCTGCTGTCAGGTCTGTCTTTAAGAAAAAGGATGCACTATTGTCTTTCCTTCGTGGCTGGTTCTCAGTTGGTTTAAATTGATTAAATTGTCCGACTGAGGATTTTTGTCATTGGTCTGCCAGCTGATAAAAGCTCAACGGTGACCTCAAGAATTCACTGAAATCTGGAACGAGAAATTTCAGTTTCCGCACAAGATCTTCACATAATGTGTACAAACTTAACATGCCCGTATTATCTTCAGATAGCAATAGTGCATCTTCAAATCCAGGCCAAAGGCCCGTTACTGTAACAAAACACATATGAGTAGTATGCAATATTACGGAATGTTAAGTCTCCGAATACCATATGGAAACCAATAAAAACCTATTTTGCAGAAGTGTGCTGTATTTGGTGTTTTAATGAGCGTGGCTTCTGAAGCTAATGCCGTTTTGAATACAACATTGAGGAAAATGAATTCAGGAAGGCTGGTTTGTGCGCTGTGACAGAGCACCTCTTGTTTTTAAATAGATTTTTAAGCATCCAACCAAACACACAACTATATGATGGTCACATGTGGAACTGACCACTTGTTTGGGGAATTCTTATTGAAGTTTTTAAGGACTGGAGAATTTGGTAATCACCGGTTTGTTTCCCTTGCCTTCCTTTCCCCAAGCCTTCTCCTCTCAGTATATAAAATTTGAAGCATTCTTGCCGATTAGTTTGTTGCATGCTTAGAACTACAAAAATTAATTGTATGTATGTCCCCTTATTTTTGCAGTTTCAGTATTGTCACTTCAGTACTGTTTGGTCTTTGCTGTATTTAACCTTGCATTGAGGAAATACAACTGTTTTTTCAGCAAGGAACTCTGATCTTTTCAGTAGAGCTCAACATCAAGCCTGAAAGAAAGGTTTTAAGGCAGATTGTGGACACTTGGCAAGCCCTTTGCCTTTCATTCTTAGGCATCTACCTCATCTTCTTTGCAGTTATTGGTTTTAATCATGTGCAACCCACTCTGATTTTAATCGGATGCAAGTGCGTACGCTATCTTTAATAAATACCTCAGTTTCTGTGATCTTAGAACCACTGCTGTTAGCTCCAGTGTGTGCAATGCTAAAGTTGTCCATTTGGTGGTGAAATTCACTAACCACTCTTGACTGTTAACTTTGCTCCAACAAGGACACGGGGTATCTCACAAAGTTACTTTGACTTTGACTCCGCTGCCAGCACGGCCTCTTTCCTCCACTTCTCCTTCTTTGCCAAGTTCCAGCTTGTCAGGGACTCGTGCCGTGCCGCAGCCTGGGGAAGGAAAACCCTCCTTGAGAGCAATGTTGTGAGTCACCATCAGCTTGGAGAAATGGGCCCGGTCTCAGGATTAACCACCAACTTAATGCTCATTGTTTCAAAGCAATAGGAGCACGCTACCTTAAGTTCTCACAGAATTCCGTCACTTTGAGGTGTGCTACACAGAAGCTAGCCAGCAGTATACTCACCTTTTTTGCTGAAGCAATCACTGCAAAACAGGCAACAATTGAAAGGCCGATCATGATGTAACAAGCTTTAACACGGGCTTTGTTCCTTGCCCTGTCTAGCATCTCTGGCCTGCAATTAAAGTTTTGGAATGGAGTCATTAAAAAACAGAAGCATCTCTCAAGACCTCACAGTTATAATATCACTACTGCAGAGTGAAAAATAAATTGAAATTTTTTAAATTGAAATAAATTGATGCTCTGGAAAGAAGCATCATCTTATTGCTGCGGTGATTGGGTTTGTACCACCCAGGAGCACCCTCAACCATTTCCAGTGGAAAAATGACATTCAAAGTAAAAAAACCAAAACAACCAAAAACATTTGCACTGAAATGCTTGAGGTAAACATGCTACAAATTGCACCTGAAGCTCACAGTGTGATGTAAGGGGATTTATGAGAACCAGGAATGCAGGAAACCTCCCCATCACCATGAACGTCATAGAAATTTCAGTGAAGCCATTTCCTGAGCCAGACGTGGCACTTGGCAAGCACTGTTTCTCTGATGTTTGTTATAATACTGGATGTGTGCTATTTTCCTTTTTTATTTTCTTAAATTGGTTTTAAATATGCATATACATAAAAATAAACCTTTCTCAAAGGTTTAACACAATGGAAAGGGACAAATCACAGGCAGCTCTGCTGTACTTCAGTCCTCACAGCACACGCACCAGGATGCAGGGCAGGTTCCTGGCTAATGGTTGGCAGTGCCACGGTTACAAGGAGCCCCTTTCATGTTACGGTGTAAGCACAACATCTTTAAAACAAACCGCACAACAGACTGCCACCTAAAGCCATTAATCCAGAAGCCATTTGTAAGAACAAAAGCAAAGCTCTGAGTGTTATTGGTATGGCTTATAAACCTAATTATATTTCTCAGTGCACTAATTGAAACTCTTCAGCAGCAGGTTTTCACTTTCTCCTTGCTTTCTGTCTCTGCTTTAAGGAGAACAGACCTTATTATCTCCTCTAATTGCACATTAGGGCCTCTGTTACTCAGTCCTTCATCAAGGTCCTGGCTAAGCCTCTGCCGAAGGCAGTAACAGCTGTTTGCTGTCATTGATTTAAACATTTTTTTGACTGAGGGCTGCAGGTTTGACCCTCAATACCACACATCTTCAGCAGCCGCATTTTGTTCACAGGTAGCAAGCAGTATCTTGCAATAATTTATTAACACTGAAAACTGATAGAGTTCACCTTCAATGTCTTAAAACTTCTTTTAGAATGTTGTGATTAGTCCTACAAATGTGTTGCTCACACAGAAAGCAGAAAGTCAGTCCAAGTGGTTACTGTGCACATGTGCAGGGAGTAGCAGAGGCCTTTCACAAACACCTCCCAACGACTTCAGTAGTGCAAATAATGCTTCTGAGACCTGCCTGAACCTTCCTGTAAGCAAAGGCAGTGGGATAAGCACTGAGCAAGAGCAGTTGGACTCTCTGAGCTGCTGCTCAACCCCGGAAGCAGCACCAATGCTGCAGGGAAGAAACAGATGGAGGAAAGGCTGGGGGACACTCTCATTGCTTCACACAGCTCTGTGTGCTGCGATGGCACAAAGTGGTGTCCTGGAGACACCTTGGGAAGAGTAACTTACAGCAAGTTGAGGTGAGCAAAGGGTCAACCAGGGGCTGAGGCTGCATCAAGTACTCAGCTGTCCTAGGATTTGCCTTTGGGGATTTTTTCTCACAATCTCTTTATCCATTTTTTTTCCTCATATTCTTCTTTAATCTATAATAAATTACAGTTTGGTTGATGCGATCATTTAGCGGCTCTCAGCTCCCTTAGAACTGTTTATGGGAGCAATAAATAGAACATGCATTTTATGATAACATCCTTCTCTGACTACACATCAGGAATAAACAAAATAAACAAGGCAGTATGGATATATACCAACTATATGCAGAGACCACAGCTCCCTGCTCAGAAGGATCCAATTCTTAATTATAGCATCTGGGGACTCCATTAGGGAACTGGAGTTTCTTCCTAACCTATGAGCAACACAGGAAAGTTTTCTTCCTGCTAGTTCATTTCAAAGCTCTTGGTGCCAAAAGTGCTTCCCAGTTTGAGCTCTGCAAAGCACCGCTGGGCACCCTCTGCCTCATGCCCTTCAACCCAGTGCTACCCTTGGAATACACCTGGAGCACTTACGGGATCCTCGGAGGAATTTCTTCTTCTGTCTTGAAGCGACCGGTCCAGAGGAGGATTTTCTTGTCAAACTTTGAGGGTTTGTAGCTTGCAACCACCTTGTGTGCCTGTTCAGCTGAAGGATTGGAAAGAAACACCCCATCAGGCTGTGATGAGTGGCAGTAATGGTGGAAAGAGCAAATCCCTCTTAGTGCCCTGGTGGTCAGTGGGGGAATCTCATCAGAGAATTATATTTGTATTGGAAGGATCCATCCGGGTTCAAACCCTTGTTGAGGGCAGGGCTACACCCCACCAGCTCAGGCTGCCCAGGGCCCCATCCAACCTGGCCTTGAGCTCCTCCAGGGATGGAGGTGCTTCTCCCTCTGCACAGCCCCTGGACCACCTCCCTTGGGGAGCATCCTTATGGCTCTCGTTCAGACATCGCTCTACCTACCGCCTTACACTTGGGCATTTTAGCCAGAAGGCAAAGTAACGAGGCCCAGCGTGACCGCGGGGAGCCTCCGATCCCCTGCCCAGCCCTGCCCTTACCGCGGGGGATTGCTGGGCCCCGCCCGGGCCCGTCGCCGGCGGCGGCTCCTCGTAGTGCGGCCGGGCGGAGCAGCGGGGCTCCCCTCACCCGCCCGGAGCGGAGGCGCAGCGGCAGAGGCAGCATGGGCACGGCCGGGCAGACCGCACCGCCGGGTCCCTCGCTCTGCTCTGCTCTGCTCTGCGCTGCTCTGCTCAGCTCAGCTCTGCTCAGCTCTGCTCAGCTCTGGGGGGCTGAGAGGAACCGCCTGCCTCACTTCACCCGCCCACCTTAAAGCAGCCATATGGAACTGGTGAGAGAAACACTCGGGGCGGTCCAGGCTCACTTAGTACCAAAATATCCTTTGGGGAAAACAAATAACAACAAAAAACGAACACTAAAAGGAAGTCCGGAAACCAGTACAGAATATGTATTTAGCAAGCAGCCTGTGGCAGTGCCATGCAGGTGGCCTACAGTGTCTCAGCTGGAGCACTCCCAATGCATGGATCAGCAGGTGATGTTACATCTCCCAGTCATGACAGGGCAAGGTCAGGCTGGTTATCCAGAAAAGGTTCTTCACCGGAGAGTGGTCAGACACTGGCACAGGCACTGGTCACAGCCCTAAGCGCCAGAGTTTAAGAAGCATTTGGACAGCATTCTCATACATATGGTCTGATTTTTAGGTGGTCCTGTGTGGAGCCAGGAGCTGGACTTTATGATCCTTATGAGTCCCTTCCAACTCAGGATGTTTAGTGATTCCATGATTCTATGATCCAGCCAATGCCAGAACCCCAGAAGCACTGTTGTCTGTGATCACAGTGAATGCCATAAAGCCCCCAAAGGTCCACTAGCAGAATGGAGGGGACCCTATTCACCAGGGCTGCATCGTGAGGTGGCAGTATGCAGGCCTGTGCTCAGTGGGAGAGTGCGAGGGAAAAGACATGAATCGTTTGTAGCCAAAATTTTATTCCCTGTTCTCAGCAGCATAGCCTGGGTTAGGCAGCTCTTTTTGACAGCAAATTGTTGAGAAAATGAAAACCAACTTCCCACATTCTGTATTGGAAATAAAATTTCCTGCAAATGAGACATTCTTTAAACAAACCAAGTTTATCTGAGCCCTGTGCAAAAGCCAAGCACTGGCTTTCTCATGTCTGTTAACAATTATAGGGAGGAAGAACATGCACTTCTGCACATGCACAGAGCAGCTCTGCCCTTTTCCATGATGTCTCTGGGGAGATAAAAAAGCACCAAAAGAAGTGACCAAGAGCTTCAGAGTCCATTATTCAGCATTATTGCAATGAATGACATACAACCCCAAAAGGTGAATAGTGCAGCTTCACTCTCTTCACTAACAAATACCATTTCTGTCCTTGAGTTCCCTGGACATCGATGTTTGGGGATCATGTGTCCTCTCTGACCCTTTCAGAGACAAAAAAAAACTTGAAGATGGACACATACACACACTAGCACTGTGGCAAACTGTGGTGGGATCTTTTCAAAAGAAGAAGGCAGAGCATGCCCTGATCTGGAAAGAAGAACCATCCCCTTTGGCCCTGCAGTCACACCTACACAGATGTTTAAGGACGTGCAGCAGAAATTGGAATCTTTTTGTCTATTTTATTTTGTTTTACTTAATTTTATGAGTATTTTCTGCCAACAGTAGCTAGAAAACCTGCTGCATTCCCTCTCCTGGGTCTGACTGATTACGCTTTGCACAGAAGTGAGTTGCTGGAGAGACAGACAGCTCATGGAGATCATGGACAAAGGGGACTTGGTGGCTCTGGTGAAGTGGACCAGAGGTGTGCAGGCAGTCGAGAGGTTCCTAGGAGGGTGGGATGTATTCGTTCTTTCATGTTCTTCCCCTGAATTTCTGCCTTATGCGATCCCTTCCATTACAGATAGCTGCTGCGGGACTCTCGTGCTGCTGTCACCGCCCTCCGGAGGCACTTCCCTCCCTGTCCCGTAGGGGGGACCGCCCGACCACCCGGCGGCCGTTGCGAGAAGCGCCCCGGCTTCTGTCGGGTGGGAGCAGCTAATGAGGAGCTCTGCTACTGCTGCTCGCAGCCAAACCAACTTGCACGTGAGGAAATTAAGCAAGCCAATTCAGTTTTCAACAAGGACATGACTTTAATCACCCCATTGTTCAAGAAATTATATGCTCACTGCTTTTGAAAACGATAAATACATGTACAAACTTTTAGCCAAATTAACTTTTTGAAAGTCATCATGTGATGAAAGCTTTGTGTTCCTCTTTTTGCTGCATTGGCAGCCAAACCGTAGGAGCAGCCAAACCTCACTGCATGTAGATTCGTATTCCGAACAGTACTCACAACAACTGAAGCACAAACAGCAGTTATCAAACAAATGTATGTGCATAAACCTGCAGTATTTTCAGTCGGCTACATAATTGCTCAAATATGTATATAAATATATATATGTATATATGTATATAAATTGCACCCTTGCCATTCAAATTACTTAAAAAATGTCTTCCCAGATACGTACGACATATGTAAGTCTGCATCGCAGTAATTTCAGAAGTTGTGTCCATTGCTGAAATGTGATCTATAGATATTTTAAACAAATCTGAGTAGAAAAATCATGCAGATCTAGTTTGCAGCATATAAATAGAAATGCTAGAAAAATAGATCTATTGCATATAACAATAACACAACACGTAACAACAAGTCTGCCAAGCTTCATTTTGACCTGCAACAGCATCCCATCATTCCACATCTAAATAGAAGCATGGACCAAACTGAAGAGGTCAGCATCTTTTCTCAGTTATGTGCACAGAGGTTAAAGCTGCAAAGCAGGGTTTCTCTGGTCCAGGCCAAGGGACCTCATGAAAACACAGAAATGTTCCTTGCAAGCCTTCTGCTGCTCAGTGTCTGAAGAAGCTGTTCCCCTCCAGCCCGGCTGTGAGACAGCACCACAGGAAAGCTGTGCTCTGCCCAGCACAAGACTTGGCCATCCCTTGACTAGGAGATGCATTGTGGGTGTCCCACCTGACAGAGTCCTCCTTCCTGGAGCGTGTCTCTTGCACAAGAGATGCTGTGTAGCCATATTCATGGGGCTGCAGAGCAGAGACTTCCAGTGCAGCTCATTCTGGTGTGATTTTAATGTACTGGAGCGGTGCAATGCCATGTTCTTGTAAAAGTTAGACTTTTTGAACAAGTGTCAATAAAGCTAAAATTCACAGGGCGCATTCATGCTGATTCTGATCATTACATTATTTATGCTAATGAGGGGAATCAATTTGTGCTTGTAAGCTTTGACGTTGCACATTGTGGAGCAGATAATTTCCTTCCTTCAAAAAGGAGGTCACTTGGGACTTGGGGACAAGTGTAAAGGGTCCTCTCTCCACATGAGTTAGAGAAAGTGCGTGGGGCAAATCAGTGTATTTCTGAGTACAGGAAAAAAGTAAATGAGCCTGCAAACAACTGCAGAGCTCCAGGTAAATCCTTCTATTTTTACACAGCCCTTTTTCCAGTTCATTATCTCTCTGGTAAATACAAGGAACTTTGAATGTTGCTGCAGCACTCACATGGAATAAGGCAAAAAATTTTGGGCACAGAATTTAAAACAAAGAAAGAATTCACCCAAATTGGGTGAAAAAGTTGCTTTTGGATGTTCAGGAGAATGGAAAGCCTATCTTAAAAGTGGAGACAAAAGGACTGGGATTGTTTATCCTGGCAAACAAAGACTAGGAGGGGGCTCCTAGTAAAACAGATCCAGGTGAGAAGAAGAGCTCCATAAGCAGCTGGGCAGAAAAGGCATTAGATAAACTGTGTGTGAGTCCATGCATCCCTGCCTGCTTGTCTGTGAGAAGTAAGGCCTTCTGATGCTTCTGTTTGGCTGAGAGCAGTGAGGTCCTGGGAGATGCTCTGGTGGTTTGTGTGAATGGAATGGGGATGGGGATGGGGACAAGAGGGAGATGCTGAAGGTCCCAAGATAGCAGAGGCTCCAAGGAAAGCCTTTCAAACCTAGCAATGAATAACCACCAGAGTACGGTTTGCATGGTTTGCTTTCCTTGGGTGTACCAAAAAGAGAGAGATCTGAAGGAAAAATGTCTCACTAAAATGGCTTTCCTTCTTCTAGTACTTCATCAATGCCCAGTCATATGCTGGACAGCCTTTTCCTGGACAGAGTCCTTGCTGCACTTTTAGGAACAACTTTCTCTTTTACTGGTGTCTGCCCAGGCACTTGAAAATGGCAGTTTCCATTCACAGAGCTTTTCTCAGCATTACATGAGTCTGACGCAGAGATTCGGGAGCTGGAAGACTTCGAGTCCAAGGAGATCTGGCTGACAGCAATGCTGCCCACGCTCTTGGAAGAGTACGTGTAAATCATCTTGAGAAAGGCAGACTTTGTATTTGTTTCTTGCTTGTAAATTATGATATAGCACTTAGGGAAAAAAGTGCAACAGAGAATCCCGTAATTGGATATTAATATAACAATGATCTCCACTGCTGGTAGGTATTTGCCAAACGTAGTTACATAGACAGGGATAAATACAATCCATGCTATAAAGTAAATTAGCATGCCAAAGGTTATGAACTTAGCTTCGTTGTAGTTCTCTGGTAACTTCCTGCCTTTAAAGGCACATATGAAGCAGATGAAGGCTAGAGCAGCTATGTAACCCAGCATGATCCCAAAAGCCACAACAGAGCCCTCGTTGCACTCCAGAATTATGGCTCTCGGAATAGAGAAATTTTGCTTTACGAAAGGCGTCCTAAATATTAGCCAGAAGGTGCAAATGATAACCTGAATCCCAGTGCAGATGAATACAATGGCTACAGGTTTATAGGCACATTTCAACAAATTCTGCAGCTTGGGATCAAAACTAAAGGCTAGTAAAATTTTTAGTGATTTTATTAAAATACATGAAATGCAGAGTGCAAAACTTATGCCGAAGAGGGCTTGCCGAGTTCTACATTTGAATTCTGTGGGTTCACCTATGAAGAACACAGTGCTTAAAAAAATGAAGAAGTGGCTGAGGAGGATAATATAGCAGACAGTTAAACCTCCAGATGCCTTTACAACCGGTGTGCTCAAGTTTTTAGTGAATATTGCAGTGATGGAAAAAATGAGCACAACCCCAAGGGCAGAGAGGAGGAGCAGGAAAATAGCGAACCAGTCTGTCCAGCTGAGGAAGTGGATCATTTTTCTGTAGCATGTAGTGCTGTTCACGGGTGCCCAGTAGGTTTTGTTGTGGCACCGGTAGCAATAATCCATATCTGAAAGCAGAAAAAATGAAGGTAACTCAGGAACCCAAAGCAAATAAACTAGCAAGTGAACAGTAAAGCCTTGTGATACAAGAAGGTGGGAAGGGATATGGGGCAAAAAGTGAGGCATGGGCCAGGCCTGCAGCTACCTAGAATGTCCCTTGCCATGGACACACCACAGCGATAGAGCTCACGAAACCTTCACTGGCAGCACGGTGGTGGCCTGAGTTTGAGCCAATTGCCCTACAGGGAGTGGAACTGCAGCTCTTTCATTTACTTAGTTCAACAAGAACAAAATCTTTCTTTGTTCAGAAATCTTTTGAAATGCAACAGCAAGAACACACACTGATGTAGATTCCACTTTCAAAGGTTACTTTTCCTGTGAAATTCCTGTTATCTGCTACAGAGAAATGCCACAATTGTTTGAATAATAAAAGGGATAACATGCAATTTCTTTTTTTTCTAACTATCAAGACTTCAGAAGTACATTGTACCCCAATTTTCTTAATGCCATCTCTCGTCTCCGTATTTAATTCCTTCCCAATATAAACCTTACTCAAACTGCAAATGAACCAGCATAAGCATCAGATTTGACAGTAATACTACTACACTGTTATATAAAGCATCATAGTACTCCTACTTAAGATAAAAAATATGCCAGAAAGCAAATAAATAGCCCTTGTACTTGCACTGGGCCTTCTGTGTTGCAGAAAGACACAGAAGCAAGACTCTATTGTCATGAGAATGTGTCTCACTGAAACATCAGCCATACTTTCCATCCGAACACAGATAACAATATTCAGCCACAAAGTCTAATTGTTTAAAGTTTTGTATTCTAAAAAGCATGGGAACCTCATTTTATATGCTGAATACTGTTCTTCTCTTTTTTTATCTGTAAAACTAAGCATTAACAAATGTTTTAACCTCATTCCAAAGTTATACCCACGGTTGCCAAGGTGCATTAATCATGAGCAAAACAATTTTATTGATCACTAAATAAACCTTTATTTGGATCAGAATTCTTCACCTGTTCGATTGCTGTAATGGTTTTCCGGGCAGTAAACGCACTCGTAGCAGCATGTGTGTGGACTTTCTGTAACCTTTTTCATCTGTCCTGGTCTGCAGTGCTGGGAGCATGTTGATGGAACCTTCTGCAGTGTGCAGAGAACAACAACAACAAAAAAATAACCTCAAGCATTACAGATTACTATGAACAGTTAAAATAAGCCTTCAATAGTACTATGATTTGAACTCTTTTTGTATCTAACATATTTTTAGGGAATCTGAAAATGAAGTTAAAAAATGTGGTGTAGGCTCTGTGTTTCTTACATTTTCTCCGCACTCTCAGGAAGTGACAGGATGGGGCCCTATTTACCTGACCATTTTATTTTTTGGCCCTTAATCAGTGCAATTGTAAGTAACTTTAAAATCCACATCCAAGCGTCTCATTCAGCTTTGAAACTGGAATTTAGACCACTGAGATCCAGATGCAGAGAGAGAACAGAAGCACCTGGGAGGAGTTTCAGATGGGCCACACCACAGATGCAGTCCTGACACCCTGCTCAGCAGCTCTGAGTGCAGAACAGATTCCCTGGCTCTATGGGACGTGTTTCTGCCATGTCACCCACACGGCAGCTCACCCCTGGGTCATCAGGCACTATTCCAAGTGTGAGTGGTTGGTGTCTTCTCTCAAGAGCTGGATTCAGGGCCTTCTTCCAAAGATAAGCCTTGTAAATGGAGGAACAGTCCTGAGGGATGCTGCTGTTTCTTCTCCCTCTGGATTAGGGCTTACAAGCTGCCATCCTGGGCAGTGCCGCGAAGAGGGACAAGACGAAAGGTCTTCTGTCCTTAGCCTCTTCTATCGACTAAGGCTACACAGAAACTACACTCATCCCACCTTGTAAACAGCCTTTCCTCTGGCCTGCTAGCACAGAGCCACACTGAGTCAGAGCTGCACAAAGCTCCAAAGCCTTCACCATGCACAGATGACATCATCCAGCTGGAACTGGCTGGGACCGGCCGCTCCTTCTGTCTGCACTGGTGCTGGGGCTCCATATGGTGCAACCTACCTCATACTCCTGTGTTTGTGCTGACCCCAGCTCTAACAGGAGTAAATAATCAACAAGGCTTTTTTTTCCCCCAACTGTAAAGACAGTAGATATGCATCTACTTGTGAAAAATAAATGGTTGCGTTGTGTAAGACAGGAGACATATATAAGTAGTCATTTTCTGTTCTAAAACTCAATTTCACATTCTGGAATAGTATCCTTTGGACAGATGTAACTTGAATGGATTTACTCATCATAGAAAACCTCTTAGGGGAATTCTGGAGAAATAATTTGGAGAAATCACTGAGACCGCTTACAGGCTCGTGTACTTCTCAGAATGCATAAAGGTAGTTGAATCTTACCTAGAGAGGATGCATCATACTGAACGGAGAATATGACAGCAAACGAGTGATTTTTTTACACATACTTCAGTTGCAAACACCAGAGGAAGAAGGACACATATGAAGTAAATTTCAGATGTTATGTCAGCAAATTAAAAGTTACCTTTAAATCCAGAAATTCTTTTTTTTTCTCCTCATCCTCAAAGATGAAGTAACCATTTTCTAGGTCATATTCTGCCAAGGTGGTGATTTCCATGCGGCCGTCAACTTCTTTCCAAAGAAGTACATCATAACCAGAGCTCATATCACCTTTGGAGTCAAACTTGATTTCTTTATCATCATCAATGATTGTAACTTTCTTAAGTTCTTCAAGGAGCTGAACGTAAATATAGGAAACAATGACATACATCAGTGTCATTTCAGTGTGATACGCTGAATACTTCAACATTAGTATGATAATATCATATTAAAAGAAGAAATGTTGTTTTTCACAAGTGATATAATCTTAAAAGCGATCTGTATAACTGTTAATACTATGTCCTACAAAGATTTACATTATTCTGACAATCCTCATTGATCTTAAAAATCTGTTAAGAACAAATAGTCATTTTTCAACTTTATGCAATATGTGCAGATACCTGTGTATTAGTATTTGTATTTCCAGCCTTGGAAATTTTGATGGGAAGGAAAACTTGCAGGAAAAAAAAATGGCCTTTTAGAACTTCCCTTACTGTAAAGAATGGCTGTGATTGATGCTCCTGTTGTTACCATGCTGTCAACAAAATGGGTCTGGGCAACATCTCCTTCCAATGTAACCTCCCCAGGTGCTGGAAATATTTAATGTTTTCAGCTGAGACTCTGATACTGTGTATTGCAAGGTGAGGTTCTGAGTTGTGGAATGAACAATAAACACCATTTTACTCAGATAAATTGATATATGGCACAATGATGATAGACAACAAGGTTATATTTGATACTTCATAGGAAATTTCATAGCAAGCACACTTCTATAAGACAGCTATTTAGCTTAATATTACAACCCATTCCGTTCAGTAGGGTGAAATTTCTCTCTCCCATAGAAAAAAAAAAAAAAAAAAAACAGATTTAAAAGGTTTATTGTGAATCTAGAAAAGGACAGGCTAAGGCATACAGGACACAATCCCAGTTCACAAGGAGACTTCAAGCAGATTTTCATTAGCTACCATGGCTGCAAACTGAAGCAAAGGTTTTATTGCATTGCAAGCCTAACAACTTTTGGCAATATGGGTTACTAAAAATAAAAAACAAACTAAGGATTCAGTGAAAGGCTGAATTTGACTGTCCCTTGAAAAGCATTCTTACATGGATCCCTGAGTGACAGTTATAGCATTTAAAGAATATGCTGGCAAATCTATTATTTAAAAGGCTCTGGTATAAATATATGTGTAAAAAAGTCTGGCATTTACAACGCTTTTTTTCATGTGTAACATCACTTTTTCACAACTTATATATTCTCACTGCCTGTCCACCAATTTATGGAGAAATAAAACATGCGTCTAAGTGGCATTTCATTTGATATGGACATTGCAGTCTTGTGGTACTGAACAGGGAATTTTTGGTTCAGTGTCCCCAGGTTCAAGTTTAGTTGTTTAATCTTCCTCTTCTTCGTTTTTCCAATTTCTCTAAAATACTGGAATAACAAAAACTTTTGGAAAACATCTTCAGCTTCAAACAGAAGGAGCTAGTAATTATTAACATCATTATTTTATATTTATTTTTGCAAATATGTAATAGCAATGACTTGCTATTTCTCTGTATGTTGAGAAGAGTGATATGAATTTGCTGTATCCTTATCTTTAAATATACCCATTTCTGGAGGGGCTAAAGTCAGTTTAGAAGAAATGTGTTATGGAAACAGCACTAGGAGAATAACTCTTGCTTTCAGTTTCTCCAAGAATTCTTGGCCTCTAAACAGGACGTTAAATTTGGATAGTTTGGGATTTAATTCAACAGTGATGTAAATGCATCTCCATAAAGTTGCATTCCCTGTAGAACGATCCTGAATTTTTCCCATCTGCATTTACAAATTCATGTAAGAGTTTGATTGTTACTGTGGCTGTTGTTTTCTTCAAATCCCCTATCTTGGTTTGACCTGCCCTGACCCGGGATAAGAGGTCAGAGCAAGTCAGAGTGCTTCAGTGGGTGTTTGACTTTTAAATGAACTTTTGTTTAATCCACTGAGTAAAAGTGTGTAAAAGTGAATACTCCTGAGCAGGTTCTTGGGTAAAAGGTCAGGTCAGGTTTACTTGTCTGATTTTTCCTGTTCTTTTCCCACCTTGTAAAGTCTGATAACAAGTACCTCACTCATCTTCAAGATTGTGTCACATTTTTCTACCAGTTATTTCCCTGTAAATCATGATCAGACATGAGAAAGGTTTGCTGCATTTTCATTTCCAAGAAAAATTACATTACAGAGGAATATACCTGAGCTCAGAAAAAATGGAGGCAGCAGTTAGAGATAGAGGGGGGATTTGAAACTCTCTGGGGAACTGTCAAATTCTGTAACATCTCTACCTCTCTAGAGCACTCTGCTGAGTATTACAGTGATTTGCAGAAACAGGACCAATCGTTAGTGGCAGAATATCTATGTCAACCAGACTGATTACACATTTATGTTCTATTCTGTACAAGTAGCTAGTAAGATGTTCCAGCAAGCAGCTTAGAGACTGGAGTCTTCATCCAAGCTGATGCCTTCTTTGAAGATGATTGGGAAAGTGTTAGGTTAGCTCATGGGTGTCCAACCTTTTGGCTTGCCTGGGTCATACTAAGTGAAGAGGAACTATCTTGGGCTGCACATACATAGTTTGCTCTGAAAGTAATGCCTCCTATTTATTTCCATGCTTCAGCTAGTTATCTGTATATAAACTGCAATAATACTTCTCAATCTGCAGCAGAATACAGCCATGGCTTAGCTTAGTTTCTGCACCTGCGTGGGCCAAAGCAAGGGAAGAAAACTAGATTCCAGTTCTCATCACTAATTAGCAACTGCTGCTCTGGGAGATGAGCTGTGGCTTCACTTGGCCCATGCAGTGGTGAGGAAAGGCAGAAACAGGAGTAAGAAGCCATTTAGTAAAAGGACTAAACAAGCAAATCCAGGAATGCAAGAGGAAAAATGAGATGGAAGTTATACAGAGAGAATGAGACCTCAAAGAATTAACACCATACCTCCCAGGGGGTGAAAGCAGAGGGATCCTTGCAGTTTCTGTCTTTGCATTGCCCTTTTATGGCATGGGCAATGGCATAGACTGCAAGTATAGTACTATGGATAAATCCCGGTTCAATGTTGGCATTCAAAAAATCATCTCTCCAGATCTGATGTTTGTTCTCAACATTTTGCATCAGGTCGTACTGGGATTGGCTTGAAATGCACATTTGAAAATCGTAGTTGTCCAGGTGTGCACAGACTGACAAAAGCATAACATATTCAAGTAAAAACTTGTTGTTTTCAGTGGGCCTTTCATGAAGATTTCTCAGAAAGTCTTGGAATGTGGAGATGTCCTTGTTTTTAAATCCAAATCCTACAACAATTCCTAGCTTTCTGATGTTGGGCATTGTACTGATTTTCACTGCAGTTGACCAGTTATCACTTGCAATCCAAATCTTTTTTACATTTCTCTCAATTGCCTTCTTAAATAGTTGGAGAACATGGAATTGTCTCATAAAGACTACAATAACATTTACTCTGGTTTCCTTGACAATCTTCTCGATTGCACGATCAACTTTTGTATGAAAGGTGTTATCAGAGAGATAGGCAGGCAGCATTTCTTTAAAAGCTATGCAAACACTGTTTGCCATGGCCTGGACCCCGAAGCTCTCCAGAGCAAAGCGTCCGTTGTCATCATCTGTGGCTATTACTCCAATCCAGTTCCACCCAGACTCACAGATCAGGTGGGCCATTGCTCTTGTCTGATGGAAATCACTGGGGATAGTCCTCAAGAAAGAAGGAAAACGGATTTTGTCACTGAGGATTTCAGCTGATGATGCAGGACTGACCTAGGAAGAGACAAGTGTTTAGTTATGGAAGTGGTCTCCTCCAAAGGATTCTGAGAGCCCCAGAACTTCCACTATTGCTTTTCCATCCCTCCTGCAACTGGGTGCAAACACGGGGCAGCCAAACAGGGCAGGATTCCTAACCCTGCTGTTGGAACATAGGCATGTGCCCAGCACCCTTTCCCTCATTTTCATCCTTGTGCACCTAATTACTTTGTTGAAAACAGAGAATAAAACATTGTAAATGGATCTGACAGTTATGTTGGTATAAGGATTTTGATTTAACCTGTAGAAATACCATCATCACTATTCAAAACAATGCTTAATGCACTGGAAGTACTCAAATGTTGTTGGAGATGTTATTAAAATTTCTAGTACGCCTACATTTTGCAATGTTTTTCTAGCACTATGTTAGTATAGTCCACCCGCTTATTTATTTTCTCTTAAAAATTTAATTACTGTGCTTTAAAGGTGTCATAAGGTCTGTTAGAAGATCCTATCAGAAAAAAAAAAAAAAGTATCTAATACTAGAGAATGGTATCATATTTTTTTCCTATGTAGAAATTTTAGCCTTTCTATTGTGAATGTAGCAAGAAAAAACATAATTGAAAAAAATGTAATTTAAATGTATTTACTTTTTAACCTTTGTCTAATTTGTTGTTTTTCCTACTGTAATATTTCTTACCTTGCTTGACAGTTCTTAACAAATCTAAGCTTTCCAAAATGAGAGCCACCTATCTGGAGAAGATATCAAATCTTAATATCAGCAGATTGCAGATGCTATCGATGAGAAAAATCTACTAGGTCACCTTTTCCACCTCTATGTCACAATGTGAATTTGTTTTATAATTTGCCTTTTGAGTAATTTCAAGTGCTTTTAATTTATATATCAAATATAGCTCCTATGGTGGAGCTGGAGGCCACAGTTATTTCCTCCCAATGCAGGGGAAAAGATTCGGTTAGAAGTTATATTTAGTTCATATTTTAAGTATTTTTCATGTTTATGCTACTTTGCTGTAAGGTAACGTATGTCAAATTACCAAAATCAACGTGCAGCACAAGATGATTTTGGTTTTGACTACAGTTTTTTTTCTTGTAACAGTGAAACTAATAATGGAAGCACCAGCCTAAGTGCAAGCATGGGACTGTATGAACTAGAACTAGTACTAGAGTGGCTGGAAATAGAGAAGGATGTTGGGGGAAGGAGTCGTCATATTCCTTCTCTTCTATAGCAGCTTGAAGAGCAGCAGGACTAAAACTGTTTTTTTAGAGCAACTGTGACTTGCAGTCCCTCCAATTAGAGCCACTTCTAGCCATGGTAAATTTGATCCTCTGTCTCAAATGAAATAATTCCCTCAAACCTACCTGTGGGATTAGTTGCAAAGCCAATAGCCTTGAAACTGCCATTGACACCTCAGAGTAGCTGGCTCCGGTGACTGCCTTAATTCTTGGTACATAGTCTGAATAGTTACACTTGAACTCTACAATATCCTTAGAAGTATTGGATTTGGACAGGAACCTCAGAGCAGATGCCATGGCTTTTGTAACTTCTGCACAGGTATCATAGATTTCATAGCCCAGAGTAACTCCAGATAATAATGTTGAATTGTTGATCATTTCAATAGCATGTATCATTGCAAGAGTCTGGAGAAAAATTTGAATTTCAAAGCTGTCAGGAAACACAGAAGTTTCATTTTAGAAAAAAAAATTTTCTGGAATAAGACTGAAGCAAATTCTGTTCACATCCTTTAGCTTTGCCAGCTACTGAAAGGAAATGCTTGGTGTGATTGACTTGTGTTTTATAGGATCAGATTTATAGAATATCTCGAGTTGGAAGAGACCCATGAGCATCATTAAATCCATCTCCCAGCTCCACAGTGGACCACTCAAATTTCAAATCCTATGTCTGGGAGTGCTGTCCGAACACTTCTTGATCTTCAGCAGCTTGGGGCTCTAACCACTGCCCTGGGGAGCCCGTTCCAGTGCCTGACCACCCTCTGGTGAAGAACCTTTCAGTAACACCCAACCTGACCCTCCATTGATTCAGATTCATGCTGTTAAAAAAGTAGTAAATTGTATTATTTTCTTTCTCACTTAGATGGTAGAATAATCATAATCAACACACTTCAATAATACCTGCATAAAAATACTTTTCTGAAAAACAAGCACTAAAGCCACAATTATCATGACACATGAAAATTTGCAAGTGAAATCTTCAGGAAGTGTCTGTCAGAGTCAATTCTAATTTGCCCCATTCAGCTCAGCAATTTTTGTTTGTTCGTTTGTTTGTTTCAATATGTTTCCTTTCACCGAAAGCATGACTAGACTAGAAGAAAATATTTCAAAAGTTAATGTCTTCCTGTGGTTGCATAGATGCTCCTAACATCCTCTCTCAGCCTGACAAAGTTAATACAGCTATTCTCCTCACCTTCAATGGATATGATAGTTTCTTAATCAGAATATGCTAATACAGGCTGCCTGCTATGCAACCAACTCTCCTCTTAAGCAAAGGTCTCTAAAGTTTTGCAAACCAAAATAAATTTCAAATGGAACAGATACAATATATGACTGTAGAAAAATAATAAAATACAGACAAAATGACCAACTTTGACATCATTTTGAAGTAAACCCATATGGATTCCCTACATTAAAATAAAACTTATGGATTTGTACCTATATTAAAATGAAAGAAAATGCATGTATGAATTTATATTATATCATATTCCTGAATTTACGAAAAGTAGGATATGGAGTCAACAAAATAAATATTCTGACGTGCAGAGAATGCGTACATGACATGGTGCCTGTTCTGTTTATCCCATCACACAATGCCACAATTATAGTACAAAACATAATATCTACACTGATTACAATGATTGCAGCATAGTCAGTAGTACAATAGACTACCAGCGTGGGTGTGAGGAGCATACTTATATATGTGCTTAAACAAAATTGAGCAGGCTGCCTGTGTTTAAAGTATTCAGGTGCAACTTCACTATAAATAATGAACTGCAAGGCAGAGTACTTCAGACATAGAGCAACGAAACAGTATTAACATGACAGTTGAATGGTTCCTCAACACAAACTTCTAGGGCTATTTGATTCAATATGAAGATTGAAATAGCATCAAGTAACTATTCCCTTCCTTGGTCAGCCACAGTATTTTCTATGACAACTTTGTGATTCCTTGTCATTCTGTGTTATGTTATGAGCAATTTATTTGATGTTCGAAGTCTTCTAAAAAACTGAGAAATGCAAGAGAAACAGATTTTGTTGATCACAATACTAAGTGTATTTGCCTGATTTCAGTGATCTCTTAATTGTAATAAGTGTTACTCACCCAGCACAGTTCTGAATTACTGGCTTGATAGGATACTCTTCTGGATGCAGCATTTCGCTGTGAACTGCAAACAAACCTGCTATAATAATGTCTCCTGGAGAACTGGCACTCACAAAGTCATCTGTATTCTGGCAAGCAGAAGCAATGTCAGAGCTGATCACAAAGGGAATCAGCACTAAGCTAAATAGTGCCATGCTTCTGCTTCACCTGCTCACTCTCAGCTTTAAGTCCATTAGGCCAGCTGCAGTGCCAGCAAGTGTTCCTATGTCATCTACAAACAGCAGCAAAGGAAAAAAGGCTGAGCTCCAAAGTTAGTCACACCTCATAAGGTGCTTGTATTTGCTTCACTGACTCAGGTTACTTTATTGGAAACCCAAAGCAATGTTGTCACATGAAGTGTGAGAGTGCAGGGGACTGAGAGGGAAGGAAAAAGAGATATGAATTTAAAAGGAAGTGCTGGACAAAAATCTGTTCTGTTGTGTTCAAAAATTATACTTAATCTGAAACACTTGGCAAATATTTTTGTATAAATTTGGGCTTGTCTTGGATACTTTCCAGCTGATTGCTGGGTGGAGAGATATTATGTAATATGGTAGTGATGTTACTGCCACTGTAATTTAAGAGTTTGATCCAAAGAGTATAAAAAAAAAAAAAAAAAGCTCTGCTGCTACAGTGGTCTTTATATCAGACTGAGGAAAACAAAAGAAAGCAATAAACAAAACTAAACAATCAACAAGACCAAAAAGTAAGTCTGGATTTTTATATTTTGCCTTTTTTTCTCACTTACTCTCTATAGATAGAATATCCATTTGCAACAGAGATATTAACCACAAATGCAAAAGCTAACCATCTGTTAGATCACCATTTGGCAGCTTCTTTTTTATAATACAGAACATATAATACAGTCTTTCTTTCTCTGTGGTAATCTCACTGGTAGTTCACGGTATACAGTAAACAGACGTCTACATTTTCTTTAATGTATCTAATGACATGCACTTACGGGCAGGTTAAGATACCAGTTTATTCTGCTTTGTGCTGACTTGTAAAAATTTAATTTATTCCAAAGATATTCCTCTTGATTTATAGCAGCATAAACATAGTTAGAACCTGACCCTGAGTTATCCACCTGCAAATATACACGCACCTAATTCTTTCCACCCAAGTAATGCTCCCTCAAGCCTAATTCCAGATACCCAGGTGTTTAATTTTCCCTGACTTTGCATATAACTTCTAAACCTTCTGACAAATTATACCTTATGCTGTTAAAGTTTGGGATTAGAGGTAGTCATTTTGTTGAGCAAGTTGCAAGAAATCTTCAACCATGTGCCTCTAGTATAAAATATACCTCTTAAGGACTTAACACTAAGTACTATTTTAAGAATACAATGGAAATAAAATGTCAATAAATCAAAACATGAAATGTATTACTATTTTTTGCTAGAAGCAGGAAATAAACTTTCCTCTGGCCAATATCTTAAAAGCTATTAATTTATGTAGAACTTGTACTTGTTCTCTCTGGAAAGTGGAAGTTGACAAAATAAACATCACATATAATCAGTTCCCAATTTCTTGTTATTTATAAAAACACCATGATATGAAGTGTGCTTTACATTCAACTACATTGAGTTTGTGTCATAGTGTATTGTAGCGTATTTTCACAGGGAGGGGTCTTTTATTGTTATTGCTTGTTTTCAAGACCTACATCTCATAATTATTACTAGTGGTGAGGAGTACTTTAATGTTTTACTGAAATAAGTCATCCTACTCTGGTACTGAAGAATCAACTGTAAGTGCTTGTAAATACTCTTTTTCATTGATAGTTAAGTACCAGTAGAAGTAAGTGTATAATACAAAATGTTCTGTGCAATTTAATGACATTATTGTAGCATCATTGGACTTTCACAGTCTTCTCAGTTGTCTGCATAGGAGTATTCTTGGGGAAAACACAGGAGGAGGTGATACCTCTATACGTCAGTCATAAGACTGCAATCAGTCATGAGATTCAGGGGAATACCTGAAGTATCATCGTGTCTAAGAAGCAGCCTTTAATAAACTGTGAAAGGCAGAAAGCATGGCTTACCAAACCCAAAGATAAGATGAGAGACACAGGTGAACTATAAGAGGCTTTAGAGGATGTGGTGGGAGACAGAGATACTCTGTTAGTGTCACTGTATGCCCCAGAGTGACTTGCTACCATGCCAAGAGGTTTTTTTCCACATGATCTTCAGTTTCCTTTTGGGAAGGACCAGAATAGGTGAGTTTGGAAAATGGCCTTGCCAAATTCAGCATTAATCCTGCAGGGGACTTCTTGTAAATTCACAGTAAGTTTTTAGCAGCAGTGCCGCATATATTCAAAGACTCCACAATCCAATATGTGCAAGAGAAGCCACAGAGAACTGTGTGGGTACAGCAGTGGATACGTGCAAATGGACCACCTGCTTCTCCCATCTTTGCAGCCTCTGAAGCTGGACAGGTTATGGCTTTTGTGCAGAAGGAAGCTTTGCAACTGCCAGTAGCTTGGTCAAGAAGAGAGAGACTACTCCATGCAGGAAACAAATACTTCAGCTGATCTTCTTTGACTCAGATTTAGTTATTTTATGTATAAATCAAGCATTAAATTCTAACAGAAATACTTTATCTGTAAAGCCCATACAGGCAGATGGTGCTAAAGGGGAAAGACATTTTTCATCACTTTCTGTTGAAAGCTGACTGTAAAGGAGCTATGTGTTTTCACACGAGCCTTGCACAAGGTGTCTATTTCAATATCATGTCTACATTTCAATATCATAAACTACATCTATACTAAAAACAGCAACAGCAAAATAGTTGGAATTGAAGTCAAAATATTATGAAGAGAAAATTTTTGTTAGAATTGCCAATTTGTAGTTTAATAGAACTGTTGTATTCAACCCTAAGATATTACATTACTCAATTTCTGTGAAGGCAGTTTAAATAGAAAGAAGCAGATATTGCATTACTTCACTTTAATTATCTTAAAAAAATATTCTACTAACTGGGAATAGACTTAGCTTAATATCAAATGTTAAAGAATATAAAGGAAAACACCAATTTTTAAAATTTGTGTCCAATTATAATTATCATTAAACATTCAAAAGAAAAAAATCAAAACCAAAAACCAACAGCGACATAGAACCTGGATGAAAGACAAACAACATTAATTCCTGAGAAACAAACTAACTCAATTTTCAGGTTCACTGAGTTTGTCCTCTAGAGTGTGTCAGCTGAGCTGCACAGTGGAGAGGACGAGTCCTTTTTTTCATCATCAGGTCACAGCATTATAATGTGCCCCTAGATTTTCTCTGAAAGTTGAATGTCCCCTGATGCAAATGGCCCCATTTGATTATTTCTGGTAGACAGCCTAAGAAAAGGCTGTGACAGTGCCTTTAGCCTCCTGCCCTAGCTGTCAGGGCAATACTGGTCAGTCTCACAGTAATTCCTTCTTCAAAAAGGTCAGTAGTCACTGTTGTGTATGCATCTTCGCTGTTTATGCTACAATAGGCCTATAAGAAATTGAAGTAGCTCTGGTTCAGTAAAGTTGTGTGTATATAGGAGGGAATTACAGTTCATTTCTACAGTTTTCAAGTTCAGAGCAGAGACATTTGTTTCCTTTATTTTCTCTCTCTGATATTTGAACATACTTAGATTAGCCTTCAAGTGAAATATAATTTCAAAAAGGAAAAAATCAAGTGAATTTTCTTTTCTGATATTAAGGAAATCATGTTAGTCATTCCAAATTTGGATTTATCTGTAAATGAAAGTATTTATGTTGTTTTGGAGTTTATTGCTGTTGTTTCAAAACAATCTAGGAAGACTGTTTCTATCCCACCCAGCCAAGATGATAATCAGCTGTGTAGGACAGAAGCAGAATAATTTTTCATAAATTCATTATGGCAGCCATCATCCAGTTGATCAAAGTGCTATTTCCAGAACTATTTACCAGGTTTTATTTTTTGCCTTTTTTCCATCTTCTCTTCTCTTTATAGGAAAACAAGTAAAAATGTCATTCACCTATTGACAATGCAAACGTCTGGGCCCAACCTGTAGTACGAGAGCCATCCAGAGGGAAAGCAAATCTCTAGCCCAGATATTTGGACTGCCTCCTGAGAGGCTAGGGCCCTGGGGTCCAGCCTTTCTGCCAGTGACTGCTTGCTGTATGGTACACTGGAGAAATGACAGTTTTCACTCGCTCTGATTTCATAATAGTCCCCTTCTTGTCACTACCTTGAAAACACGTATGTGAGCAAGTAACAATGTGTTACTTTCTTCCTGAATAATCAGTTATTATATACAAGGAAAGATATTTAGAGTTGGACTAGATGATTTCCAGAGGTCACTTCAGATCTCAATTATTCCGTGATTCTGTGATAATTCTTCTGCCAGCAGTGCTTTCGGGGAAGGGTTGGTGTCCATTGGTGACAAATTGTAGAAGATCCGAGTGGGTTTTAGGCTTGTCTCAGCCATTTTTATTTACAGTATATTTATTACTGACTACTGTAGACAGTCCTGACCTCAGCTGGCTGGTCTTGAGGGACCCTATTTTTGGGAAACTGAATCTCCTTCAGTTTGTATGGGAGACCAAGGTCTTGAACTGAGCTGTAAGGAGCTCTGCATGTAAAGGCCAAGATTCTTAAAGGTAAATAGCTTCCATGCCTTAGTTAAGGAGTTTCATGCTTAAATACATTTCAAACTGATTCTAAAACTTTTTGACTCCAAAATAAGCTCTCAACTTATTTTGCCAGTTTTTTGAGCACTGGTTCAAGGTTGTCATCATCATCCTAATTTTGAACTTTCAGGAATTATTTTGACTTTTGAGATCTTAAAAGATCTCAGCTTACCTTACAAGGCTTAACAGCTTGTGTTATAAAAGTAAACATACATCTGCAAAAAGAGCACAGACAGAACAGGTGACACTCATAAAAATTCCTTTCAGATAAGGAAAAGAACCCCAAACAGTAAACCCGCAGGAGTCACTCTGGATATTGACTCAATCTTCAAAGCTAAAAACTGAGAAAAAAAATTGGGAATGGTTCCTGGTAAAAGTTCATTCTTAAAATCTCTTAGAATGGAACTCAACACATTTCCTACAGAATATTTTGCAATGTCAGTTAAGAAGAGATCATATGCACAAAAATAATGCACTACTAGCTTTGACTAACCAGAAAATGGAAAAAAATATTTCATTTTAAACAATTTCTCCTATCTGACAAGAAACTGTCTTTGAATATATTCCACAGGAATGTACAAGTCATCAATCTACAGTTACACCCCTGCACATGTATCTTTAAGAAATATATTACAGAGTGGTTAACAGTATATAAAAACATGACTGATTTTAATTTTGGCATAAACTTTTTTGCAGTCATCCAACTTGGGGTTGTAGAACAACTATTATTATCTTCATTAATTGGAAGAAGAAGTAACTT
This sequence comes from Pavo muticus, assembly GCA_016647715.1. Lineage (NCBI taxonomy): Eukaryota > Metazoa > Chordata > Aves > Galliformes > Phasianidae > Pavo > Pavo muticus. The sequence goes on from JACDJE010000130.1 coordinate 528,602, forward strand.
ATGTCAGCTGCAAGTCAAAAGATTGCAATAATTAATTAGAATCTATCAAGGATGGGAAAAAAAAGACATTTGAAGAATAATCTGTGTGAACTTTATATTTTTCTATTTTTCATGACTCCAGAGTAGATTTTTGGGCACTCAATTTCCTGCAATTTTCTGATACATCCATTGTCATCTATGTTGAGAAAATCATTATTTTCACACTGTAAGACAGAATTTACATGATTTCATAGAAAATCAGTAGAGTTTTTTTTAAAAGTTATTATTTTCTTAGAGAGATGTTTTATAAATATTACTTCTTTCACTAGTGTTTTGTATTAAGCTTATGCACTTTAAAATTTGAGGCGTTGAGCATGAAACACTTTACTATGAGTTACTTTAAAATCTTCCCATGTTTCAGCAGCAAAGGGTTTGATATCAGCTTTACAATTCCATAAGACAGAAATAATTCCATGAGACAGAAAAAGAACTCAAGAGTTTGAGGCCAGAGCATGTAGACTTTTCCCATTTGTTTTCATCATGTTTTTACATCAGTATGGTTTCCTTCTTTTCATATATCTTCTTTTTTTACTTAGAATTACATTACTCACTGAAAAAGTCCTGCTTTCACTTTTGCTTCTAGTGAGAAGAAATGTCACGTTTGTGAGGCACCTTAGAAAAACATTGTCTTAAAAACATTAACTTAAAAGAATCCCTTGATTTAAAAGAAAGTACAATTGTATTTTGTAACTAATGGTTGCCTAACTTGTACTGTGATCTAATAATAACTTTCATATTCAAGGCGGTTAAAATCCTTCATCTACCTCAAACACAATAAAATGAATTTATTAACAGTCTCCATGAACTACACAATAGTTCTTGTTTACATGGATAAAAAATCTTTAGCATATATTTATCTTCTAAGTTGTACGTAGGCAGCATATTCTGGAGACCATGTTTTATTTTTACAAGGTAATTTCATTATTATTTTCACAATTAAAATGGAACGATGATAATAATGGTGGTGGTGGTGGGTAACATTTCTGTCAGTTTTCTGGCATCTAAATCATTAGAGTCCATGAATATATATATAGGTTAATGAAAGGTGATTCATAATTACAAGATTCATAGAAGTGAGGTAGTAGGAAAGGTCTCTGCAAAGGCACAATATCTAGCACTATCTCATTAGTGAGAAATTAGGAAACAGAAAACTGAATTCTGCCATGAATGACACCAGAGTAATTCACAGCTTGATTCTACAGAGGTGTCTTGGATAACTGGACTGCTCTGTACACTCCAGAACTGAACCATGACAGACGTTTTCCAGACTTACTGTGACACTATCAAATTTAGAAATGCACTAATATATCTTTAGATTAAAATCTCAATACAATCTGTCAACTATCAAGGTTTATGAAAAGAGCATTTTTATTATATACCAGTGTAACAGATGTATTGCATTATTAAAATCTAAATGTTAATGGATAAATGAAAGAAAATCAATGGAAATGGAAATAACTCATCAGCAAGAAATGCATGCTTTGTATATTTGCACAAGTGGCAATTAAAACAGCATCTAGAACCAGGAAAACAACTGTAGAATATTGTCATAAGTATGTTCTGACACATCATTCAAAATATGTACTTCAAACAGTTCTCCTCCCATCCTCTGTCCGAAGGGCAGCACAAAGAAGAGGTGGATAATCACATAAATATGATCTAACCTTTTCCTAGTCACCCAATATGACACTTGACATCCCTGAGCCAGACAATGGTGCTTGTATCACCTGTCCTACCTCTCTTAACAAAAACAGCGAAACTCCTTCAAAGTAGGATAACAAAATGTAGAACCCATGCTTACCTTATACTTAAAGTACAGCTGTTTGAAGACTAATTTAGGCATATAAAATCTAAAAGTAATTCTTTTAATTGTCTTTCCAGAACTAATTTAATAGAGATTTTGAAGAAATTACTGTTGTTTCAGTTGCCATTAATGCACCTTCTGTAAGCCACATAAAATTCATTTTTAAATGCATAAGTAGGTGTTCAACAAAAATATCATATGTGAATCTTAGAGTCAGAGCTGTTTATTCTCATAAATCCAACAAAAATAGTTTGAAGAACTTAATCTCCAGAGTTTCTCATCACAAATTTCATTCCCATGAGAGCTTTCTCATCACGTCTAGCCCTAATTTAGCCTGTTTTGTTTATGCTCTTTCTTATTTGTAAACAGTGCATGTCCAAATGCCTTGCTTTTAATGAAGTGTAGCAACAGCGTTTGATTGGAATTTAGATAAAGGAGCAGATAAATCAGTTTTCTGTAAGTTTATATGCATATATATGAGAAATTTAAAAAGTAGTTTGATAAGGACAACAAAGACTGATCTTTGTTACCATGTCTTATCACACTGAACCCAAAATAGAAAGGATCAACAAAGTCCTATATGAGACTCTCCTCAGTTTTGAAATATAAATGTTATGAGACAATCCACTGTTGAGTCCTTATAAAGAATAGGTGGAGGGTTGCATGGAAAAGTAAGAAGAATTTATAACTACAAAAAATAAAGAACTTCTTTGTCCCGCGAAGCATAATTGTAATAGTCCTTTTCATAGATATCAGCACACACTATTACTAGTAATATTTCTGTAGTCTGAGACAGAGGATAAGGCTGGAGCAGCCTCTGTACCACACGTAAGAAAACACAATTCCTCCCCTTAAAGATGTACAAGCTAACTGAATTCCAGGAACCATTTAATCTTATTTTACAGATAGTGCAGGTGACTTTTCCAAGGGCAAATCAGACATGCTGAAAGCAAGCTACAAAGCCTCTCTTTTATATCACCCTTTGCTGAGTACTATCATAATAACTCAACCTTTCCTGTCAACCAACAGAAGTATACCTGACAAAGATGTGACAGATTAAAGTTTGGATGAATCCCTGCTCAGATGATGCAAAACCACTGTAACGTTGTCCAGTTTCAAGATGCAAATCAAAACATTTAACAGAGCACCACAGTCACTCAAGAACTGAGGCACAGTCAACCTCTTGCTCGTGCCTTGCTTTTTTGTGATGTGAGTGCTGAAATGGAAATAGAAAAATACTTCCAAGTACAGTGACACTTTGGTATACCATGAATTGGAGCACACAGTCATTTGGTTTGCAATGAGATGCACTGCTAAATCCTGCACATTTGTCCTGTTCAGTTATTCTGTTGATAAGAGACACAGCCAAGGCCTATCCAATGTTTTCACAACACTTAGCAGGTTCAGCAGGTGCTGGCAAAGCAGTTCTAGGAAGAGGAAAGGACTAGCTGAGGCTGGCTGGTGCTGAGGCAATATTCAGGCTCCCTTGGCTTGCTGTGCCAAAGGAGAGGAAGTAAGCAAGATTACTCATTTATTATCAGTGTATTGGAAAGTGCCCTGCCCACCAGCATCCTGACTATTACCGAGCATATCTATCTAGTATTCCTCTGCAAAGCAGAGTACCAGAGTACACATCAGCTCAGATCTCTGTCCTCTGTTGCTTGTGAGGCTCCACATAGCTCCCTCTCTGGGACACATTTGCTTTTCTGCCCACTACTCATCTATCACAAGGATCTCGTCCTTGGCCAGCATTTATGCCTAGCAGGTCTGTAAGCATTGAAGACTCTTCATGTTTGGAGATAGAAAATCTTTGACAATAAGAAACATTACTTTCCTGACATGAGTATCAGAGCCCATTTTCTTCCCTAGCAGATTCCAGAACCTGTTACTTGCAAGAACTTGTGATTTTACTTAGAGCTCAATACTTTCATGATTGTGTACACGGGGAAAATTGAACTTTCATCTACTGTTTGCTTAGCAAATAAGTACCCAATCAAGAGCCCGCTGAGGTCAGTGGGCAGAGTACTATTTCTTTTGGATAACATATTGAATTGCTGTGAGAGTGTATGTCACCAAATATAACTATTATAACAAATGCTTTTAAATTTTTTTTCCAAAGATACCATGCAGAAATGCATCACATTTTCTTCATCTGTCCCATGTAAGAATAGCTGGCTATAATACATCCATTTCTGACAAACACCATTGTGTAAGTGACAATCAGAGGTAGATAACTGCAAGCAGTTGGTCCTGACCTTAGAAAAATCCTGCTGCAATTATCACAACTCAGATATCAGCTACTGAATGAATCTCTTCTCCCAGGAAACAGACTCGGTGCCTCACTCCTGCCTCAGAACACAAATTATAAGCACAATGACAAGCAGTGGGCAGGTTTCTGGGCTGATTGAAGACCAGTTTCCAAGTGAAGGAATTGTCCGTCCTCAAGACTTTCTGTGGCTAACCAATCCCAAGAAAAGAAAATAAGATTTTGTGGAATGAAAAACAAATTTAAAGAAAGAGAACACCCAAATCAACTCAGATATATCCAGTCATTCTGGCTTCTGATTATGCCTAGCAGGAAGAACATTGATTATATTCTATAAAAATAGAAAGCAAATCCTAGTATTAGAATAAAATATAAAAATAAGAAGGTCAGTTAACAAGAAGCTTAATGCTGAACAGTATCTATATGAGATAATTTTTTTCAAAGAAAACCACATAAATCTTAAAAGCATCTTTTGCCAGATGCACATCACCATTGCAGCCACAAGCAGGTGTGTGGCTCCATGTGCAGTTCAGCAGATCTGACAGCTTAATGCTGCAGAAGGCATGAGATCTCACTTCCCCTCCATTTTCACATAACCTCTCCCTGCTCTGGCCTAACCAGTCCTCCTTCCCTTTCCCAGCTGCACTGTCCAACCCATTTTCTACCTACCACTCATTGGCTGATATCACTCACTGAAATGTTAGAAAGCTGGTCTTGTTATTGTTTTTGTTTTGTTTTCTTGCTCTTGTCCTCAGTGAGCGTCAGTGAACTAAACCAACTCACGGAAGTGTCTGACAAGCTGAATCTGGCACAAAGCTAGCAGCAGAGACTTGTGGTCAAGAATAGGGAGAACAGTGAGACACAGAGAGGGAAAACAGCCTGCTGTCAGCAAGTGCTGAGCTGCCTATGAAATGCAGTGCGCTATGGAGCTGCATTCACCTGGTGGCAGAGCCTTTAGGACCTGGCTTTACATGAAGAAAGTAGTCCTTTGACTTCAGTGGTTTGCTTCTATTAACACCTATTTAGCAGTTATTTGCAGAGAGGCTAGATATACAAGAACAAGTATTGCTAACAGAGCTGTTAGGAGTATCTGCAGAAACTCCCAGGGCCACTTCTTCAAGGGTGAACATATTCTGTATCCTCAGCTCTATTCTTGGACCATTCCCAGTGAAACCAGAGATGTTTATATAGCTGCCCAGATTAAAACTCAACTGGCCTTCTTACTTTTCTTCCCAGGGATGCTGTCCACCAAAGCGCAGTGCAAATACATGGATAGTGAAGTGGCTGTTCAGCCTGCAAGCTTGTAGGAGCATGTACTTGTAGGAATACAAACATTTTCTCACCATTAGGCAAAAGAAAAAAAGAATACATTACCTCTGAAAAACGTGTGTTAAAACCAAGATAAGTAACCTGAGATAACTGTCTAACAAACTCTTGAGAGGTGAGCATGCAACTCTTTCATCAGTGTAGATATGTAAGATTAGGCTATGAAGCTGCAGTTTGCCTCCACTACAGAACATGGATCTCCTTGGTTTTGTAGACGATGGAGACATACCAGCTGAGAAAGGATTATTGAAATACAAATGCATAACAACAGTTTATGTATTCTGACTTTGGGGAGGTAAACAAAAGTGTTCACTTCTGTACAGAAGAGAATGGTTTTCAATGCAGAGATTGTAAGAGCAGGAAATTAGTAAAATACTCAAATATAAAGAAGCGGACATGTCTGGCTGTGTCAGCTGGATTCAGAGCAGGAAATATATTATTAAACATCACCATCTACTGGATGCTAGTGTTTATTCCTTGCAAGGGATCCCTAAGCTACTACAGTGAATTAACTTGTGAGACAAGATCCTGTTTTCCCAGATCTGGCACTGCTTGTATGGCTGTTAGCAGGCCAACATATGTGGACCTTTCCAGCACCAAGATGAGAAAAGTGTTTCAGCATTTTAAATACAAATGCAAAAACTTTTGTGTTATACAATGTAAACTGAAGGTGTTGATAAGCCATAATGACAACTTAAAAAACGGTTGGGTAGCCAAGTATTGGGGCCTGATAGAATGCTCCCTCCCTTCCCACTGAGGACAGAAGCCTCTGGTTCCATAGATACTCATGGCACTTCTTTGCCCAATGTCCATCCTTCACGTCTCTCTGCATCAGCTTTTTTCTTCAAGCCACAGAGAACCCATAGCACTGTGTGGCATCAAGGAAGAAGTGACTAACCCTCCTCTGCAGCAGAAGATGTTATGAAGATGATGAAGAAGATGTTATGGTGAAATGCTACAGCTGTGATGGCCCTTCTCCTCCTTTTCCTGTGCTTTCTCCTCTTTTCTCCTCCTTTCTCACTGCTTTCTCTCTATTTTTTTTTTAATTATTATTTCTAGAACCAGGTGACGTTCAGGTTGGATATTACAAAAAAATATTTCTCAGAAAGAATGATGATACACTGGAACAGGTTGCCCAGGGAGGTGGTAGCGTCACTGTCCCTGAAGGTGCTCAAGAAACATGTAGATGTGGCACTGAGGGATGTGGTTAGTGGGCGTGGTGGGGATGGGATGATGGTTGGACTAGATGGTCTTAAGCAGACTTTTCCAGCCTCAATGATTTTATGATTCTGTGATTCTAAGGTTATATTTTGTTGCATTTATGCAACCAGTCAGGCAGACCATCAGAATGTTCATATGTTCTTCTTGCCTTGAGAAGGGGTTTGGGGAAGAAAGCTACAATAATTGTGCAAGGGCAAAGAAATTTGCATGAGTGACAATGTAAACCCATCAATTTTTATCAAAGGGAGTGTTTGGATAATAATTGAAAACAGTAAAATTAAGATTATGGAAGATGCTTCTATGCTTCAACCCTTTAATACATAGACACTTTTCTAAATAAACTTGTGTGATTAATGAACTTCCTCCTGGATTCATTTCATCAGAAGGCATTGGCAGCGACAGTGCTGAATGTAGAGGGGCTTTAAGGTTTGTGCAGATTATTTTTGTCAAAAGCAAAACACTTTTAAAAGAAGTGAACACCAGACTGTGTCAAGGACAAAAAATAAAATAAAGAAATAAAAAAGGGGGAATAGGTCATGTTTGTAGCGTTGAACATTAAAACTGTTTCATGTAATGAATAACACGAAATCAGAAATGGAGTTTAGGAAAGAATTAGATTCATGCTATATGAAGGCAAGGAGAATAAAGATTGATGTTAATTAGAAATTTCCTTGTAGAATACTGGTCAATGCTAGTAGGTACAGTACTGTGCTTTAACTGTGCCGTAAGCATACCTGGAAAGAAATAGGTGTTAGTGTACATCAAGTAGTCCTGACACTTTACCAGAGCTTCTATGTAGTTCATTCTGCTGAGGAGGACATGACATGGAACAGTTTCCAGCACTTACATAAACATCATGCAATTAGACAGGAGCAAATCGATAGTGAATTGTATTTCTATTGCTCCATTTGTCTTTTCATTCCACACACAGAATCCCTCAAGTTCTTTTTGGCAAGTGATATATATATATATATAAATAAAGTTGAAAACATTTTGTTTCTATGTGCTGTGTTGGCAACAATAAAAAGAAACACTGCAGTAAAATGGAGTGGAGCAATACCTGGGTGCCAACATAAAAGGTATTTGATATGAAAATTATGAGCAATTCTATTGTGCTGCAGATCACAGTGTATCTGAGCATTTTATCCAGGTTACATAACAAAACTTACCGAATGTTGATGGAATTACACCAACATAAAATTCACTTAAAACCAAACAAGCCTTCCTCACCACATACAATGGCAGAGAAATGAATTTGTGAGAGGAAGATTTCTTCCAATGAGTAATGTGCCTTGTATGATTTATTCCTGGGAGACATCATTTTTCTCCACTATAAAGGGAGACTGTGATGACCAGATTAGACTTGGAAAACTAACTCTGAAATAAAGTTAGACAAGATATATCAAATGCTTCTTGTACAGGGACAAATATCATTATTGCAATTTTAAAAAATGTGCAGTTTTGGAATGGGAAAATAGTAAAGAAACAGATTCTGGTTTAGTTCATAACTTAGCTTTCATTCAGTAATGAGCAGCATTGATAGCCAATCCTCAATGTACCCAACACCAAATACTATTAAAAATCCTAGTCAGTTGCAATGCTGAAATGTCCATGTTATTATCCCATATGTCCCCAGCTAGCCCAATTCCACATTTGCCCCCTCCCTTCTGTCTTCTGAAGGCATAGATGTTAGGTGGATTGCCCATGGCAGACATAGGGGGTTCAAATGGGGAAAGGGAGTTGCCCAGCTACCTCAGCTTTATGTGTCCCTCCTTTACTCCAGCAAAGAGATGGAGCGCACATTGCTGCTGCTTAGAAGCTGCAAAGAATAAAGTCATCAAGAGCTCGGATGTGGAGTTAATAACAAGAAAAAGAAAATTATCTTCCAGCCCAACACAAACCACCTGGAGCCTCCCTGGGCTCAACTCTAGCATAGCAGTGCACAGCACTTTTTGATTCTATAGTCAGGAAATGCTGAAGCAGTGTTCTCCATCCTTACCTCTACAGCATAAACCAACCTCCTGGCTGATACGGGATGGGAGCTGTGTTCCCATCTTTCTGCAAAACTTTAAACCCAACTCTTTGAAGCTGGGGCAGCAAAGGAGTTTTGAAACACATATGAAAATCTGACTTAGCCTTTGGGAAAGGGTTTTCTTTCTTACGGCATTACTAGCTTACATATCTATTATTTTTTAGGCAAAATATGAAATATCATGCTCTAAAATTACTGCTTCTTTGTTTTCTGAGACACTAATAAAACATAGCAGGGGGTTGAAACTAGATGATCATTGTGGTCCTTTTCAACCCAGGCCATTCTATGATTCTATGATTCCATGATCTACCTGTAGCCAACAGAGATATGGGAATATTATCCCCATCTGCTGCATTATTTGTTAGATGTTGCTGTGCTCAGACTTGTGCACATTGCACTGGAAAAAAAAAAAAAAAAAAAACCCAAAAACGCAGTTCCTGCATCAGGAGAGTTAGTCCAGGAGTCTACTCTTTTACCCACATTGAGACTGTGGATGGGCAATAGTTTAAATCAGGAGCTACATTCTGACAATTTGTTTCTATCGTGGAAACCATTGTGAATATGTTGGTTTTGCAGTTGAGAGATGTTTGCTGAAAGGCCTTAGAGCACATTTCCAGCCTTGGCATAGAGCACCAGGATAAGAATGCTAGTGATAATGAAAACAGTGTGTTTTGTTTATATGTAATATGACCTTTCCATCAGGATGAATGTTTCTGAGATTACATCAAACAGCAGAAAACTAGGAATTAACTCCTTCAAGTAAGAACAGTAGTATACACTGTGCTAGTTATTTTGCAAGAGACCTTTTCAGTTCCCTTAAATCAACACCTTCAATAAGCAGGTGTGACAACTTCTCACATAGAAGATAGACTTATAATATTTTGCTTATGGTGCAATAAGTGCTTCAGAATGATTTAGTGGGGCAAAGACTCTGGGGCAGTTAAGAAAATAAACATAATTTATAGCAAAATTGTCACTGAAGGCAGATTTCAAGCAAGGGACCTCCAGCTTAACACACTGCTGGAACTGAAAATTGAAGAAACATGGAACAAAGAGAGTGATAGGAACAGAATGGAAGCAGGAATGGTCTGAAAGAAAGTAGAGAGTTGAAATAAGTAAAATAAAAGGTGAAGACTAAAGCAAGGGCAATTACCTGAGTTACTAAAGAGTGTGAAGTTATCACAATTTTGGGGGAAGTTACAAAGAAAATTGCAAAGTGACAAAGAAAATTACTTGTAGGCTGCAAACTTGTGGACAACTCCCTGGGCTTTTTGACTGATTTTGGCAAGGCATGTCAGGAGTTCCATGGTGTCACTAAAATACTAAGGATGTACCACACAGGCATCAGGGACATCAAATTTAAAACTATCTCTAAGAACTCTCTGACTACAAATCACAACATGATGGCTGCTGAGAAGGTAACCTTTAAGGGAAAAAATCTTCCACAGTGATAAGAAATATTCCATTGCTGCTGATCCCTGCAATCCCTGTGAATTTGCAAACAGACACAGCAGCAACTGTCAATGTCTCATACAGTAGACAACACGGAGTAAAATCTTTTCCATAAAGCAGAGGGATTTGGTTGTTTTACAGCTGCAAGAGTGAACAGCTTGAACACTAGAATTTACCTGTCCCTGCTTGGGCAAATCTTCCTCTCCTATAAGTTATTTTCATTATTAATGGTTTCATATAGAATATTTTAAATACGATTAGATTTTATTAAGGAACACTATCTATTCCTTGTCAGATAAGAATATTTTACATCTAATTTATTGTTACTTACAAAAAAAAAGAAAAAATCCTCATTTCTGTTTATTAGAAAATAGATATGTTTGTTCACATATTGGCAGTGGATGATGCACCTTTCTCATGCTATCTTTAAACATGTGTTTACTTAGGAGCACTAGCCAATCCATTTTTCTTTCTTTACTGCTGCAAACATATGCTCAGTTTCATACAAAGCTGGTAATGCTGCACAATAGCCATTCACTGGCTTTGGAGGAACAAGTAGAGAGAGGAGTGTTTGTATGAGCCAGAGAAAGCTATTAAATCCAAGGAGAAGTTTTATTTACCAAAATAGTTCTTAAATCAATATCAGTTTCAGGTAAATGGGTGGCCAGCAGGGTGAGGAAGGTGATTGTGACTCCCATCTACAGGAAGGGATGTAAGGAGGATTTGAGGAACTACAGGCCTGTTAGCCTGACCTTGGTGCTAGGGAAGGTTATAGAACAGATTGTCTTGAGAGAGATCAAGTGGCATGTGCGGGACAACCAGGGGATCAGGCCTAGCCAGCATGGGTTCACGAAGGGCAGGTCCTGCTTGATCAATCTCATCTCCTTCTATGACCTAGTGACACATCTGGTGGACGAGGGAAAGGCTGTTGTAGTCTACCTAGACTTCAGCAAAGCCTTTGACACTGTCTCCTACAGTACTCTCCTGCAGAAGCTGGCAGCTCGTGGCTTGGACAGGTACACTCTTGGCTGGGTAAGGAACTGGCTGGATGGCCAGACCCAGAGAGTGGTGGTGAACGGAGTTAAATCCAGCTGGCGACCAGTCATGAGTGGTGTTTCCCAGGGGTTGGTGCTGGGGGCTGTCCTGTTCAGTATCTTTATTGATGACCTGGATGAGGGCATTGAGTGCACCCTCAGTAAGTTTGCAGATGACATCAAGTTGGCTGGAAGTGTCGATCTGCCTGGGGGTAGCGAGGCCCTGCAGAGGGATCTGGACAGGCTTGATAGCTGGGCTGAAGCCAATGGGATGAGGTTCAACAAGACCAAATGCCGGGTCCTGCACTTTGGCCACAACAACCCCATGCAATGCTACAGGCTTGGGGCAGAGTGGCTGGAAGACTGTGTAGAGGAGATGGACCTGGGGGTATTGATTGATGCTGAACATGAGTCAGCAGTGTGCCCAGGTGGCCAAGAAGGCCAGTGGCATCCTGGCTTGCATCAGAAACAGTGTTGCCAGCAGGAAGAGGGAAGTAACTGTCCCCCTGTACACTGGTGAGGCTGCACCTCGAGTACTGTGTCCAGTTTTGGGCCCCTCAATGCAAGAAAGATATTGAGGCCCTGGAACGTGTTCAAAGAAGGGCAACAAAGCTGGTGAAGGGTCTGGAGCTCAGGCCTAATGAGGAGCGGCTGAAGGAGCTGGGATTGCTCAGTCTGGAGAAGAGAAGGCTCACGGGAGACCTTAATGCTCTCTAGAACTACCTGAAGGGAGGTTGTAGTGAGCTGGGGGTCGGCCTCTTCTCTCGTGTAACTAGTGATAGGACTAGAGGGAATGGCTTCAAGCTGCACCAGAGGAGATTCAGACTGGATGTTAGTAAATACTACTTCTCTGAAAGAGTGGTCAGGCACTGGAATGGGCTGCCCAGGGAAGTGGAGGAGTCACCGACCCTGGAGGTGTTCAAGGAATGTTTGGACATTGTGTTGAGGGACATGGTTTAGTGAGAACTATTGGTGATGGGTGGATAGTTGGACTGGGTTATCCTGTGGGTCTTTTCCCACCTTGGTGATTCTATGATTCTATGATTGTCCCTCTCTACTCTGCCTTAGTGAAGACCTATCCTGAGTAGCATGTCCAGGCCTGGGGCCCCCAGTACAGGAAGGATATAGAGCTGTTGGAGTGGGTCCAGAAGAGGGCCGTGAAGAAGATCAGAGGGCTGGAGCACCTCTCCTGTGAAAATAGTTTGAGGAAGCTGGGCTCGCTCTGCTTGGAGAAGAGAAGTCTCCAGGGAGATCTCATCACAGCCTTCCAGTAATTGAAGGGATGTCTGAATGAGAGTCACAGGGATGCTACCCTGAGTGGTCCCAGCGTTGGGGTGGTCCAGGGGCAGTGCAAAGGGAGGAGCTGTGGATGCCTCACCTCTGGAGGTGTTCAAGGCAAGGTTGGATGGGGTTCTGGGCAGCCTGATCTAGGGGGGGGCAGCCCTGCTCGTGACAGGGGATTGGAACTGTGTGGGCTCTAAGGTCCCTTCCAAACCAAGCTATTCTGTGATTCTATGATAAAGCAGCTCTTGACCCTCAGATGCAACAGGAAGTGACTACAAATGGTTGTTGCCCAGGGATGGAAACAAGCTGGTCCACGTCTTAATGATGGCTAGATTTTGTGTCATGGAAGATATTCTGAAGTAATAGTGAAGGAGAATCCTGTTCTTACACAATGGATACCACATTTAGCTCCATGTTACCAGGAAGACAGTGGCATATAGGATTTTGCTTATGAGAGATCCACAGTAAGTTGGTAGCTGGGAGGTTTTATCATACTGTAGAGATACAGATCCTCATGGGTCAGGATCTGAAGTACTTAGCTCAGAGAAGTCAGAGAACGGGATGAGATTTTACTGTAGCCTCAGAACAGAAGCTGAACTGTCTCTGTGAGTTATGCTGAAGTCTGACAGAAGTCATATACGGACATGGTGATACAAACAAAGCTGTGTATAACATCACGCCTGAAGTAAGAAGGAGAGAGGAGAACGCCGAGGCGCTCCTCCCGCACGCAGGCGGCAGTTAATCATTAAGCCCCTGCAGACCCGCTTCCCTATGCCCCCAGCCCCGACCCCCCCGGGAGCTGCCGTCAGGAGGGAGGGGCGCCCCGGGCCTGCCGCCTCCCAAGGCACACCTGTCTCTCGCTTCGCTTCGCCTCGCCTCGCCTCGCTTCGCGTCTCGTCTCCTCTCGCTCGGCCGTCCCTGCCACCGCAGCCCCACACAAGCGGCCCGCACTGCCCCGCGCCCGTCCCGGCCCGTCCCGTCCCGTTCGGCCGCCCATGGGCGCTGCGGCGAGGCGAGGCAGGTGCCGCTGAGCAGCATGGCCAAGGGGCCCGAGCAAGAGGACGCCTTCCTGCACCTCCCGGCCGCGCAGGCGATGTCCGCCGCCGCCGCGCCGGAGGAGTGCTACGCGGAGCTGCTGGCGGGCGGCCTGCTGCCCTACGCCGAGGAGGGGCTGGGAACCGGGAGGGGGCTGCCGGAGTTGCCCGCTGCCATCAAGTCGGGTGAGGACCGCGGGGAGAGCCGCGGGGGCGGGCCCTGCCCGTGGGGCAGCGCCGGTTTAACGGGAGGCTCGGGGGAACGGTGTGCTGCCGACCTAACGCCGTCCCTGGGCTGCTTCTCTCTTCGCTCCCTCTCGCGCAGAAGTGCCTTTTAACGGTGAGACTCTCTCCTCGGAAGAAGAGGATGCGGATACTCACGACGGCAAACTGAGAGCCGCGGACAAGAGCCCTTCCCCGAAGAAGAGCATCACGCAGATGATGAAGGACAAGAAGAAGCAGACGCAGCTCACCCTGCAGTGGTAGGGCAGGCTGGACGGGGAGGCTTCCAGAGGGCTGCTTCTCCGCCTCGGGGCTGCGCCGGCAACGGGAGCGGCACCGCGCAGCTCATTGGCCCTGGCTGCGTTCGTTGGGTTCCTTGGGCTTATTTCAATTTTTGATAACCCTCGTCTCCCCCAGTTCCCGATGTTTTGCATTAGCGGAGGTTTACCTGTTAGCAGAAACCTCTGTCGGGTTTCCCCGGCACATGCCTGTGAGAGGTGATGGAAGATCAGATTTATTCGGGACAGAAAGCACTGTGGATCAGCTTATTGTACCTGGACGTGTGATCCAGGCGTCTAATATGGAATGAAACTGAGCTTATTTAGCTGGGATAGTAGGGATACAGTACTAATATGTATAGTCAGTCCTATGTTATTTTGTTTCTGCAAAATAACATTGTCTTCTTTTCAGAAACACTAAACCTACATGTCTTTAAAAAATGTAGAAATGAAAAATTACGTAAGAATTATATTTGCTGTTATTATTCTATATGGCAACGACAGTTACATTTTCACTGTCTCTCACCATACTTTTTGCATTACAATCTACCACCCACAGACGCCCTAACTCTGTTTTAGTTTGGTAAAAATGAACCAGAGTTCAAATTCTGTAGGCTTTAACTGATACAGGTATTTCCTAAAGTACTCTGGAAGTTAGTGAGCAGTACTGTTGAATTAAATGGGAGCTTAGTTACCAAATGCAGGCTGTAAATCTAGAGCTTTCCTTATAACTGAAAAACAAGAATAATGCAGATAGCCCAGTTTCTTACTTTAGTTTACATCTGACTTAGAGCAGACAGTAAACTGTAAGGATTTGAGTCTGGGGAGGATGTTCAAAATTATTCCATGTGCAGTATTTACTGCATGGTATTTTCTTATACATTGGTGTAGTTTAGAAAACAAATTTATTGCAGATAATTCCAGGAGTAGCAAATGATTGATGTTGACAAAGAAAGGAAACAATCAGGATGGACCACCTTGCTGTTACCAATAGTTCAGCTAAAGAGAAGACAACTGGCTTTTACTTGTTTTTAAATTAGGCTTCGTTGACCATTTTCAGGCACTTCTATTTTACAAACAGATGCACAAAAATGTATGCTCTTCAGAAAATGTCAGATCTTTGATTTTTGCCATGCTTTGGTCAAGAAGCAGCTTCAGGACCCACATGGAGAATAAAAATCCAAAGTAGGAATAAAAAGAGAGACTTAACTTCTGGTGTTAAACGTATATTGGGACAGAAGATGCAAGATGAAGTCCCTGCTCTGTTCAAAGGTCAGACTTAAACCCAGGTCTTTCACTGCATAATCTATACTCATCTTTTCGGAGCAAGGTCAGTTCTTAGGTGGTAGTCATTTAATTAAAAATCATTTAAATCAAATTACATTGAAGAAGACTCATTAGGAAAAGGGACCTGGCCCCTGGTGTTCCATACTCTGCAGCTACCTTATGCATCAAGTATGGTCAATTTCTGGTGTCTGTCTTATTCAGTAGAAACTCATCTATGTGCCGTCATAGAAATCTTCAGTAAAATGGAAAAGAGTTATAAAGAGGGCAGTGTCAGAAAAAGGGAAGGGAAATAAAATGGGGAAACATGCCGTGTTGCTTCTTACTCTGGCAGTTTCTTTCTCTGTACAGGCTGGAAGAAAACTACATTGTCTGTGAGGGAGTTTGCTTACCAAGATGCATCCTTTATGCACATTATTTAGACTTCTGCAGAAAAGAGAAGCTAGAACCCGCCTGTGCTGCAACTTTTGGGAAGGTAAAGAGTGAATGTCTTCATCATTTGTTAGGCCAGTTCTTTGATAGACTTAGAGTTTGGTACACCTGTGTTAAAATGTCTAATAAATTAATGTTGTTTTCTGCTCTTAATGTACATAGTCAAACTAATTATGTGATTACATATGAGAGGATTTTATGACAGCAGCTTCAGGAGAACCAAAAGGAACTTCAGCTTCTTTTTCTTTATTTTTTCTCCAGGTGTTTTCTTCTTTTCCAACAGTGACGTTAATGTGGTTCTTTCCATCTAAAAAAAAAATGACATAGAAGACACTTTTAATTATACTAAAGTGCAAAGTGAGAAGTGACACAATAAGCAATACAAGAAGGGGAATAAAAGTTAATAATGCAAAGAGCTCCTGAATGGGAAAAAAAAAAAAAAAAAAGTTGATTTAGCCCCTTTTCTGCCTTTCCCTACAATTAATCCTGAAATCATTTTAATGAAAGGGAGACGTGAACTTTCCTAATTAAACTCTGAGTAGTTAGTGAAAGAGGAAACCAAAAATGTTGATCTCTTCATTGTTCGTAGATAGCAAAATGCATTAATTTAATTAAATAATAATAATGGATTTTCAATCCAGCTCATAAAATGTTCACTTACTAATTTTTTCATCCCGAATAAGATACACTTTCTCAGTGTATATCTAATTATCATTACACAGTTCCAACATAAATGGGGAAGACATCAGCTTTCCATTTAAACTTTGTTTTGACAGAGTTCTATTAGCTGTGTCTATTAGTTGTACTTCTATTACTGAGTTTTATTCTTAGTAAGTCTTTTCCCTTAAGCGTTGTGCTTTATGGGAAGAGCAGGATGTTTTTAGGGCAGTAATCTCAATCTCAGGAGTCCAGTGACAGAATGTTTTTCTTGATTTGATTTAAATCACATTATGTGCCTAACAGAAACTTTCATACTGTTTCAGTGAGCATAAATGTGTTTAAGACTGTGCAGCCTTTTGATAGTGGAGGGCATAGAAATACCTGCAAGGCAAGGAAATATTTTTTCCTTAGCCTTCAGGTCAGTTTTCAAATCAAAGTTTGATTTTATTATTATTTTTTTTTTTTTTTGGTTAAAAAATCAGTTTATTTCTAGCTGTTTGACTTTGAAAATGGAATGGCTAGCAGCCAAATCTTTCCCTTGGTTCTGTTTAGATCTCTGAAGCTAAAGATACAGTTGTACGTTAGGGATCTGAATGGGGCAGAATCACGGGAGAAGACTTTGCATTGTAGAAGTGAAAATGGAAAGGAAGAGCAGACAAGGAACTTGGGAAGACCGGAGGTACATAGTGAGATGGATGAGGTTGGAAGGATCTCTGCAGTGTACAACATGCTTAATTGCTTGTGTTGTGTCTTATGTGCCACAAATACTTATTTACAGACTACATTAGGCTGTGTATTTATCCTCCAGTTTCTTCCATGAAAAAAAATGCCTAAGAAAGTATGCCGCTGTTAGAAATTAATACAGTTATTTTTTCTTTAGACCATTCGGCAGAAATTCCCTCTCCTTACCACAAGGCGGCTTGGGACAAGAGGCCATTCCAAGTAAGGCGCTGTTATCTGTGTATCCGCTTACCAAATACACTCTAGGAATCAAATGTATTTCCATGCCTTCAAAATGAGTACTAACTGGTAGGAGGGGTTATTCAGATGGAAAGCTCTAAGTGATAACTTGTGAGGTACATGGTGAAATTGAAGTAGCATTTAAGTGAAAACATTATGGCAGGCATAATTTCTAAAAGTAAACTGATTAACCTCCTAAAGCACAGTTATTTTTATAGAGTCATGCACTTGTTGAGAACATATATCAAAATGTTATATATGTGTTGTATAAAACATTTTATAATATATATCATCATTACAACTGTTCATCTTTCTGTAAATAATGTGCAATTTAACTGTGATTTCATTTGCCTTTTGTAAACCTGACAACTTTCAAACTGTTCTATCCATAACAATACTCATTAATTTAAAGGCTCTATAAAAAAAAGCATTGTCTTAAATTTAGAAGAAAGTATGTATCTGGATAATTTTTTAAAGCTCTGTTAGGTACACAGCCTGTTGCATGGTTATTTCACATATGATGTATCCATTTGATTTGTACATTTCAACTGCAGAATGTTACAACATGGAAACAAATTGCAGACAGTTATGTATTTTTACCTGTGGTGAAATGTTTCGTTTGTTCTGCTTCTGGCACTGTGTTTTTAGTTGCGATAAAATGAGTGTAAAGTAGTGGTGAACAGTGGTAACAACATCCCTTACCTCCACTCTCTCACCTAAGTCCTCATGCCAAGACTGCTGAGGATGTACTGATGAATTGTCCCCAGTCTGATTTTTTTACTTTTAGTAGGGAATGCTCCCTTTTAAGGAAGTGAAAATGTACTGGAGTAAGGAAGGTAGAGAAGCAATGATCTACAGATGCTGTATAGAGGGTTTTTAAGGAGTTTTACTTTTAGAAAAGCCATGTATAGAGAATAAGAGGGATTTCATGCATTTTCTGCTGTGCTGAAGTTCAGCTATGGTTACAGGCACAAGCTGCTGCAGATTTGGTCAGCTTTGCAGATGGACATTTGCTGTTGCTGTTGTGTTTAAATTTTTAAGGGATACGGCATTCACAGTCTGTGCAGAAATATTTGGCAACCTTCTGATTCATGAATGCCTCTGTTAAGTCTTAATCATGTTCACAAGCAAGCATATTTAAAGATATACTTTCAAGTTTTAATGAATGAGAGAATACAAGGGCAAAATACTGCAAAGATGCTCATTATATTTTTGATCTGATATATCTAATAAATTCATAAACAAGATCCAAACTTCTAAAACATGTCATATATCTGTGTAGTTAAAGCACAGTATGTTAGCATCCACTAAGTAAAGAGAGATGTTTCAAATCTTGTTTTTGACAGGGGAATCCAAGTATAGACTTAATTGCATCACTATAATTCTCTTTACTCTGAGACATTTAACTGTGCTAGTACAGATATACTTCGTACATAAAATTTCTTCAGCAGATCCAATAGCCCTACTGACCTTGATGGTATTATGTGCTGTATTTTCATATGGATTAACTGTTCTTGGGCAATTTCCTCAAAGGAGGATGAGGCATCAGCAGGTTTTGTTTGAACATCTGGTGTATTTTTCTCCTTTTTTTTTCCACTGGAGGTTTCCTCTTTAGCAATTAAATTCTATATTTTAAGCATGGTAGTGGAAGTGACTTGGTTTTTGTTTTTTGTTGATTTTTTTTTAATTTTGTTGTTGCTGTTATTATTTGTATATAACATTAGAGAAACAGTAATAGCACGAGCTATTTTTGACAGTGATGTTTGGTGCTGTGATATTGCCTGGAAAGCAGTTGTTGTCCAAGAGCATTAAAATGCTCTCCAATTGAATCATTATTCTTATATTACAAGAAAAAGAAAACTCCCTAAGAATAAAGAGCCCTGCACATACTGCATGCACACACAGTAACACTTTGATAGAGCCTAGCTGTGATCAGAGGAAAGCAAAGAAAATCAGTTCTCTCTTCCATCAGCTTCAAGGTGTCAGAGATTTTCTCCTACACCATACTCATGATCATGAACTGGATTTTAGAAAACACTGCTGTTCTAAGATGCGAGGCACGGGTGCTGCTCCAAGGTGTGAGATAGAGAGACAAATGTTGGTTTCTCCTCAGATTCTGAGCAGCATTTGTTATCTGAGTTTTCTGGGTGGCCTTAAAAATGGTCCTAATAAATTCAATAATTTGGGTCCTCAGTCAGAGTGTCCCTCTCTCTGTTTATATCAGACAGTATATTTGTACAAAAATGTAAATACTAAAATACTCATTTAAACATTTGACCAAAAAAGTACAACATATTGGACACAGTTTTGTCAGCAGTGTTCACTTTATCTCTGATGCCCATGCTGACCACTCCAGGTTGCTGAATAGCAGGGGAAATTTCTATATCCCAGCTTAATGAAGGAAGGCACAGCACCATAAATAAATGCTGCAAACTCTTCTCTGAGATTACCATCTCTTAAGCAATGGTTGTCTGTAGAGCAGGTTCTGAAGCCTCCTTTCTGCACAGGCAGTGTTGAATATACTATGGCCATGAGTAGAATTTAGTTATGATCTTCATTGTACATGAGTTGTGTGGAGCAGCTATTCAGGAAAATGCACACAGAAGGCTGCTGAGCTCAAGTTACAATTTAATTTCTATGTAGACTTTGACCAATGTTGAATCTTAGCTTTTATCCATCATGTCTGAAAACTATTATCTTATTTATTAGGAGTGATTTAGTGGGTTAATAAAACTGATATGGCAGCTGGCCCCATGATAACAAGTTATTGCAAGTCCCTGAACAGCTTAAGCATATCATTTCCTTATCAGCTATCATTTGTGTCAGTGTATGCTAAAATCAGGGCTACTAGTTGCATAGGAACATATGTTACAATAAGCCACTGAAATTAAGAGAAAAGCAGTTCAGTTTGTTTTTCAATAGATCTGTTACAAAAATCAAGAGTAAGTTTCTTATTCCGGCTGATTTCATTTTATGAATTTTATGATAGAAATAGAACAGTAGAACACATGTATAAGGAGACAGAAAGAGGGTACTTGAAGTTGTAGGGTAAAGATGTTATCAGCATGTCTGGAATAGATATATTACTATCAACAGCGAGTGAAAAAAAAAAAGGTATTGAACTAATCACTTTGGGCTGTAAGAAAATAAGTCTTTATATCTTATTACTCTATGAAGCATGCCAGACAGAACTTGAAAAGCACAGATTACTTTTTTTATTGCTTCTGTGCCATGACTAGGAAGCTGTATTATTAGTAAACATTAAAGGAAATTAGAAGGATAGTTGCTCTGCTTTAAGGGCACACTGAATAGGTACCAAAAGCTTCTATTCTTCATGTAATAAAATGTCACAAGTGTAAATTCTGGTATCTTGGAGCATTTCAGAACAGGAAGAAATATTTTGCCTGCCATTACAAACCTGAGAATACAAATCACACAACAGTGCCTGTTTCTAGCCCAAAATCTGTTGATACTAAATAAGATATTGAATAATCTAGATCTTGATTCCTAACTTGTAAAGAAATCTTGCTTTTCTTTGGCTTCTGGTTTAACAATAGAGAGTTCCAAATTTGTGTTGCAAGTGTGAAGTTTTATTTTTAGAATTTTAAAAATGGTGCATAATTCAAACTGAGAGGTTTGGGATGTCAGAATGGAGGCAGAGAAATGCTTGCTTATATGGTCAATGCCAAATACATTACTGTGCCTGTAACATTTTTAAAGAAGTAATCAGAGCTCTGTTTAGTTTTTCATCCCTTGCAATGCACAAACTTCGTAATGTCAAGATTAAGTACATGCTGTTCTTTCAGAGGATCCATACATATACATTTTCAGAACTACTTAAGTCACATTGAAAAT
Organism: Pavo muticus; assembly: GCA_016647715.1. Classification (NCBI taxonomy): domain Eukaryota; kingdom Metazoa; phylum Chordata; class Aves; order Galliformes; family Phasianidae; genus Pavo; species Pavo muticus. The sequence goes on from JACDJE010000130.1 coordinate 549,785, forward strand.
AACTTGATTTTCACGAAAGAGAAAAAAATGTTCATGCCTTTAGCATTTTTGTCAGAACCCTTTCAAATATTAGGATTTTTCTGATATAGGTGTTTGGCCCAAGTCCATCTGTTTAATACCCCTAAACCAAAAGTAATGACTGAAAAGCTTCAAGACTTTAATTCACAATACAGATGACGCACTAATGTATCTGAAATAGAGGATGACTGTCCAGCATTTTGACATTTGATGAAAGGTCACATTTAGTGTAAGGCATCCTAAACCACCTTGAAGTGTTGCTCTGATTTGGTCACTCAGCTTTGACTTTACTCAGTTAAAAGGGAACTGTAATAAGCAGATGTACTTATGTCTAATCTTCTGAGAATTAACAGATATTTTAAAATGCTCTGTTCATCACATCACCATCCCAAGAGAAATATTTTTTCAGGAAAAGAAAATCAGTAGTAAATGAATAGGTGAGAGACATTTGGCCTTCTTAAGGGTCTCGCCACTGTGATCTACCAGTATTACATAGATTCATCAATTTCAGACAAAAAATAAAAGCCATGATATTTAACAGCAGCCACTTTTTGCCACAGTTTTTTAGCTATGAAATCCTGGATGCACCAATGGAAACAGAAACAGAAGTCAGCCAAGACTTTCAGAGCCACCTAGGCTAAGCAAATTTATCACCAACAAATATTTCCTTGGTATATTTTGTATCTAATGTCTTTAGTCATATTTATAAATATAAAGCATTTTAGTTTTTTGTTCTTATCTACAGCTACCCCGTGCGAAAACAAACTGTAGAACTGTAATTTTTTTTTTAAATGAGCATCATCAGAAATAGCAGAAATGAGCTGAAAACTTTCATATGTTCTATGAACTACTTGCTGGAGGGTTTTACTGTGTCCAAGCCTGGGGCTCCCAGTACAGGAAGAATGAGGAGCTGTTGGAGCGGATCCAGAGAAGGGCCACAGAGATGATCAGGTGGTTGGCTCACCTCTCCTATGAAAATAAGTTGAGGGAGTTGGTCTTGTTTAGCTTGGAAAGGTGAAGGCACAGGGCAGACCTCATTGCAGCCTTCTAGTACTTGAAGGAAGCTTACAGGCAGGAGGGGGACAGAATTTTTACACGGTATGATAGTGATAGGACAAGGGGAAATGGCTTTAAACTAAAAGAGGAGAGATTTAGGTTAGATGTTAGGAAGGAAGTCTTTACTCAAAGGGTGGTGAGGCACTGGCACAGGCTGCCCAGAGAAGTATGGATGCCCTGTCCCTGGAGTTGTTCTAGGCTGGGTTGGATGGGGCCCTGGGCAGCCTGATCTGGTGAGTGGCAGTCCTGCCCATTGGCACGGGCTTGTAACTAGGTGATCTTTAAGGTCCCTTCCAACTTAAGCCGTTCTATGTTTCTATGATTGTATCTTAAGAATGAAGTTTTTGAGAAGTTTTTGAGATGTTTTAGTGAAATCAGTGCAGTGTGTTGCCTATCACCCCTGATGGAATTTTTCTGTGACCAAATCTTGCTCTCCCACTCTGCTCGGGAAGGTCACTTCTTCTGTAGCAAAATCAGTGGAAAGCAGTATCTTATGCATAATCAGATTTCTTAGCACCAGCTCTTAAAGTGTTGTGCTCAGAGTAGCAGGGTATATACAATAAATGTTTCCTTCTTCCAGTTCTGTTTTGGGGGCAGTAATTTCCAGAAGGCAATGAGGGAGATGAATGGAGATGATAACTGCTTAAGCTGCTAAAGCAGAGTCAGTCAGCCTACAACCTGGGAGATGAATGAATGAATAATGCATTAGCGTTGCTCATTGCAGAAGGATGAATACTAATTTATAGGGAAGAAAAGCAGTAGGGAGTTACTTTTACCTGAAAAGTGTTCTGTGAAGTCCTCTAGATATAACAGTAGTAGACCTGATAGATAACACCTGATGGATCAAACCAGCACCTTTGCAACAATCTGAAATTAAAATGAAAGACAACGCACATTAAGAAAAAGAGATGTAACAGGTTTCTGGTAGATATATTCTTCCAAGTAACATGATTGTAAAAGAGAAAATGTTTTAAATTTAGAGATGTTAGCCTTGAATTTTGGATCAAATCATGACAATTCTATTTTCTATGAGACCAGATTATTTTTTCCATGACAGTGAAAGAAATTAGTAGAAACTGTGAAGGAAAGTTTTCATATAGCATTGAAGATCAACTTGACAGTTTGTTTTATTTGACATGTCACACGGAAATAAAAATACTCTCTTTTTTTTTTCCCCCCCCCCACAGGTATCACTATTATGGAATTGGCATTAAAGAAAGCAGTGCATACTACCACTCTGTGTATTCTGGCAAAGGCTTAACCAGGTACAGTAGCATACACCTGAGATATAAAGCCTCTGCCCCTGCTTTAGAAAGATGGTCTGTGGAGGTGCAACTTAAAACTTCCCTAAGGAAGGTATTTATAGGACACTAATTGCTGTTGATACCAGAACTAATATTGCTGTAACTGTCAATACCTGGCAGTCAAAGATTTAGGTAGCAGTTTGCTCTCTAGAGACATTGATTTTTGTTTTAACAGCTTGATCTGTATCTTTTACTCGTATCTACCAGTATGGCCTCATCGTAGTCAGCACAGAGCTGCATCAACATAAACCATAAGAGGATTTTTTAGTGTAAGACAGCAAAACACATTTTCCGGAATACTTGTCTCATTTTGTTTGCTTGTGCATCATCCTGTGATTTCTTTCCCCAGGACAGCTTCCCATTATGAAACGTCTGGAGAACGGTGTGAAGCTGGCACCTGTGGGTAGGAGGGAGGAGGGGTTAGTGTAGATTAATATTTACAGGTCCTTTAACTGGCTAATATCAGTTTAAACCTAACCCAGGAAGCTCTAATTATATTTATTTAAGGGACAGCTAGCAGGATCAATACGTTACGATAGCTGCCTGTTGGTTTGCCAAAGATTAATAGTTCGTAAAACAAATGTCTGTGTTCACATATGGCTTGAATGACGGCTTTCATTGTCTACAGCAGTATGCCCGTGTAAGTGGGAACTATGAGAAAGGAAGAGAGTAAATGAGCTTATAATCACACACAGAAAATTCAGCTGCTGTCAGATTCAGGTTATATCCAAAGAGCCTTCTTCCAAACAACAGAACAAGCGTAAAAATTGAGGGTAATGTCACCAGTAATGCTGAAAAGGAGGGTTCTCTCTACTGAAGGCCTTAAGGTATAATAGAATGGAATATGCTATTTCCTTACGCATTATTTATCCAAAGCTGTGGAGGTGCTGCTGGTGCACAGCTAGATTATTTTTTTTCACAGTTTAGCATTATCTTGAACAAATTGCTCATCGATTTGACGAAAATCAGTTCTTTTCACATAAAGGAATATAGTTATTCTTAAACCTCAACTCGGTGTCAGCCATTGCCCTTTTCATTGAAAACTCTATCCTCACGCAACCTGACAATCATAAATGCAAACAAATTGGAGGTTCTGCAAAATTCCTCAGGGCTGGATTTTCAACTATCTTTGCTCACATAAACATATATGTAGATTTTTGTGAGTACTTAACACTTCTGAAAACCATTCTTTCATATGACTGAGATAGCTGTGCATTTTTGAAAATCCTATACTCTACATATCAGAATCTTTGGGCCAATTATGCCAAATACTCCAAAAGAATCATGTCTTGAAATTCCTAAAATTAAGGTGGTTTGTTTCCAAAGAGATTACAGGTAACTCTAGGTATCCCTGCCTTGAATAAGAAATATGAGAAGAGGGACTAGATTCTCAGCTTATCACTTGCTTAGGATTCACTAGCTAGAAACTTTTTATTTGTGTCCGGACTTGTGATCTCATGTTGGAGTCATTGAATTTTCAGGGTTCAGCAGTTACTAGCTGATTTAGAACAGAAGCTCAGATGCTGACTTTGCATAGTCAGGGCTATCATTGTGTTTGGATATGGCTGTGTGAGGACAGTGACACAGTAGCCTGGGGTTAATAGCAGACTTATAGGGAAGAAAACTCAGGCAGTGTGGGGATTCAAAATAGAGAGTGAATATCTCAGTTGCTGGCTGCTAAATATAATGATCCATCTTTAACCTCTGCACTTTGCCCAATCTCTGTTCTAGAAGTGAGCAATCAAAAATTTTTCCTAGATCAATCTCAGAGCAGAAATAGGCAGTGAAAATATATGATTTGATGATGGTATCAGATTACACTATTCCAACACAGATAAAAGCATGTGTAGGTCTTTACCACAACACATGCTAAGTAGATGGCAGCTTGTGAAATGATTAGAAGGGGCCTTGGTTTAGTTGCCTAAATATAGGCCTGCACTTCCATTTCAGATTTAATTGACATTTGAGTGTTAATATCTTGGTAATTGAGCTGACTACAGTAGTCCTTAAATGTAGGATTGTTGATGCTTGAACCCTTTAATTCCACTGTAAATTTGACCTCCTAGTTCATTTAAATATCAAACTTTGCACCACAAAAGGAGGGTAACTGACACTAAAGTTATTGATATACACAGCATTTGGAGAAGGATAGCTTTAGCTGGTGATTAAGGCTCTGGAGGAGCAATACTAGCAGATGCTGCTTAGTGTTTTTGCCGTACATTCTGTGTACATTATACTATGCATGTGGAAATCCACAGTCCATAACAAAAACATTTAGCTATGAAGCTAATCAGCAACTCATTGTAGTCAACTGAGAGTTATGCCTTCATTCATGCTCTTCTATTAGCAAGCTGGGGAATTCTGTAGGTAATGTAATGAATCATCACATGATGGGAATTGTGCCTGGCCTGGGCAGGTGGAATTCATAATCTTTCAGTCTCTGGTTTTCAGTCCTGCCAGCATAGCATCTCAAAAACATGGAATGACCGCATTGCTGCTAATAATTATAAGACTTTGTGTTGCCCACAGTATCTTATCAGCTGGCAGAAGAGGAAGTAACAGTGATCAAACAAGCAGTGCTATCTTGCACATTTATCATTATACTGATCCTTTAGAGTCTCTATCCTTACACATTCTCTAGTGAAGTAGCTATAATTTAAAAGGTGTGTTTTCTAATGTCTGCCTCTTAGTCCATTGAATTCATCAGGAATCTCTGGAATGGACTATTAAAAGCATAGTCACCATACTGCAAAGTATTTTTGATAGTTACAAAATATTTCATCTCAGAAATGCATTTTGCTTGTATCAGAATAGTACTGTGGTAAAAGAAAGTGAGAGATTACTATGTTTTCTTCATTTTCCTGGGAAGTGTAAATTCTAGATACATTTTTTTTCTATTCTGAATTTACTCAGCTGCATCAAAAAAAATTGAGTTTCCTCAACTCATGGACTTGCATCTATGCTGCCCTTCTGATATTTGTGAAGTTGTAAAGATCCAAAGAAATAAACTGAAATTGAGTTTTATACTTTACTTTTTGGTCAGAGGTCTGAAACTTTAAAAAGCTACCTTCAGTAAATTTCCCTGATATCCTCATACACTTGCAAGCCAATGGAACAAGTTTAGAAAAAAGCATGGGTTTTAGTATTATCGTATTTGGAGAAACATAGGTCATTTTTCTAATCGACCTATTTTATATGTAGATACAGGTATGTAAGTATGTGTATATGACAGAATGATAGAATATACCTGTATGTATATAAAAAAATGTTTTGCTTATGAAAAAATAACAAAATCCATTTATTTTCAAAGGTTCTCTGGAAGCAAGCTAAAGAATGAGGTAAGTGCTTTAGTTGGTTTCCTTTCACTTCTATCATAATCAAAATAGTATTTGTGACCTGTGGTTTACTTCATTCACTCTTTCAAAATTTCAGCAGTATTTTGCATTAAAGATTAGACTGCAGAATCCTTTTTCATGACACTGAGTATTTGCTCCTCTAAATACTTACAGGAAAGTAAGACTGGAAGGCAAATTCCAAGGTTCATGTTCCAACCTAGTTCCCTGCAACTGCAGAGGTTTGTAATAGACCCTCCTAAACAGAGGCTCAAGGTCTAGCTTCTAAGTTTTTTGTATCCATTAGTTTTGTAGGAAGGCTTTCTCAGAATCTCATTGATCTGATTGGAAATTAATGGGTTTTGATAAATGGAATTTTATACCTCTTCACCAGCATAGTCTTTTTCTATTTTTGGCTCTTTATGACATTTTATTATGATACATTTTTTTGCTACTTTTTCTTACTAGATGTAACAAACAGCTCTTTAATCACTTACGATCAGCTTTACAGCCTTTCACTGTACTTCTTCCAATTTTATTATTTTATAGATTTTTTTTTTTAACAAAGTCTTGCAAAAGACATGTCTCCAATTTCTGTTGGAAATATCTCTTCTGATGAATCCTAGAACTATGTATGTTTGGGATGCGTCAGTTTCACAAATAACCTACAGCTTTACTACTGTGCCGTCTGATACAGTCATTGTCACTCTGGCCATAGAATTCTGCTAGAAGATTAAAGAACATTGCACTACTATCTTAATGGTTAAGGAGTGCTCTCAGTATTGTTCTTTGACACTGAGTTCAACTGTCATGGTTTAGCCTGCATCCATACTACTCAACTCCTAATCCTAAAAAACAGCATAGTCACTTCTCATTGCCCTTAGCATGAAGTAACAGTTGAAGCATGGCTGGGAATTGTTTAGAAGAGTTGTATCTGGCATGATCTGAAAAAAATGCCAGGAACCATTCTGAATGATATAGATTCGATATTGTCTGGGGACATTTCATGACGCCATTTAATTTACCAGACTAAATATAGTTTCTGTGATAAACTGATAGAAAACTGGTCTTTCTCCTTTTTCATTTTCAGATAAGCAATTCCTAGCTGATAGCAGAAATTCTTATTGGTCCCTGAGAGTGTAGCTTTACTCTATTGATTTTCAGCCCCTTTATTGCCTTTATCTCAAAGCCATCCAGATATTTCTACATGACCTCTTGGTCTTCCTCTTTACTGATGATTTCATTAGCTCATGTCAGCTAGTTTAATCTATGTAATACTCCGTGACATCAGTCCCAAGTCTGATCTTTGAGAATTTTCACTTCAATTCCTTTTCAGCCCAGAAGTTCCACTGTAAACACAGCTTGTTTAGCTGGAGCCACTTTCTTAAACATTTTACATTCTTCATCTAATCGTTACTCTCACTAGCATACCTGATCATTTCCCATGGTAACACCATATAAATTATTTTAGTAAGGTTCCTATAGATTTGCTGCATCTTTCCCTGTTCAGATAATCAGCTATCTTATCAAAAGAAGATAGTGCTATGCCACGGGATATCAACATATTCAAGGATTCATCAGCAGTACTACAGCATTCATTTTTTCAGAGTTTGGGAATGAAAAATTTCTGATTCCCTTGGCATAAATTAATACATGCGTTAGTTCCATCTCAGATGTGGAACTCATGTTTCCACAAACCTATCTCATTTCTGCCCTTTCTGCCCCAGACTTCAATACCTTGGTCCTCTCAGGAAAATCATCACAAAGAAGTCAGTGGAAATAAGTGAGAAAAGAGCATGAGATCTCTTTTGTAACTCTGTGTTGTCTGAAATTACTGAGATGGCTCTTAAGAGAAAAACATAGTTTTGTAGTCAAAACTGAATTTTAATAATCTCAAGTTATTGAAAATTTGGCAACATACTTTCCATTAAAGTGAATAGTGATATGTCCTTATTCACAAGCTTGAAAGTACATGCAATTAGGTATTCCAGAAATATTTACAATGATTGCATGAAGTGTCTCAGTAGGAACATAAAGACATTGAAAAGATGTTAAAGCTCTGATTGTCTAAATACACTGAGTAAATGGCATTTGAATGAACACTTACTAAGTGCCAGAGACACTGTTTACTTCTGGCATGTTTTATCACATTTTCTAGTATTCTCTCTGCAGGGGGAGATATCAGCAAATTCTTTTATCTAAACCAGTTAGTGCACCATTAGAGTCTGTATGGTTAATTAAGCAGATAATATTACTGTCATTATCTTAATGTTAAATGGCCATTAGAAACAGATGGCATTAAATTGAAAGGGCAAGTGGCAGTGGGTTAAAATATAAAGCCTAGAACTGAGGCACAGTCATATAAGCCCATTAGCAAGGTACAAAACATTGCAAATTATTTTAAGTCGCCCACCAACATCACTGACTTCTTTTACATGAACTAATCCCTTCTAATCAGAATTTTTAGTATATTTCATGAGTAATTGCATCTTAAAGTAATCACAGTAAAACACAGTCTTAAAGTAAAACACAAGCAGTTCCTGATTCTTACAGGCAAAGTATTGACATGAAGAAGTATTAATGCTTTGAAATCTCTATAATTTCTTTGACTTAGAGCTTGTATGTAGTGGAGTAGTAGGTAGCACAAGCAAAGTTTGTTTACATAATGTAACTTCTACTTCCTGGCTGTTTTGGTAGAGATATCATCCTATAGAAATGGGGGATAATATACATGGTGAATAAATCAGCTACAGCCATATTTTTGTCAGTATTTCTTCTGATATTTCCACTTGATACTGACCTCCAGTTGGTGAGTCAACATTTTTAGGGAATATGCCCTTTTTCTCTCCTTCACGCTATATTTTTCTATAAGCCTACTACACCTACTGTAGTGAAATTTGACTGTATGCAAAGGGGTAGGAAAAGGCCACTTAAAGTGCTATTCAAACATGTAGGGCATGGCCAAAAATTCCGTTCATTAGTACAAAAGAATCTACTCGGAAGTAATGGATTTACCACAGGAATATGCAGAAAGCCTGCTCAAGGCCCTTTGCCAGGTTTTAACATAAGGACTGAGTGGACTAAAATGTAACAATGAGTTTCAGCCAAATAATCTTTTCTAGATGTGAATGAAGTCCTCTGAGAATAAGCATGATTCAGTAAGAACAGCTCCATAACACAGATTCTATTGCTTCTCTTGTGGATGAGGGTTTCATCTTATATCATTTTTGAGCTTAATAAGCGTGATGTGGTGCATGTTACAAATATAGGCATAGTAACATTATATCACTGCAGGATGTGACTGTTTCACTCTGTGGAGAAACAGACTAAACCAGACTGTGAGAGTATGAGGTTAGGAATTTAAATGAGGGTAGATTTACCTTATATTGCTTCATGGTCAGTTTGAGAACTGATGCAGACAATGCGGCTGTTGTCTACCCAAATCCCATCTCTCCAAATGCTCACATCTAATAATTACTCCAGATCTTTTCTCAGTCTGCAACTATTATGAGATGTGTCTGTAATATTTCAGAATTCAAAAACTAAAGAGACTTGGAGAATTCTAAGAACTGCAAGGAACTCTCAAATCAGTAGAATTTAGCGTAATTCAAGACAAATTTATCTTGTCTCTAGGTCAGTGCTGACAATGCATCAACAAAGAAGCAGGAGAACACAAAACCACAGTAAGGAAATCATCCTTACTAAGATACAAAACTGAGATCATAATGCTAATGAACACCCTTTCTTTTTTATTTCTCTTTCTTGTTGTTAAAGAGTTAGCCCTAGAAAAATCATATATTCATTTCCTCTGTAAGTTCCTTTGAAACTGCATTTCCTCTTTCCAGCTTCATTCTTTGACTCCTGACTTTGAATTTCAGGATTGAACAGCTTTGCAGGATTTTTTTCTATTGTGTAAATCTACGCTTGTGCTACCTGGCATAATTTTATTTTGTTCTTATAGACAGAAGCAAAATTCTCCAAAAATGTTCACTGAACCAGATGTAGTCTCTCTGAAGTGAACAGCCAAACTCTCAGTCACTTCAACAGATCAGGAGGAAGCCAACTAAAATCAGTGCCATGACACAGAAGGACACACAGCTCAATCTGTCTTTTCTTTTTTTTTCCTACATGAGTTTATGTGTGCGCATGTTTCAGTACAGTAGGAGACAGGACTGGAAGATATTTTCTGGAGCTTCATGTCAATTCTGTCACAATTACTGGGAGCTATGTAATAAACATAGTTCAGAAGTGTCTCTACGTACCATCACACCCATAATGCCATTAAATATTATCAGAAATTATGATAAAATAAAACGACAGGTTTGTAGTAAAGCAGCAGAATCCACTATTGTAGTGCTATCAGAGCAGGAAGAGAACAGGGGAGAGCCCTAGAACCACCAGTACCCAAGCTCCTTGCACAAGAAAAATGCATATTAAATAAAACTTAGTGTTGCCCTGAGGATATCACAGTCCATCCTGTAGAAGAGAGTAACTGATGATATCCTACAGAGTTTTTAAACGCAGGCTAAATTCAAAGCTTATAGAATTCCATGAAATAATGTGGTTCAAAGGTTACATTGTTCTGATAACTGTAATTGGTAGAGTTTGGATTTAGGCACATACTCAATTACCTTTCTGATCTGAAATACAGGTCTGGATAAGCATCATTATTTTGAAGGCTAATCTGAATGTAAAAATTCTAGAATGCTGAGAGACTCTTCAGATAATATAGAAGTGTAGCATGAATTGTTGGTTTCATTTGAAGCTGAATTAGATATTTCAATGTTACTGTTTTTCCCTCACATTTCAGGGTGGTTTCACTCGGAAATATTCTCTGAGTTCCAAAACTGGAACTCTCCTCCCAGAGTTTCCAAGTGCTCAACATCTTTTACTTCAAGGATGCATTTCTAAAGACAAGGTAAAATATGAGCTACTTCTCCTCTAATTTACAGATCAAAAATCGCCACTATGTTTCTTCATATCTTAGCCTTTGAGGTATTGACTTGAAAGAGCCAGAAATGTCCGTAATCAAACAGAGGTGACTGATTTATAGAGGGGGCAAACCTTTACTAACACCGATTAACTGGCTCTCTGCTGGAAAGATGGTTGAATTATTTACCTATTAACTGACCTAGTATTTTACAAACTGATGGTATGTAAGACGGGGAGAGCAAAACAAACAAACAGAGTTGTATTCATTCCAAATGCCTTTGGATTTAAGGTAAATTTTGTTCTGATTAGATCAGAACAAATAATTCACAGCAAATAATTAGACGAACTTTACAATCATTCATTAATTATTTGAAAGGAGACTGTGAAAATCAGAGTATACAGGTTTTTTTTGGAAGTTAGCAAAACTGTATTCCAGAAATAAGTATACAGTCTTGCTTAACCAAAGGGTCAGTTCAAAGTATTGCTGTAGTATGCTTTATATCTTTGGCTGCTTTCCTTTGTGATGTCTGTATTATATTTCTGTTCATATTACAGACTGCTATGTCCCTGAACTGTGATAGATACCTTTTCGGTACAAATCGTGAACTTTCAGTTTTAAGCTCCAGTATAGGTCATAATGGTGGTTGTCTTGAGATATGTTGCTTTAAAACTTTTTGTTTAATGAGCCCTTCCTCTTAAATTTGCTCCATGTAAGCAGTGAAAACCAGGGTTGCTGTTTTGAAGAGCTAAACAGAAAGAGCCATCTGTAGTACATATGTTAGCTGGAAAGCTTGCAGATTCTAAACAAAGTCAACGAACTGGTATACTCAGCAGTGTACATCATCTACTGCTATAAATTCCATTCTTTAATTGAAATCACTCAAACAGCATTTTATAACACTTACATCTGGGAGCATTTGAGATTCCTTGTGGCCCAAGTACAGCAGCACAAACAAAACTGGATTTTACCACTCCAGCAATGAACTATAAGATGAAACTCATTTTCTCTTCATTCTTGGATTGACACCATTGTAGCTGCTCTGGTATTGGGACCAGATGACAAGAGGGTCCAAGAGGGCTTTAGAGGTGAATCCCTTCTGCAGACAGGCTGCTGGAGTTATGAAGAGGCTATGGGAACAGAGATGTATTTATATGTCTCTTTCTCTTTCCCTGTTACTCTTTCTTTATTCCTTGTTCTTGGTTGTAGGTTTTTTTGGGTTTGGTTGGTTGGTTGGTTTTGGTGTTGTTTTTTTTTTTTTTTTTCTTTTTTCTTTTTTCTTTTTTCTTTTTTCTTTTTTTTCTTTTTTTTTTTTTTAATTTCCTATTTTCTTTCCTACCTGTTTTTTCCCCTCTTTTACCTTATCTGACCAAGGATTATTGAGCTCTCTCTAGCAATCCACACTGTTATGCCTCCACTTAGTATCCCATCACTCAGTCCCCTAAAGTAAGATGCATCCAAAATGAATACAACGATTTTTACATCTCTAATAGAAGACAAAAGAGAAGTGACTTTCCCAAGTTTTTAAAGCAGAGGAAATGTCTAAACGATCCTTGGATTCTCTGTTGAAGAGGGCACATACATGAAGTTTGACTCTTTCATTAAACTTTTAAGAGAGTGCATGCAATGAAAATTGCTGTAGATTGTACAACTGTAGCAGTCAGTACTAAAATAGATTGATAATTTTTTTCATTATATTTCTGAAGAAATATTATCTAAACTTCACATTTCCACCAAAACCTTCAAAAAATTATCATACTGTCCCTGAATCTCATTTTGCCCCACTTTTTAAAATATATGTAGTTATAGAAGCAGCTCTGAAAGTCAGCAAGGTCAATTTCCAAAGAAATCTGTGTGCTGAACCTATTGGAATAAAAGCTGTTCTAAGTTCATTCAAAACCTGACTTTGGTTGCTGGAGAAGTTCAAAAGCTGTAGTAAAACTTTCCATGTTTCTGTGTAATAAGAATGGTTTTGCTAACGTCCATATTTCTTTCCTGAAAATACAAGATTCTTGTTTTATAATTTATTAGAAATTTTTAAATTTACTGTAATTTTTTACAGACTCTTGTAATAACTCTGTGGAGTTCTTAAAATAAGGGAACGCTCCACTTAGATAAATTAGCCTGATGAGATGAAAGGGAGTTTTGCTTTTTAAAGTTCAGTTCCTGTAAGGCAGTGATTAAACTTTGACCAAATGACTGGCAGCTATTTTCTCATTTGTCCAACTAGATGATGGTTCAGAACACTCATAGACGCCTATAGTAGCCTAATGATTAACTTGCACTACTCTTTAGGATTAATCTTAGCTTTCAGAAAGGTGAATTTACCATCTGACTGGCTACTCTAGCTATTGCCTTACTTTGATATTCACATTTTCACATTGTGTAAGGATTCAAATACTACATTTCTAGCAGCAACACTGAAACTTGAAGGTGTTGATAAAAAATAGAGATTTGTGATGTCATTGCTTCTAAAGATGCTGCTTGTAAATATGCACTGTAATACATTTTATATTTTATGTTTAAATTCTAGCTACAGAAAGCAGAAACCTAGATATTAATTGCAATACAGGAGAGAGTTAAGAAACTCTGTTTAATTATTCTTTCTTCCAAAATAGGTAGATACTCTTATAATGATGTACAAAACACACTGTCAGTGTGTCCTTGACAATGCAATTAATGGGAACTTTGAAGAGGTAAGATTGTTTGAACACGCGTTCTTGGTATATATACACAGGGAGCTAAGAAAGCATTGTTTATATCCATAATTCTGGTTCTTACTCCTTTAGATTCAGCATTTCTTATTACATTTTTGGCAAGGAATGCCCGACCATCTTCTTCCCCTGCTTGAAAATCCCATCATTGTTGACATCTTCTGCGTTTGTGACTCGATTCTGTATAAGGTAGGGTAGGCATTTAGTTGCATGGATAATCTCAGCCATATTATAGCTTTTATCCGTGTAAAAACAGTATCAAAGTTATAACAGCAGGACGTCCTGCCTGCTTTCTTCATCTGTCTATGTGAATCAGCAAGGAGCAGAACTCCATGACTACAAGCAGCTCACTAATGGTGAAATCTTTACCTGCTTTTTTGTATTTAGCTAAAAGAATGCTTGTGCACTTCACTGACAAGGCTGAATAAGTTAAACCTGAATGAAAACTGAAGTCATGCTTTTACATAAAGTACTATTGCAGTTTCTACCAGCAAGGACAGTCTTCAACATATCAACAAGGTGATTCCACTTGTGGATCTGCTACCCAAAGGCTAAGTTAGGCCATAGTTTCACGGTACAGGGCAGGAACAATACTGGATTAATATGTGCCCACTTTTCTTGCCTTTTAGCATTCACTTCTGTTCCCATACTGTTAGATGTATCAGCAAAACTGTTTAGTTGGCAGCATTCTGAGCTGGTTCAGGTTTTTAAAAAATAGTAAGAAACATTTGTTTTGTAGAATTTTTATGCCCTATGAGCTCTTAGATCTTTTTCCCAGATCACACATAAAGTTGTGCTAGTGAAACTAAGGAGCATTGCAAGGGCACAATTAAGTAAGACTGGACTGGAGTAAAAATTAATTAACAAAGTAATGCCACCAAAGTTCTTGTGTTTTTAGTTTGTAAAATTAGATAATTAACTAATAGGTGTAAAGTATTTTGAGTTCCTGGGAAATAGTATATAGTTTCATTAGGAAAGAATTGTCATCCTCTCTTTAACACATTTTGCAACTATATATCAGTGAGAGAAAATAATTAATGGCATAACAGAGAACACCGAGCAGTCAAAGGAAGAGACTTGAGGCTGTTTAGCACTGAGTGCCTTATTATCGTGTATCTGTCATTCTTTAATGCACAATGAGGGAAAATTTCCAAGGGAAGAAAATACGTATTTCTTAGAAGCATATCAAGCTATAAAGTAAGAAAGTAATTAACACTGAAGATGGTAATTGCTACCCCGGAAATGAGCCGTTATGCCTAATTTGTTTGTAGAGGATATATTATACACTATGTTTGTGAGGCTTTTTCTGCTTTAAACCTGCTGGCCCAGTAGATCCAATACTAACTTTGTTGATAATAAATATTTAATGTAATGGACAAAGAAATACTAGAGGAGCCCTGAATTAGAAATTTGATAAAGAAGAATTATGCAAAGTTCATTAATTTATCATTGTCCCTCCTCTCTGTCTCTCACCATTTCTTTCTTATTATTATGTTAGACATTCTTGTCAGCACATCCAAGGAGGAGTTCCACTGTGTTGTTGTTATCAAACCAGTTGAATTTTTAGTGGAAAAATATTTTGACAATGTAGGTGATCTAACAACTTTGTCTTCTGTAATAAGCTGCCCCAGAAGACGTGTCAGCTGGCACAGGTTTTTTTTGCCAAAACAGTTCCATAATACCAGAGTTAGCTGTAAGTGATTTGTTATACATTCTGAAGAACTTCAATGGCAATATGACAGTAGGAAGAGTCAGACAGCTAACAGTGTTTGAGGACTTGGTAGACTCTTGAGTATCAGCTTTATATCAGGACTAACAGTACTGTCTGAAAAGTCAAAATAATTAGGCACCTCACATCTACTGACTGCTCTACTGTAAGGCAGGAGTGATAACACTTTATTATTTTAATAACATGCTGCAAGAAAGCATACCTTAGGAATGGGAAATACCTAGGCATATAAATATCTCATACACACCTATCTAATAGTGATGGGAGAAAGATGAATACAGCGAGAAATCTAGACAGTAGGTTGAGTGGATTTACTCTGTATAAATTCCGTCTTTATCATTTTACAATCTAAGTAGACAAGAATGAATAGAATGAAGTGCCCAGTGGAAGTTTGATATCATTTTATGTTACCTTTTTGAAGGTTCTTACAGATGTACTTATCCCAGCAACAATGCAAGAAATGCCAGAAAGGTAGGTATAATAATGATACATTCTAATTGATAGTCATATTCCAAGAAAATAGAGAGTAAATAGCAGAAATTCTGTGATCTAGAGATTTTTTCTCACAATATTTAAGCTCATTTTTAGGAAAGTAAAGTAAGTATGGCAAAATGCTATCATCTGTGAGGACAGCTATAGAAGTAGAACAGCCTTAAAATATTAGACAGTATTTTAATGGTCTGTTTTCTGGCTTGTTGAATATCTTGATATATGTGTCTTCTAGACTATAGCCTTGGAAGACTAAAAAAGAAATAAATATGCTCTTGTTGTATGAGGAAAAATAATTATCTTTTTTTTTTCAGAATACTTTTCAAGTTGTATTGTACATATCTTCATGGTATCTAAGCATTTTTTTTCAACAAGACAATTACAAGAGGATTATTATAAGTTACCTCTGAATCTTCTCACTTTTCCTTTCCCTTGAAGGCTGTCATATTTGGGGTTTTATGTCTGTCTAAGATCTTGAGTTTCAGATATCTGCAATGGTTCTTGGATTTCTTATGGTTTATTCTTAAAGCTATTTGTTTTCAACCTATTTCAATTGGCAGATAGCTTGTGTTTTTTTCTCAGAGGGGATACAGATCAATACATAGTCAGTTTTGGCCTTTTGATGATCAGTCATTTCCTGTTTCCTTTCAGGGATACCTGAAGAGTAATTCACAGATCTGTCCAGGATTCTGTGAATTATTTTTAAACAAATGCAATAAATTTTCTATTGATATTTCTCTAAAATACATTTTTTTACTGTAGTTTACTGGCAGATATAAGAAATTTTGCAAAAAACTGGGAACAGTGGGTTGTTTCCTCTTTGGAAAATCTACCAGAAATCCTGATGGATAAGAAACTGCCTATTGCTCGAAGATTTGTTTCCTCCCTGAAAAGACAGACATCATTCTTACACCTAGCACAGGTAAGCAGAATAAGACTTGTACATAAAACACTGACAATTATATTCAGTTCATCTTTCTGGCTAGCAGATGTTAATTCTTTGTATTTTAAATGTTCAGCTTCAGCCGTGAAAGACTTATGCCTTGTAGTTTTCAGTGAATAAGAAGGAAGAGGCCATAAATAGATCTTATCTAGACATTCTGAACTCCAAAATTTTGTAGTAGAGAAGAGAGAAAAGATCATGGTTACGGTGAACTACTATCATGGAAACATTTGGCAATCATATGATAAAGTGGAATATATGAGAATTTTCTTTAGTTTCTTCTTGCCTTGAAAAGGTTCACTGTCTTGTCCACAGTGTCCTATAGTGATTTTATCTCTTCTGAATTTTAACTGCAAGGAATACATGATAGATAGCTGAAGGCTGAGTTAGTAGGATGCAGATATCTGCAATTAGGAGGCACTTCCATATTAAGGTTTGGTAGATTGTTGGAAAGGATACAGTACCTTTTTCAGAGCTTAGGTGCTAATGGGGCAATCTTTTGAGGGACTAACCTTCATGCATAACTGTAGATGCACCATATATTCTTCTTGACTTAGGCTTCTGTTGTACAAATCTTAAGACAAAAGTAGCATGTGGGTGATGTGAAAATTATCTGGAAAGGAAGGCACATTACAAAAATATTAGAAGTCTAATGGAAAGAAAACATTATTTCATCTGACCTGCAATAAAAACAGCTAAGAAAAGTCAGCTATTGATTCTCCTCTGAGGAGAAGCTTCTCAGCATTTTGTCTTGCTTTCTCTTACAGATTGCTCGGCCAGCACTTTTTGATCAGCATGTGGTGAATTCCATGGTGTCAGACATTGAAAAAGTTGATTTGAATAGTATTGGCTCTCAGGCACTCCTTGCAGTCTCAGGGAGCACAGATTCTGATGGAGAGGTCTACAATGAATGTAAGTCCGTGGTGATATATTTGTAATGTTAAAATAAATTCACTCTTCATTCCCTGTCGTACTACATGGAGATTGGCAGAGAAGAGGCACAAAGACAGTGCATTCTCTGTTCTAGCTCAGCATTAACTTTAGCTTAAGAAAACCAGTTTGTTGCCCTAGCATGTCCTACAAAAATACAAGCTTGCGCTGGGAAATCATCCCAGATAGACGATTTTAAATGGTTGTTGAAAAAATAATTTCCATGTCAGTTGCTAATTGTAATAAGATCCCTTTTGAAGTTCTGTCTTATCATGTGGGAGTATTAGCATGGATTCTTGAAAAATGGCCCCAAAATCACATGTAATTATAGCTTAATTTAATGAATATTCAGGCCAGATTACATTCTTTGTTTTTGTTTTTATTTTTGGCCAAAAGCTGATCTGTAAAAAAAACAAAAACAAAAACATAACTTTCTGTGAAGTATAACAGCTATTTTAATAAAGAAAATTGAGTGAAGTACAAGTGCAGAGGATGATAATTTTTTTGCAGTTAATTTTAAATACACTTGTTGCTGAAAAAAGATACTGAGCTGTATTTTTTAAAAGATAATTCTTCTCATGGGAAGCATGCGGACTGGAGTTTGGAGAACTGAAAGAACAATAGCAAGATGTTGTCTTCTGTGTATTGTTATTTTGATCAGAAAAGTTTGTTCTCTTACATAATGAATCATAATCCTATTCAGGCACTTTCTCAAGAATGGAAAATAGAGAAGTTAACTTGTAAAATGTAAAGGAAACCAAAGACATTATAGAAGTCTGTCACATTACAGATAAAGCTGTTCTACTAAAGTTAGTAATAGGTACGTTTTCAAGGATGAGCCTTAAAATGAATATAAAACATACGATTTTTTTTTTGCTTTTATTTTCTTGTAAAACTATATTTTATCATTGTAATGCTAAAATAAGTAAAATATATATGCGTAATAGTTGTGTGTCTGCTTAATTCACTGAAGAGTTATTCATTTCTTCACCACTCTAATTCTTTGCCTTTCCTTTCCATGCTACAATATTGTCATATGGCTGGTGAGTGGCTTTTTCTCATGTTCAGAAGAACATGGAATAATATATTCTCCTTTTTTACGTGGTAGACGACTCTATTACTGTATTCCAAGAACTGAAGGACCTTCTAAAGAAGAATGCCACTGTGGAATCATTTATTGAATGGCTGGATACTGTGGTTGAGCAAAGGGTTATCAAGGTACCTTTCAGATATTCTGCCTGACTCAAGACTACTTAATTAGTTCTACTTAATCATGTTGATTGCTGTTGAATATTTTTACATTTGTGAAAAACTAATGTGAGCCAAAGTTGTTCCTTAGAGAAGTAGATTTTTCTTTCATATTACTGAGATGTTACTGCATGTAATATAGGTTAGCGCAATAGACGGATTCAGAAGTAGCTAACTTTCTACAGACCAGAATCGAAGATGCCATGTTATAGCTTCACAAGGTGCTTAACTTGGTAATTGAGGCTTTTAATGGGA
Organism: Pavo muticus; assembly: GCA_016647715.1. Lineage (NCBI taxonomy): Eukaryota > Metazoa > Chordata > Aves > Galliformes > Phasianidae > Pavo > Pavo muticus. The sequence goes on from JACDJE010000130.1 coordinate 568,733, forward strand.
TTTTTTTTACCAGTTTTACAAGGTACTTCATAATCACAAATATTTTATATATATTTTATGTATAGTTACAAATGATCACACTTTCTCAAAGACATGATTTAGCAGAGGGTTGTTAGGGTAATACGGTCAGGTTGCAGTTGGACTTGATGATCTTTAAGGTCTTCTCCAACCTGAGCAATTCTATGACTCTATAATTCTACTACAGTTCAGAACAAAGTAATTGAGTTTTCAGCTGTAGCTCAAGGAAGATATATTAACCCAATTTGTGAGTTAACGTAAACCATCAGAAAGAAATGTAGCATGTGATACTGCTTGCTAATAGCTTTGAAGATTTGTCTTTTCATCAGGTCCTATGCTGTCTGGAAATGCTATAATACTTTATCCATCATTTTAGGGACCACCTTGACATGAATGGGTGCAAGAGGAGGAGGTAGTGCAGCTAGCTTTGACTTGCAGAAGAGTGCCTCTGCCACTTCGCAGAAGTTGACTTGTTATTTTCCCTTTCTTTACCTATTTTCCCAAATTTCAGTGGGTACATTAATATTTTCTCTGAGTTTACGAATATTTCTATCATCTCTGAGCAGAACAGTGAGGTGCTTTGGGTGAGTCAGGGCAGTACAGCCTAACCAAATTCTTGGAAGCACTTGCCTAGGCACAAAACTCATACTGAAGCTGAGCAATCACAATTTATTTTAGAACTGATTGATTGCAGTCTAAAATTGACTCTCCAATTTCAAAACACAATTCTCAATTAACAAGCCAGGTAAAAACAATGAAGCACTCTCCTGTTCATTGTCTTCTATGTAATACCGTATTATTAAATTTAAAAGGTATGTTTCCTAGCATTGTTCTCCTGTAGTTAGGAGTAAGAAATACCAGTAAGTCCTGATATCATTCTAAATCAACTGAGTAGGAGCTGAGCATTTACAGAACATGGAATCCTTCCATTGTTGTCTTCTGTTCATGCTAAAGTATGGTCACTTTCAAACTCACACGACACTTCCCTTTTACTTGCTATTTGAGAAAGCAACAGTGCATACTTTTAGCACATGAACAAATCAGAGTACAAAGTGAGCAGCATTAAAAGCCCCACTGTCATAATATCATTATAAGAGAAAATATCATTATAAGAGAAAGTCTGGCAGGTATTATAAAGATTACACTGAAGTACAGAGACTAATTTCCATTCCCTGTTTGTATGGAATAACATGGCACCAGAGGATTTTTTTTTCTTCTTGTCCTTTACACCTGTACACATACAGAACTATTTCCCATCTTCAGTATTAGAACATGAGCTTTTTTATATTCCTTTAGGCCACAGCAGAGTCCAAGCAGTAAGCAGTTTACTTCACTGAATGTGGTCAGATCTCTACTGACTGAAAAGAGTTGCACTGAGAAGAGTGAATGCTGCTGTTTGTCACTTTAGGACAGATTTTATGAAGACAGTTTAAATCAGGCAGCTTGGTCCCCATTGCCACATGAGCCTGAGTCAAGAACTCCTTGAACTTTTAAGCATATTCTGTTCTCCTTTCTCCTTTCCTGTGTGTAGAAAGCAAGTTAGCATAACTACAGTATTCTGCTACTTCTGTCTTTCAGGCAAGCAAGCAAAATGGGAGGTCATTAAAGAAGAGAGCTCAAGACTTTCTTCTCAAATGGAGCTTTTTTGGTGCTCGAGTGATGCATAACCTCACTCTGAACAACGCCTCAAGTTTTGGTACCCGGGCTTTGTAAAAACACTCATATTTTTGTACATATGTGCCAACATTTATCCACCTTATGCTAATTTCTCAGCAGAGGAGCCTGTCCTAGCCTTTAGATTTTTTGATCAAAGCCACAAATACTGTGTAATGTGCTTTTAAAACTAACATTTCACAGTAAATGATAGTAATAATTTATTGGTGATCTGTGTCTCATGTTCATTTTCCAAGATAGTTCTTATTTAAATTGCTGTTTGATATTGCCTTGCCATTTGCAAACTAGAAACTGTGTTTGCTTTAATCTGACACTGAAGCAGTAGCTACATATCTCGATAGGAGACAGAAAATTCTAATTATTTATTTTATATATGGACCAAAAAAAGACTACTGTCATTGTGCATAAGTTTTTTTGTTTGTTTTTTGTTTGTTTGTTTTTGTTTTTTTAATAAGAGCCAAAAGAATTTGACAGGTCAGATTTTTTTTTTCTCCAGTTCTGAAATGAGCAGGCATTCAACAGTATTTTGTGGTTTTTAAAAATTAAGTTTCACTTGTCTATTTTTAGAAATGTTTTATGTTTTTGAGGACTCTCAGAAATAGTATTTTATAATATAGAAAATGCTAGAGCAAATGAAATTAACTTTAAATACAGTGCATCATTTTTCAGGTTATCTCTGTAGTTGTAGGTACTTCATTATCTAAAATTCAGCAGCTATTTTAAATGGCTATAAGGACAGACACATTTTTAATGTGATACATCCTTGAAATAAGGTCGAAGACTTCACTAGTTATTGTCTGGTTACTTAACACAAAGCAAACAGAAATAGAGCAGAGGCATTCTAGCAGACTTCAGCCTTATCTAGCTCCACTGTGTGCCCTTTTCAAGTATAAAGCATGTCTCACTTTCATCAGTATTCTTCTTTGATGTAATTAGTGGTCAAATAGCCTACAGGACAGTAAACAATTGAGCTAGGTGGGCCAGAGCAAAGAGAGATTAGAGCTAGAAGTTAGGCACTATCCAGTGTTGGTCTTGCCAGGTCATTTAAAGTCCACAATTATTTGTTTGTTTCACCAGCTTCTTGTAGAGTGTTGAGAGATGGTCACAAAGATAATTTGACTACTCTCCCTCTTTCTCCTCCTTAAAGGTTCTTTTCATTTGATCCGCATGCTGCTAGATGAGTACATCCTGCTTGCCATGGAGACGCAGTTCAACAATGACAAAGAACAAGAACTCCAGAATCTACTAGACAAATACATGAAGAATTTAGGTAACTAGAGCTTGGTTCTTTCGAATGTATTCCTGCATTTTTAGAAAACTGCATATTTGTTTAAACAAAAGTAGACTTATGGTCTTTTCCTGAAGTTGTAGTTTTAGGTCACATTGTTAAAACCACCTGAAATGGTTGTGACCATTAATTCACCGTTTCATTCCCACCATCACCATAGTTCAGTTAATAAATCTGGGGGAGGGGAATGTTACTACGCAGGGTCACTGAAATGATCTTGGGTGCAACTAACACTCATGTAGTTGCAACTGAAGGGCCACAAACTGATGTGAAAAGAAGTACGTCTAGCAAAGAGAGCAGAAATTCCCAATCCAATTTTTCAGCCAAAGGTGAAATATATAGTTACACCTTGAACTAGGAATGTATTCGATGTTAACAAAATATGAATGTCCCTTCAAGTTTGGAACACAACGTTGGAGGCGTATTTAGCAACAGACCGAAATACTACTGTGGAAGAGAAACTAAAAGAGCTTAAAATAACATCCTTAATATTTTGCAGCTACTGGTATTCTTCAGAGTTAGGCAGTTGGAAGACACATGATCAAGGTCTTTTGGTATAAAATGAAAGAATATTAAGAAATGGCATTTGATCCCTAAGACATGGATGAAATTCTAGTCCAAGTTAATCCCCAAAAATGTAGTGAAATTCCATTGGATTCTGCTGAATTTATGTTGATTAACATTAGCATCTGTGATCAGTACTGAAGTCTTTGGTTATTCTATTTAATATTAAGTTATTGGTTACTCTATTTAATCTGCACTGTGCTGCAAGAAACTTGCATAGAATTTGTCTGACAGTAGATGGCTGCACCTTTTCTCTTCATCCTTCAGGAAAAGCCTTGTCCTGTGTAGCAGTTGCCTTTTCCTGAGACATTTTGGTGAAGTCCTTTAAACCGTAGCATAAAGTCATGATTTCCAGAAAAATAACAAAATTTCCACTGAATTTATCAATAGTATGCAAAAAACTGGAAAACTACTGATGATTTTGTTCTAGATGTCAGTATGAAAATAGATACACTTCAAGCATTCTAAAACTCTCACTGTTAAATCTTTAAGACATAGTACCGTGAGCCTCAGTACAATTTACTTGACTCCATTGCTGACATTTACTTCAAGGGAATAAATCTGATTCATATCCACACTATGATGATTTCAGTAAGGGGCTGATAATACCATTGACATGTACTACATAGATCTGTAGTCAGGGAATGTGATTTAGACAATATCCATTCTGATCTGGGAAGATTAAGGCTAGAGCAATATTTATTTTCAATTGCATACAGGAAATGGAGGCTTCACTGTGTTTTAAAATAAGCAACCGAGTTTATGAACAAATCAGACAGCTCATGTGCTGTTTATGTATTAGTGTTGAATTCACGTGCAGTGAGCACACATAACAGCCACCAAGAGTTTTCCACTTATTATTTCAGATGCAAGCAAAGCCACCTTTACTGCATCACCGAGCTCTTGCTTCCTAGCAAATCGTAACAAAGCTGCTTCTCTGCCCAGTGACGCTTCAGTCAAAAATGAGTGTCTAGCAGAGCAAACCTATGTGTCCTTGTCAGCTAGTCAGCCTACCAGTATGCCTTCAGGTCTGAATCCCTTTGCCACAGGAGACAGTGAGAATATGCAGCTGACAGGTATGTAGCAGTTCTCTTAGTCCTTCCTTCCCTTGTTTGCTTGTTAGTCTTTCAATTCACAATAGCACATTACTGTAAAAGGAACAATGACCATATGTATTTATGGGAACCCCTAGTAATAACATTCCACAAGCTCACCATCTGTGCTGATTCATGGAAGGGGGCAATTTTAGAGACCTGCCAGTAATACATCCTCTTGGTACAGTGATAAAAATATCTCACATGTCGTGGCTTGATGAGATTCTTGTGAGGCATGAACAAACATAACATCCTGAGCATACAAGGCTTTTAAATGCTGGGATTTCACACTGCATGTGCCAGTCTCCAATCTGGAAAATGGCATTCAAAAGCTTTCTAACCCAAAGTCATGAATTAAAGAACATACATTGTGTAGGTGGGAGCCAGATGGTAACATGCACTTCACCAGAGGGTTAGTGTCTTAACAAATCCAATGCATTCATCAGAACTGCAGTATGAACACTAGTGATAGCTAATACTTATTTATTGCAGGTCAGATGGAGCTGCCTCAAAGCACTGGTCACCTGATGACTCCACCCATTTCACCAGCCCTGGTCAGCCGAGGAAGTGTTATCAACCAGGGGCCAATGGCTGTGAGACCTCCAAGTGTAGGCCCTGTGTTATCCACACATTCACAGTGCTCTCCCTACTCAGAACCCCTTTATCAGACTTTGTCACAAACTAATCAGAACTACTATGGAAACAATTCCAGTTACCAGGCTATGTTCAGAACTCAGGCCCATTCCACTTCAGGAGTTTACCACCACAGATCAGAGCACAGCCGATTCAATGCTTTGAGTGAACAGCAGTTCTCCAGAGACTACTTCAGCAGTTGTGCTGTAACTCCATACAGTGCCAGATCACCTTCCAGCTATTGTCCCTCATCCATGACTCAGGATGCACACAATATGCAGTTTCTGAATACGGGAAGCTTCAATTTCTTGAGCAACTCAGCATCTACTTGCCCAGGAGCAACATATCCCCCTAATGCTTCCAACGGTATAATACATACTAAGAATATTTTATTTTTCCCTTTTATTTCTCTTTCCTCGCTGGAGTGAAATGCTTTCTGTCTGCCTTTTTTCTATGGAAGTTATTTCAGTTCTTAATTATACCGTCATGTTTTTTACTTCTCTGATGACGTATGTAGATAGTAAAGCAGCTTAACAAGCTACTTCAGGATTTATTTTCCTGTGGGGAATCCTCGGTTGACCTCAGATGCCTCTGCTACACCTCTGCCAGTCTTCCTCTAGCACCATTGCCATGTCTTGCACAAAGCAAGAAAAACTAGGATGACTTTGCCATTTATCAATCTCTTGAAAATCTCCCAAAACATTTACTATGAAACTATTTCCCTGAATTCAAGAGTAAAGTTTTTGCCACAATCTGCTTCAGAGATGTAGTCAGAAAAAACACCACTCTCTTCTGGAGAAAAAACTCAATGGAAATATTGCTTGTATGTGATGAGTTTGTATATGACAAGTATGTATTAGCATGAAATAATTTTTTCTGTGTGCATTTTCCTTGCTTGTCAGTTTCAGAAGGGAGCACTTAACTCCCTTCCACAAGTCCACATGACTGATATGAGTCCATATGGCATCTATTTTGGCCACCAGTTGCAGGGCGCTGTTTAATTCTGAACTTAGAATGTGATACAATGGAGATGCAATTCTGTACTGAAAGCACGACTGAACTAGGATTTGTTTTGCTCTGTTGTTACCTGTCCCCCTTTTGGGTCCATCACTGCATGCATTATTAAGGTGACTAGGCCATGTGTGTACGTAAATAACCTTATTCTCAAGAAACTCAGCCAATAACAATTACCCTGTGCTCCAACTCACCACAGGCTCCTACTCTACCATTTCTCTTCAGTAATAATTTCACTCTACTTTCTTTTTTCTAATCTCCTGTCAATAGGATATTATGGAAACAATATCAATTATCCAGAATCTCACAGACTTGGATCAATGGTGGATCAACATGTTTCTGTAATCAGCAGCGTAAGTAGCATTCGATCATTGCCATCATACAGTGATACACATGATCCACTGAATATCTTGGATGACAGCGGAAGAAAACAAACAGGCTCATACTACACAGAGTCCTCACCTTCAATTGTCTGTCGAACTGCTATGCGTAAGTATATCCAAGACTGAGGAGCTATGAACTTTTTAGCACATTAACAAGAGCTGAGAGTTAACTGTAGCTCATATGTATAACATTTAAGATGCAATATAAAATAAAATAGCTAAGTGCATGGAATGTATCCTAAGATGTTTCCTTAAATTTTCAGGACATTGGGTTGAATAACTCTTTGTTCCTTTTAAGCGAACTGTGATTCATTGTCTGCAAGATTGGAATGGATGGCCTGAATTGCAGAAAATTATGTATTAGGAAACATTTTTTAACTATTAAGTGAGCTAATAATGAACTGGGCTCCTCTAAGGGCTCTTCAGGATCCTCACTGTCAAGCAGATCAAATGAACCCTGGCTCAGTAATGTCTAGATGCATACTTCCTGTATTATAGTCTCTTCCCTCCCTGTTCTCCAATAACTGCGTGAATTAGGCAGATTTCCTACTGACAGTGAATTACAGGTGAAATTACCTAATAGCCAATTGTTTGTTTTGATACGTACGTTAAACAAATGGTAGCTGAGTTTGGTCTTGCATTCCCAAAAGACTCTGAAGTATCACATAGAAGAGGTAAAATAGGGCAGTCTGTTCATTTCTCCACAAGATTACCTCTTCCTATTACTTGCTTGTTAAGCATACACAGAAGGCCAGTCATTACTTGCCTCTTTAAGGCTTTGCAAGGATTTAATAGTCAGTTCCGTTAAGGATGCTAAAGAGCAGGGGGAGGAATCCAGAACCACCAGAGGGGGATTGTGCCCACCAACTTTCTTTTGTATGCTGTGTTATGTGCTAGGTGATGGTGGTGGTACCATCAATGAATATGGACCTGAATGGTGCAAGATATGAAAAGATGACTACAGCAAATACAAACAGCTTTGCAGTTTTCACGGAAGATGGCTCATACTCAGGCCCATAGGTGGTTTTTTAGCAGAGTTCACTGATGCATTAGTTTTGCCTTGTTCCCTCATGCTATTCTCTGACAGTGTGAAGAGCCACTGAAGAAAAATTGTAGAAGTATAAGTAAATTCAGTGAAGAATAGAACTGTTGAAATTTCAATTCTTCACATGGTACACCTGGTAGATCAGGGTTTCCATCAGATGAGATTTTATTGTGTTTTTGATGTTGGCTGTTTTTGTTTTTTTGTTTGGGGTTGTTTTTTTTGTTTGTTTGTTTTTGTTTTTCTTTTTTGTTAAATACAGTAGATAGAAAACTTGCAATTATGTTAACCATTTTTTTTCCACAGCTTCAAACATGCAAACCACATCTTCACAGTGTATGTATGGAACACCTGGTCAGTTCACTCTTCAGGAAAATCTGGAGTCCCATGAACCACCAAACAGAGACATGGTATCATCTTTACCACCAATTAACACGGTCTTCATGGGAGCAGCTGCTGGAGGAACCTGAACCGGGAGAGACGTGTCACTGTCTTAAGCTTACTTTTGCATTTCAGACATTAAGGCTATGATGACAATCCTTTTAGGTTGGTGGAATACAAAAGTATTACACATAGCTGTAAAATTAACCATTTTAGGTATTTTAGCACTCCTCCATGCAGCAAAGCAGACATGTTCACCTTTTTTTCCTACTTGTGAATCACTCAGGATTGTTCTCATTACAGCCTTTCAGTCAGAAGTTCAGGGTGAACATAAAGAACTAGTGGTTCTTGACAGCAAGACTAACTTGTAAAGAAATGATTACATCTCTTCCTAATTTATTAAAAATGATATTTTAGTCTTTCACATATCTTTTATATTAAAATGTTTATTTAACGCCTGTGTTGCTCACTATTTATTAGGACAACAGAGTAACTGTTTACTTTCTCTTATTTGACAATTGTCAAATTGTATCCTACCTCCTATGGAAATGTTTACAAGGTCAGTTTTTACTGTTTTAAATGAAACTAAGCCAAATTCTTACTTTTTTTACTGTTGTGCTCTGGAAAATTAATTTCAAGTGTCTAGTGCCTACCTGTGTAAGTGAAAGTTCTCAGGAAATAAATAAAACATATTGTGGGACTTTTTTCTCTTAAAGTAAACTTCTTTCTCTTAAAACCAACAAAACATACAAATATCATTAGCTAACCAATGTCAGTAGCCTGTTACTGTAAGTGATTAACTGAAACTAATGAAACTGTGGCACAAAATGTCATGAGATTTTTCAATATTACTTGTGGTTTGAGCCCCAGATTTCTACTGGTGGAAATTCACAAAAAGGTGTCCATCATATTTCATGAGTTCAGGAAAGCTGTGTATGTTCAACTCAAGGGCCGTAAAGATGATCAAATATGTTGCAACTCTCCAGATCAGCTGTTTTAATAAAAAAGTATTTTACAAGTGCCATGATATTCTGTATACAAGCATGCATTTACATATTTTTCTGAAGAAGCGAGGTGAAGAATATTAATGTCATTAAAGAGGATGAAGAAAAAAATACACTTATAAAACAAGCTTCTTACTATGCATTCATGAAATAGCAGGTGTTATTTTATAGTCATATGGACCCAACATCGGATTCAGATTTGAATTTAAGTCCAGGCTTTCTAATTGTTTGAGGCTATTTCATGTCCATTTTCCTTTAGTGTTTTTTGTAATTAAATTCTGACTGCAGGAAAAAAAAAAACCAACCACAAATAAAAAAGAAGCATTCACAGGAATAACTCATGAATAATTCCTGATACGAAATATTTTATGCAGATTTGAGATATCATAGTTCAGTAATTAAGATGAAGACTCCCACTCAATTGCTTCCTAATTCAGGGTGAGGTCTTATGTTGAAACCAAAATGCTGTACTGATATGGGAATGTTTTAATTTCAACAAAAATTCCCAATGATATGCTGTGGGGCAAGGCTTTACACCAAGTGAAGGAACTACTGCAAAATTCTTATTTCTTCATAATTATTTAGAACTTGATATATTTTCTCCTAATATTAATGTTCTAAAAGTCAGGACCCTCATCTGGTCAAAACAAGTTTAAGCTGTAGTCAGTGTAAAGAGATCCCTCCCATTCCAAGTGGAATGAGATGGGGAAGGGGAGTAAGAAGGGAAGAGAGATGCCACTTTCCTGAAATGCTTGGCTCCCTCCACAGAGAAATGGCACAGCTTATACTTTAAACTGGAAACTTCTAGATGATTGAATTTATGTGAGTAAATATGTATAATTGAGAGGAAGTAGGCAGCCACTAGCCAACAGAGTCCATCAAGTCCTACATAAAAAACACAGTTGATGGTACATAGTGACTCGTACATAATTTATATGCATCATTTCCAGTCATTTTTTTATGTGAGCCATTTCACATTCTTTTTTTTTTTNGGGGCTGGGGGGGACATAAACTAATTTATCTGTACTCCATCTGAGATAAGAAAGAATAGTCTACCATTAAATGTGCGGATTCTCATGATGACTGCAAAATTCAGAGTAGCATGAAGTATCACACTATTGTAAATCACAGTTCATTATCAAGAGCAAAGAGCAGGAAAAAAAACCAAGCCACCCTAATATTCAAAGAGAAATCTCTCGTAGTATTACATAACAAGGAAAAAAAAAAAAGATAGTTGCATCTAGCAAGACCAAATGAGAAATTGTCATCTTATGACTTTATGACCTGCCAAATATGTAGTTTGATGAATTCAAGTTTTATCCATGGGAAACAAAATCACTCAGTTCTTGGGGATAACTCATGGGAAGATTCCTACTTTTGGTTGTTCAGTAGCATCACGGTAAATAATGTTGAGAAAGGAGTGGAGCCAGGAGTTGAGCTCGGTAATCCTTATGGGTCCCTTCCAGCTAAGAATATTCTATGATTCTGTGAGTGGCGACTTGGTGGTCTTGGTGTGTAACGACAATTTTATGTATGCATCAGTATGTTGTTTATAATACATACATCAGAAAATCTGAGACAGAAAATAGTAGATATCACGTACAATTCACATCAAATGTGTATGACTCAAAAGTGTTTTTTGTGTGTGACGTTTTGTTTTTCTGTGAGAAGGAAAAAAGAAAAATGAAATCTTTCTGGTCTATTTATCAATATCAGTGAATTTGAACTGGTGCTAAAGGAGGTGAAACAGATGGATGAACAAGTCACTTCTAATGTAAAACTGTTTCTAATACAAATTTGATCCAGCAAGAAGAAGCAATATTAGAGAAGAACCTATTGACTTGTGTGACGTGACTCCGTGCCTAGCAGTGCAGTGGGGAAACTTACATATTTTGTGCTGGAAGAGAAGTGCAGTTCTTGTTCACAGACGAGAGGATCATGGGAATTTTGCTCTAGACTCAAATGTTGCCTTTACCTTCAAATGTGTAGAGAATACACAGTGAAATTATTTATACTTTCAGAGGACTAAACTGGAAAGAACTTGCTCTGAGCCACTGGTTTGGCACAACTGGTTCGAATTTATGCTCTACAATGGACCTGTGCATCACACTCTGTCATGGTTATCTCTAGATGTGTGTCCATGACAGGGGACAGCATGTCAGCAGGCCCAGCAGCCCCCCCAAAAAGGGGAGGGGGAGGAAAGGGTAAAGGGAAAAAAGAGGAAAAGAAAGAGAAAACAAACAAACAAACAAACAAAAAAACAGTGGCAACGATCTAAGGAGGAAAATTAATTTGCTACTTATAATAGCAGAAATACAAGTTAATTGAGATTAAAGCTAATAAATCAAATAAATGAGAGAGTTTCTGAAAACCAATGTTCTTACTCTGATCCACCAGGGAGCAAAAAAAAAAAAAAGAGTCTCGTGACTTCCACAACTGATGAAAGTGGGTTGCTTCTGCATTTAGTGGGGGCTATTGAGCTTTTGTGAAACTTATTGCCAGACTATCTGATCTAGTTATGATTCCCTCAAGGTCTAGTCTTAGGAGAAGTTATAGAATTGGTTTGAAGTTTTCATTTGGAGATAGATAGAAGAAGACAAGGCTGGAGTCACGTTTAGAAGGAACTTTCAGAGTGAGAATTATTTGAAGTTCTAGACCCCATCGTCAATTAGATGTCTGAGGCTGGCACTGGGGAATTTAAAATCATGGCTAGGGTTCAGGCCAACATAAACTGATGAATCTGAACTAATTATGGATGTAAGATATTTAAGGATCTATACTCATTCCTAAAATTAGTAAAAGTCACCAACATAATCATTAGCTTCAGGTAAGAATCAAAATAAAAGGCTAGAACTAGATCAGTAATGGTGTGAACCAGGAGCGGTGTTAAGTCTAGAAGAGAGTGCAGAAAAGAGAGGGCAGCTCCTACAATGAGAGTCTCAGAGTAGTTCCTAATGTTACTACTGGGCATGTGATTAGTCTTATGCTTAGACAGGCTTAAGTTTAAGGTTGCGTTTCAGGTTGCTTTAGCCTCGTTAACCCAAATTACTTGCAAGTCTGAAAGAAGTCATCAGGGCAGGATAAGGATCATTGTCAACATGTCCCATTAGCTACACATAATTGACTGTGTTACATGAGGTTTTGTTTTAGTATCTAATTGTTGCCGTGCACATTCAGTCTATGCTGTATCAACCCTTGCGAAACTGATCAATTACCTGATCAGGGCCAAGAACTGCATAACACACCAATATGATGAGCAGCAAAATGGCGTTTAATCACACGTGGCATCCGTTTAAGTACACTCTTGTTCTACTTCGTCCACACCCCTAAAGGTGCATTGTCCAATTACCGAGCCAGGGGGCCACTATCCCGTGACATCCCGTAGCCTCGCTGTCGCCTAATACAACACTAATCTCACTAGATTTTGGACAGATGGGACAGACAATACTGATTGAGGAACTCACTTTATTCCTGGAGCTGGAAGAAGATTTTAAATTAGTTTCAAGTCCATTTTACTTAAACACTGCTTAAAGGAATCACCTAAGTATTTTAAGGGATAACACTGGAACTAGATATAAGATTCAAGTTTGGCAGTAAGGACTGCATCTGATGCCAGTCTGAAATTGTAATTTAGTACTGGGTCTTGAAAAGGCCATGGAGCTAGATATAAGTTGTCCTGGAAAGCACATTTCTGCCTAAGTTGAGTCCTGGGTCTGGCCAGAGTCAGTGGGTTAGGGTTTAACTTTGCCCAGGATGGGTGAACGTGCTTTACTGAGGTGATCAAGGAGATTCAGGGATGTTGCTACAAGGGCTCACCTGGTTATCTCATTCAAATGTGAAGGCAAGATCTGTGCTGGGTACAAATTGGAAATCTAATTATAAGGACAACCACCGAATTTAGGTTGTGGTAAAGGTATTAATAGGTTCATGTCACAGAGAAAAATGAGTGAATATGTATTATCAGGAAGAGTAAATGGATGGAGAGAAAAAAATGTCAGAACAAGAAGAAGAGAAGGTAATAATGGAAAGTGTGGTAAGCAGTATTCCTGGTGAGTTAAAGCAGAGGCCCAGAGAACAAGAAGATAATTTAGATGGTTTTTCAGAAGATTAGCATAACCATGAGGAATTACACGATCAAAGAAAGTACCAGACTTGTTTGTAATTATACATGTGAGTGATGGATGCTAGAGGCTGGCTTTTTTCCTTTTTCTTGATTTAAAAAAAACTCAAATTTGGGCTTAGGCAGAATAATTCTGACAAAAATAATGCCTCATCTTTCATCATAAGGCCCTAAAGTATTTGTTAAAAAGAGAAAGGTTGTTAATCTGTGTTGCCCAGAGTACTCTCCATTCAAACACTCTTGAACTAAAAGGACTATAGGTATCTATAGCCTCTAGGGAGATGCTGCAGCAATGCTAATGATAAAACAACAGATAGTCAACATTACTGGGATGATGAAAGCAGATCTTGACACAAACTATGCTGCTTCCATGGTCACCAGACATTTGCAGAGATTTCAAGGCTCAGCAAAATCAATTCTCACTAGGACCTGAGCCTGCCAACAGAGACATGAACAGGGAAAGCAGGAAAAAAGCAAGGCTGGGATCTGAAATGGAGGAACGCAGGACTTCATGCTCATTTCATAATTAGTGACACTAGATGCTCTTTCTCCATATTCTGGATTCTTTATTATTTGCATAGTTTTCTTCCCATTTAACAATGCTGCATGTAGCAATGGTTACACAATTGGAAACACGTAGATTATATTAGCGATTGAAATAGGAAAATTTACTTCCCTTCCTTTTGGCTTAGTTGATTACTATCCTTGATCAAACAAAGGGCCACATGTTCATACGGCCCTTGTGCCCTGGTTGCTACAGTAGAAGGAGACATACAGTGAAATTCTACATTGAGTGTTTGATATTATACAGCTTTTTTGTTCCTGTCATATTTAATTCTTGTATCATTCTGTTCAGAAAATGACTTTATAACTTAGTAATCAAGATACATGGAAATCACTCAAAATTTAATTTACATGTTTAAAAATAGCTACACTACAGTAAAAAAACCAAGTCTATATAATACTAGGATTAAGAAGATAAACAGCCCTTTCTTTGTCTCTAATAGAGTCTTTACCAAGCTTCATATTCAGCACGATCAGCCTTCAAAGTCTAGACCCAATGCACAGCATCCCTCAACAGCATCCTTACTTTGACCCTACACCCTTTTTGACAAGTAGTTGTGCTTAATAAACTGAATCAATCCTCTTCACCTAATGGATTCCTGACAGCCCCCAGCCTTCAGCTCTTGGTAACTAGAGTAATTTTAGAGATTACATAGACCATCTCCATACACACTTATGATAGCAGCTATCTAGCTTCTGGCTCTTGAAACAGAGCTGATGTGCCCCAAGTGTAACAGTTCTCTTTCAATTCCATTATGGAAATATTTTTTTACCATAAATTTTTACCATAATACTCATTATTGTATAAAAAATTGTGTGGATAATTTTAAAATAAATTAAATTTAGAGTATAGAAAGTTACCAATATTAATAACTTTCTTCTGAATTAGAAACGCAAACTTTATTCTGAACAGTGGATTAGTGGAAAACTAATTTCAAAACAAACAAAATATTAAGGATGAGTCTGAAATGGAACCAGTTCATTGTACCAGAGATACAACACTTCTGATTAAATAACTAAATATGAACTGAGCGACAGATTAAGTTCGATATTGAGCTATTACAACTGACCATGATGTTTGCTCACTTGGAAGAAATTCCGTTCTCTGGTCTTGTTTTGTTCAAGTTAAAGTTTACATAAAGTGAAACAGTGCCAGCAGAAGAAACTAAAGATATCAGTATTGTCAGGTTGGTTTGTCTCTCTCTCTGCTTTGCAGAATGGCCTTTATCTCTCCATCATGCACTCTGTCCTGTATGATGAGTACATCCTGGCTTCACCTTGGAGCCACATATTTCCCTCTGCAGGAAAACTATAAATCAAACATTCACCCTCTATAAAGTTCACATCCGCTCTGCATTGTTGATGTGAACAAGAAGTTACTTCCCAGCCCTTTAGTTTTCCGAGGGTGTCCTCACAGGTCTCCTGCTCTATTCGAGGATTTAGGAATGAGATGCAAACTACTTCTTCCAGCAGTCAAGGTATGACTTATCATCAGTATGTGCTATGCCTCTGAGCCCTGGACAACTTGGACACAAGCAAGGCTTGTTAATTCTGGAACTGTGGCCCTCTCTCTTCTACCTCTCAGGTTTTGGCAGATAGCTGCCCCTGAATGACACTTTTACTCAGTAAATCCTTTTGCTTAGCATTTGTTGCTCACACAGATTCTTAGTTGCAACTGGTAGGATTTCCATGTGAAACACAAGCCTGTCCATGCTTCACATAGGGATCCTAGACCCCTCAGTTGAGGCTGAGCATTCTGGTTGGAAACAGAATATATGGTAGTTATGCAGTAGGGGACTTAACAGCCTTTCTTCCCTCAGTGGCTGCAGGCCCTGGGAAGTATCAGTGCAGCTGGAGAGGTCAGGATGAGACGTATGGCCACCTGCTTAGGCCATGCAGGAGTTGGACTCAGTGATCCTTATGAGCCCTTCTAACTCGAGATATTCTATAGTTCTATGCTGCAAACCTCAGGCTGGCTGGAGCCCTGCAACAGCAAATCAACAAGCATAACAACAACCTCTAAGAAATACACAGCCATTTAGCAGAGCAGGTTGAACTGGGCATCACACAGCTTCTGAGCTGAAATGAATCATGTCCAGACAGCATGTAATGGAGAAGGTGTGTTTTATCAACATTTAGCTACATGTCACTGGTCCTGGAGCCTAACCTGGAAGGGAACAAGACCAATCACCAAAAAAGCACCAAAGCATTTTTAAAAATAGACTTTGGAGTCTAACTTTATTAATACAGATGGACTTTCAATACATATAAGGACCTCATCTTTAATCCTGTAAATAATAGAAGGCACCCCCTAAAAATGTTGAACTAATTTATAGAAAATTTATTTCTACAGTAATACTTACCCAACCATCTTTAAAGAAACAGATCTTCACCCTTGCAATGCTGAGCATAGTAGCAAGTTAAAACGTGTCAATAAAACCCACACAGCCGAAGGTCCAAAGCCTAAAAATGCTAGCTATGGTTATTTCAGCTTACTGACAATTAAAATGGTGACTTAAGGTTTCTATATCTGCATTTAGTTTCTCAATTAAGCAAACAGTTTTTCTAAAGTGTTGCACACTCAGCAGTTCCTGCTTACTGGCATTAATGAAATGACTTTACCAGAAAAGGACGTGTTGAAGAACCATAGAGATACAAACAAAATTCACAGAGTGGGGGTGGGTGGGTTGGGTGGTTTTTGCTTCATGTAACTGGCCTAAAGTACCATTGGTACAAAAACTGCTTTTTGAGAAACGATTGCAGCATGGTACAAGGGTCCTTGCTTTGAAAACAAAGTAAATAGAAACACGTTGTTTCTTTCCAAAGGGAAAAGAAATTGGTGAAACCCAGCATCATCAGTTCCATTCTCATTAGGGCACACATAAAGACCATTCAGCTGGCTTATAAGGAGAAGTAGCTTGTGGAGAACGCACAGTGGTTACTGATGTCACACAGGATTAAAGCAGACAGAATCTCACATAGCTACAATCACACTGCATTGACCAATTTCATCCAGCTGCAGGAACTTTTAGGAGGAAGTTTTACAAAGCAAATAGGTGAGGCTAGCCAGGCAAGATGCACCAAAGGGTGACCAGCCCTCTTTCTGGGCATGCAAATAAATTCCTAGTGTGTCCGCACTGCTTAACAGCAAAAAACAGTCTGTCTTGAGCACTGTTTTATCTGTTGTCCTCTGAAAAATCTTCAGAAGCTCTAATGCCAAACAAGCTTGGGCTGAGATCAAAGCCCAAGGTCTACAAGACGTGTGTGGCTGGCATGATATGTGGGAGAACAATTGGACCCATATATTCAGGTTTGTAGGGTATTTGTCATCTGATTCTAGTACTTTTATCTGTTCTAGCAGAAATTTCTTTGGTAAACCAGAAGAGGAAAAAAATGTTAATTATATTTGGTACAGCTGGGAAGACCCACCACCACTTGTATCTCTCTCTCTCTTGCTCTTTCTCAAAATGTTTTAGGCTTATCTGACAAAAAGTCAGAGTACATTTTTCTCATTCACTGGTCAAAGGAGGTCTACCAAAAAGACTGCCAATAGGTAAATGCAAGATGAAGCAAAATGAGAAGGCATTTTTCTATACATGTGCAAAAAGATCTCTGATACAGTAATTTAAATTCAGAACAGTAAACCAGGAATCAAGAATCCAGATATCTGTCTATCTTTGTATTTGCAAAATTGCAAACCCCTTGTTTTGTGTCTGTACACATTCTATAAGCATTTAGTTCTGCTGAAAATGCAGAGGAAACAAACATGGTGAAACAAACAAACAAACAAACAAAAACCCCAACTCATATAAGTGGGAGAAAGGAATAGATACTGTTAATTCATTTTATAGATGCAGAGCAAGACAGCCTATGTTTTAATACCTCTCAGTATTCCTGTCAGAACTCATACAATCATAGAATCATTAAGGTTGGAAAAGGCCACTAAGATCATGAAGTCCAGCCATCAGCCCACCCCCACCATGCCCACTAACCATGTGCCTCAGTGCCACATCTATGTGGTTCTTGAACACCTTCAGGGGGTGGTGACTCACCCACTCCCCTGGGCAGCCTGTGCCAACTGTTTTAACTAAGAACATCTTTTCTGCACTGACTTTGTTATACTCATGTCAGTGGTGCTGCCAGGTGCCAGTACCAGTACAGTTTCTTTGGCAATGCCAAATTGTTGCAATAGGTTTGCTATACCTTCCCCACATTGACATAGTGCAATCTGCAGATTAAGGCAAACCCTTAGTGATCCACCCAAGTTAATAAAGGCAGTGATGTTACTATTTGCATAGCACCAAGAACTTCAGAAATAAGAAACTGGATGTCCTGGTCAATGGGGGAGATACCCAACAGACACAGGCAACACTACAATGCTTGCTAATGCTGTGCCTTCTTGTTCTTCCACCAAAATCCCTGAGCACAAGGAGCTGAAGGGCTCTCCACATGCTCTGTCTGAGCAAGAGACACGTGGGGCTCAGCCAGAACAGGAGGTGTCCTGCTGAGGCGTCATCTCCTCTCTGCTCCCAGAGCAGGGATAAGAGAAGCCAGCAGTGGAAGACATATGTGCACATCCCCTCGCAACAACTGGAAGTTCTGTGAGTTTTTGCATGTTGTCTTAGAAAAAGGAAATTACCTTCATTTTCCCCTGCTATCCCCATCATAAGAGAGGCTGTGAAGTCTGCCGCTTTGCAATTAAAAACACGATGGCGTTTTGTGCTTGGAGAGTAGGGGTGGGGGTGGGGAAATCACCAATACACCACAACAGATGGTTTAAGCACAGTGATTACAAAATCCTGAAGTTAAAATAGTTTAATTACAAAGTCAATACTGCCTCCAACCTCTGCTAAGCCTTTAGTGTAAAAACAACAGACGGCATAGTGCAAACGGTGGGACAATATTTAACCAGAACTTTGCATTAGCTACTGCAGTACAGCTCTCCATCAGGCCTTCAGTAAACGGAAGATCAACTGATTTTCCCAGCTTGTATTTGTTAACCATCTCTGCTTTAGTATCAATGGGCGGCTGCAAGAGTCACAAACAAACCTGAGGAAACAAACTGCAATACTATACTGCAAGCTGAGGCTCAGCGGGAGCGTGTGTAATGTCCAATATTGCAATCACACAGCAGAAACAAATATTAGCACCGGACTAGGAATTAATTAATATAGAGGTAAGAAATAAATTAAAAAAGAAAAAAAAAAGATGAGCAAGTAGATAAAGTTATTTGTACATAAAATGAAAATATAATTCGGTGAAATAAGCAGTATTTTATTCCAGACTATGTAAAAAAAGTAACAGAGTGTGGGAAGGAATATGAGAAGGAAAGATGAGGAATGATGGCAAAAATTTGGCCAACATTCCCAATTGGAAACAATGCCACAAACATCACAAATTTGACATTTCACATGGAGGGAAAGCAGGAACCCTATACAGCAAATACTAGTATCTGTACTAATCTGTACTTTGCAGCTGAGAAACTTGGTCTCTACTGAGTGTGTAGATCGTCTGTATATTCTTTAGTAGTTACAAACCCTCCCTCTGTTGGCTTGTGTCCCTTTTAAAGGTTATCTCAAACACAGAGCTGGGAGAATCAGAGGAAACCTGACTCTGCTTTATTAGCAACAAGCTAAAATCTTGCCCCATCTGCTTCCATTGTGACTCATTATAGGATAATCACCACTCAAGATATGTACAAAGCACTGCGAGACACTGCAGTGTTACCACCCTAGATTGATAGAGCAGAGTCTAATGTGCTGACGACAAGACATATGGACTCATAAAATAAAAGCAAAAATGAATAACTGTGAGATCATCTTCAAGACCCCTTCTCATTGATATCAAACCAAAATCAGAACCTAAAATAAAAGAGGAAATGGACTTTGACAGTTACGTTGCAACTCTTGGGAGTTCTCACAGTTGTGTTACAGCTTTTTCATTTTTTTTACAGAGTTTGGGAGATGAAGAGAGTCCTTGGATGTCTGAGATCATACTTGCTAAGTTAAATAAGCGTTTCTAGTAGATTATCTCTTTCCTTCAGGTTATTAATAAGGGTTAGAGAGATGTGCTGGCTAAAATGTGGTGCAGGAAATACCCTTGTGAATCTAAAGAAATATCCTCTTTAATCATTAAGAGGAAAGAGGAAACATTCCTAAGGCCTGGTCCTGCAAATTGCTACATATTCCAGACTCAGTTTTATTAAATTAACTTTACATACATGAGTAGCACCACTGACCTTCAATTAAGACAATGTGCAGGGTGTTTAATTTCATTAGAAGCGAACAGATTCTCTGTAATAGCAGAAAAAAAATAATAAATATTTAGTTGAAAATCATACCATGACTCTGGCATAGCATGGACAACAGAAAGCAATTTGAACTGCTATTTCTATATGAATGGTTTTGTTACTGTATCTAATAACAAATAGCCTTTCAGAGCATACTGTAGAGGCCTTCTGATTTCTAGTCATATATTCTATATTCATGAATTACATCTCTTTTTTACCCAAGCACGAATTTAGTAACTAGGGTACCAATTCAAAGTAATTAGGCACAGTCACAGCATTTTTAAAAATCTGAGCCCAAGGCAGAACCCACAAGTTTGTGCTAGATCTTAGTCTCTTCTCACAGTGCATGCAGGATATGGTTGCCATTTCTGCTCCTGAAGTACTTCTCTATTTAAGCAAATCACTCTTTAATAACTGCTCTAACACAGAATAACCATGGCCTAAACCTTTAGTGCACAATGCTGGAATCAGAACTCTTTTTGAGCAGGAGAGGAACATGATGCTGGGCCTATCCTTGCCTGGGCAGATACTTCAAGGGAGAAGCTATTAAGGGAAAGCTTCACTTCTTCCTGAACTCTAACAGAAACAAAAAATGAAGGCTGCCTTTATGAAGAGCCAGTTACTATCAAGATGTGTTACATAGATCACATACATAAATTCTAGCTGGGGGTTGGTACTACACGCTCTTCATGCTCATCTCACCTGAACTGACACTTCACAACTGGTTCAGACTCTGGTTTTTTTAGTCCCAGTATCACATTCAGTGCCCACTGTTTGGAATGGGTGCTGTATCCTGAGCACGGTATGAGAAAATACATTGATTTCAGTGATTTAGCTTAGAGTGGATACTGCTAAATAGAGGAATGCTATGAATAATGAAGTAAGGCTGGGAATTTTGGCCATTATCATTACTCAATCAGCACATTGCCAGGGTAAGTATGCTAACATAGCAGGTCTAATGTTATTCAAGAAGCAGCTCTTTGGAAGCAAGTATTTCTGATGATCGTGCCAGTAAGTCAGGCTACCAGACAGTGGTCATTTCACATGAAGTAAAACTTCTGTAGTCCAGCTACAAACTGTGCTTCCAAACTTTGACTTTGTCTGACATGCTAAGTCTTGATTTCTATTAGGATTTTGTTAGTAGACCAGATAGAATTTTGTCCTAATCATGGGATTGTTGGCTTCACACACTTACATGAAACTACTTCTGTGGTATTTGTTCTTCATGGGAGCTCTGCACTCCGAAGGCAGCTGATCTCACTCCAAATCCACTGGCAAGGCTTTGAATACACATTGACCACACAAGCGCTACAGGTGCTGCCACTGCTGCTATCTCTGTTCCCAAAGTACTTAGTGATGCAGACTGGGATGGTGGCTCTGTAGCGCTGGCACATGGAGGAGGAAGGCCCTTCCCAAGACTATGGCCTGAAAGTTTGGCAATGAAATGGCAGTATGAGCTTCTTCAGGGTGTTCAGAAAAGCAGGGGATCTGAATACAGCCTGACACACACTTTTGCATAAGAGCACAACATACATTTTAGATAGAGGAAGATATTTTATTTTAGAAAGCTAAGTGGTGGAAAACATGTTGTTCTAAGCCTGACTCTATTTTTCTTCCAACAAACATTTGCCCAGGACTATGTGGCTTTTGTAATCCATTAGAAAGTAGTACTGTTGCATGACATAATCAAACGACCAATGCAGCAGAAAGGCCATATCTGTATCTAAAAAGCCTTTGCTTTTTCAAAGCCTTCCACTAATGCTAGCAACAAAATTATTGAGGTCTATAATAAGCCGATCTCCTGTGAAAAAAGCCTTCTTATGAACAGTATTAAACTTTATATCTGCTTTTAAATTAAACACTTTGGGTTTATTAATGTTTCCTTTCCTCTCCAAATTTCTTTGTTGAGAAGAAGTACCAGAGGAAACATACTAGCAACAGTAGGATGTGAAGTATAGTTTAGAATACATTAAACATATGTTGATGGGGCCATTAGCAGTTTATAGATACCACCACCTGTCTCTTATTCCACTTGCCATTACTTTAGTGACTGAAAACCTACTGCAAGAGAGGTGGTATGCTGCCATTAAGTCTTTACTGCTGTGTTAGAAAGAACCTAAGAGCAAATTCATGCCTTATTGCTAAAAGATTTTCCAATAATGGCTCGCTTATTGAGGTAAATAAACCTGAATAAATGAGAGCAGTGGGGTAGAGGCAAAATTATAAATATCACTCTGTTTGGGATACAAGAGAGCCACCGTGTTTTGCAAGGGAAATATTCGTTGTTATAAAAGTACAGCACGGCAGACCATGTTTTTTTGTTTCTTCTTTTCAAGCTAGCAATATTCCTCAAATTTTACAGTAAAATATATCTACCAGGGGACAGGAAATCAAATGTCTTCCTACAAAACAATTAAAAAAATAATATATATATTTAAAAAAAAAAAAAAAAAAAGATGGTGACATTTCTTTAGATCACTCTGACACACACATGAAATGAAACAGCCCAGTGAGTTTGGCAGACATCGTTATCCTGCAAACACCTTGGACAAGGGCTAAACCTGATTGTTGCCCCCACCGCTAAGAACAGGACAGGGGAGGGGAAAGCCCGGTGTCAGGAACAGGCCTGAGGCAGGAGGAAGCTCTGCCGAGGGAGCACCGCAACAGCCCTCCGACCACGGCCGAGGCTGAAAGCAGCGCGCCGGAAGGCAGCGCAGGCCTCCATTAGGGCGCCCCCTGGCGGGCGCAGCACAACACTCGCCGGAAACGGTGCGGGCTGCAGGGGGGAGTGGGAGGACAGGAAGGTGATGTGCGGTACGGACGTGGGGAGGGGGGAAGATGGGCTCGGAGCCGTACCTTGGAGGTGGGGAACTAGTAAACGCATGCAAAAAGATGGATTTGAGTGTTTCAAAAACACTCCTAAAATCTAGGTTGAATTTCCTGAAAGTTATAATTTCGAAAATGTTCCTCGTTTTCCCAGAAAGCATCAACCCTGCCTCTCCTAAACCCGGGGGGCCAGCCAAATAAGCGTGCAGTGTTCACGGCACTCCTCTGTCAAAACACTCGTGCCAAGCATATAGAGCAAGTGAGAGAAGAGGGCAGCGGTTCCTTGCAGAGCACGTGCTGGTACCGCTGGAGGTCAGAAGACATTTATTGGCTTTGCTGGGGAAGAAGAATCCGCGCTCTCGCCTCCGTACCGCTCAGGGCTCAGCCGCGACGCGCCGGCATCCATCGGGAGGTGGCAGCACAGCCCTGGAGAGCTGGGGAACTTCCACGCACCCGCTCCCTGCGAGCAAACCCCAGGACGTTCGCGGAGGCAAAGTGTGCCCACTGGGAGAAGAATTTAAAAGGCAAAAGAGTGCACGTGTCTGGTGCTTGAACTGAATTGTAAAGAATCCCATTAAAGATCAAAAGGTGAAATTGCTCCTGGGCTGTTACTAGTTCACATGGCATCATGCACAGTCAGAGCCACAAAGTGCCATAACAGAAAGACAAATCTGTGAAATTTTTCTTCCCTGCTTCCCAGTATTTGTTTTCAGTGAGTGAAAAAGGTGATCAAAAGTCTGACAATGTGATAAGCAAAGCTCTATGTCAGACTCTCAAAGAATCTGCTGCTGTGTGCATAGAGAACTCATGTATCATTGACATAATCTTTACTGTTTTAATTCCAAAAGAAAATAAATAAATACTGAACTTATACAAAATATCACATGCCAATAGCAAGCCTGTTGCTAAGTCAGATGAGTCTGATCCAACCTACAGCTGCTACAGACAGGATGTTTCTCACTTATTCCTGGGTGAGATTTTAGAATGGAGCTGCAGGCAGAGGTATCATTTCCAAGCCATGTATTTTGCCTCAGACTTCAGGCTCTGTCCATATGGACTGAGGAATTCCCACAGCCCTGCAGGTGTTGTCAGGAAAAAGCCTTGCAATTCATGAGGTGGTGCTGAAACGCCTTGCTGGAAGCACTGGCATGTTGACCCTGCCAGTGTTTTCTAGACTTGGTGCACCTGAGACCTTAATGAGAGGAGATGCTATTTGAAAAGCTGCTTGGAGTTAGTTTGGTGTGAAGTCTGGCACCCTGGCCAGGTTCAAGAGCTCTTGATATTCAATGAATATACAAATCAGACCATATAATCCTTCTTTTTGCTCTCCAACCTATCCATAGATCCATCTCAATTTTGGCACTTTGTTTAGTATTGGAAATATTCAAAGAGTGTAACAAATGGAAATTTAGGGTTTAGCCAGATTGTATCAGTTGTTGGTATTGGAACATCAATGAAGCTCGAACAAGTTTCACTTGGCAGGACAATTGCACGAAAGCATTTGATGTTGAATTACAAGCTATTTCCAAGGTGCATGCACACAAAGGGGTTCAAATACAAGCAAATTAAAGCCTGGGTATTAACGAAATATGTTCTTGTTTCCTTTTCACTTGCCAACTATTTAACCTAGTCAGGAGATAAATTCACATGGGATTAATTCTGTTTAGCCTACCTCAGATTCCTCCTGGATTTCCTTGAAATGAGGTATCCTTCACTTCCTATCCTGCACAGTTTTGTAATGCAGCTGCACATTGTTGAAAAACTGCCACAATTCATGGCAGGGTGGCTGCACTTCAGCAATGAGATAAGTCATTTGAAATACATACATCTATATTTGCATGCTCGTGAAAGTTATGTGTCTGGCTTGTTAAACTCTAGAAAGCGCCCTTCTTGATGGTCAACGCCATGATGTGCAATGGATGGCAATTAAGCCATTAACATGAGTAAAGAGAGGCTGATCCTCAGCCATGAGGCCTCCAAAAGAAATCTGAAGTATTTTTGTACTTCAAAAAGGTGAAGCAGAAGAACTTGTAGAGAGTCAGGAAGAGCAAAAATCCTCTCCATCATGTCTGCAACCATGCAGAGAAGACAGATGGTGACTCTTGCATGCTGTACAATCTGGGGATCGCCCCTTAGTTTATGGGAGTTTCTCCACACCATGCCAGTGTCAGTGGGCAGAGCCATGTAGGCTCAGGGGCCTTCTCTCCTCACACAGAGGCATTGTGAATGGAGTGGTGTCAAAACACGCTCCTGTGTGGAGCAGGGTAAGAGAAGGGAAGAAACGGACATTGTGTCTGTAGTGTCAGCCCTGTGGCCTTTCCAAGGAACACAACCCATTCCTGCACTGTACAGCAAACAGCAAAAAAGAAATGCAGTCCCCCCTCAGGAGAGGCACACATGAAGGGAGGTGAGGAGGGGTTTGTCCCATGACACACCAGAGGATGACACACAGGGTCTGCAAAGGGCTCAACACAGCCTGGGTGATTTTATTCCCCCAGAAAAAGATGCCGTGTTTGAGGGAGGGCAGCTGGAACGTACTGGATCAGGTGAACACCTGCACTGCAAAGCTCACTCACAGGTGCTGGACAGGGTCTGCTCTGTCAGATCTGCAACTGGGATGTCCCCAGGCCAGTGGAGCCCCACTCCCCATCGGCACAGAAGCTGGGAATGGAAAACAATTTCAACATTCGCAGCCTGGAGTCCTGCCCTTCGCAAACACATTTGATGTTCATACATGGTCTTTTGGCTGCTGCTGCTGGGGACCATCTGTTGAGATGGCTTCGTGCCTGATCAAATGGTGGTATGCCAGTTTCACTGGGACATGGAATGGATGCCAAACAAAACGCGCCTGGTTTTACTTCTATTACTCTGAATTCAAAGCACATGCTAATACTAATCCCCATTTTAACACTGTTGTGGTGCCAGTAAAACCTTCATTTTTCCCACTTTATGTCAGATTTCTACCACGTATTTAGGTGCTTAAAAACATCCTGCAGAAGTCAACTCTGTTAATGTCACACAAACACGGCACTGTTTGCAGGGCTTTGGTGAGATGTGCTAGCACTAACGACAGAGGTGACCATATGAGAGTTTCCTACAAATTTAACACAGGATTCCTGAATGAGCCAGATGGAGATATTTCTTTAAAAATTTCTCCTGAAACCACTTCCAGCTATCATAAAATGTTCTCCTTGATGTAAATATGACTTATCAAGGGAAAAATGATATAGTAAACTAGGTATAGTTAAAAAAAAAAAAAAAAATCTATCAAATGTGCAGAGGCTTTAAACATCATGTGAAAATTAGTCGGAGATGATCCAGAGACATTTCTTTTCAGTTAGCTGTGAGTTCACCGTACTCCAACCTGAGCTATGGTAAACGCTTCTGTGTTGTGGCTGGATTTGCCATCTGGGTTTATATGACTAACTCCCTGTGAATGTTCTACATTGAGAGAAGTGTGCGTCTAACTAAGATGAATATTATTGTCAAAACTGCCATCGTTACTGTTACTGTGGGTGTTCAGATTCCTCTAGAGTTTGTGGAAAAAATCCATGTGCTATAGATGTTCCCTTAGGTGTTGAATTTTTTCTTGTATTCCCACAGTGGATTGGGAAAGCCTGAAGAAGCATCCCCTGATGGGCTTTCCTTTGGTCTTGGTCTTTCTGCAGTTGAACAGCTTGGATACCTCCTGCCACCTCCTCCTCCCTCTGCAGGAGAAGTGACAAAGACCAGATGCTGGCTTTGTAAGGCTGTGTGCCTGCTATGAGCAAGATCCAAATTTACCAGCTGAGATTCCCAGTTTTAGGAAGGGCTGGGACTTGACTTTCAGAGAAGCGCTCAGCTCTTCAGCTCTTTAGATCATGCCTTCAGGATTTTGATTCAAAGCATTTCATTTGCTAATGGTGTGACAGATTCCTACTTTATTATCATTTAATAATCTTAATTGACTTTTTAACCACATTGCTTATCTTGCCTCTTTGCATAATCCTAAAGTTGTTGTTTCTGCAGAAACCTGAAAAAAATTACCAGCGAGAGTTAAGGAATGGTGGGGAATGTGGAATTTATTTTCTTTTTTTTTTTATTTTCAATTGTAGCAAAGTGGGAGAGGGAATTTAATAAAAAAAGAGAGAGAGAGAGAGAGAGAGAGAGAGAGAGAGATAACGAAAGAAGAAAGAAGAAAAAAAAAAGAAAAAAAAAAGAATTATTTGAATCTACGAAGTAAACATGGCAGGGCCAGGAGCACAGGCCAATCAGTGGCATGTGGACTGGCTATAAAATTAAAAATAAACTTAAGAGTAAATGTGCAGCTAAATGCAGACTGTGGGGATAGGATGTGAACTTCAGCTATTTCCTGGAGCCAGTGTGGTTCCAAATTTTAACAGCTTTAGCCTTTGGAGACCCGGAGGCGTGCATACTTATTTTCAGTTTCTCCTCCTTTCATCTCTCCCCACTTGAGCCCTACCACCCTCCCAGCTGCCCTTCTCGTTCCACCTCTCCCTGCAGAGGGACACTCCTCTCACATCCCACATGGCTCTCACTGTCAGAGCATCTCCCCACTGCCTCATTCCTTACTGTCCTTGTGTCCTCCAACCCAACCAGTAGAACTGAGCGGCTTGTGGAAGGTCAAAACTCCTGTTCCCGTTTTGCCTTCAAGACTCACCAGTCTGCAAGGATTAACAGCTACCTGCCAGTACAACCCAGTGGGATGAGTGACTGTTCTCTGGGCATGCTAGATCATGCCTAATTTTATTTTATTTTTATTAGGCTTCAGTCTTGAGCTTTATTTAAATGAGATCGATTTTTTTTTTTTTTCTGATAAAACAACCATAAAGGCAATGGGGAAGGCTTAATGGAGTAGCTAACACATCCTTATCTCACAGAGGTTGTATCATAGCAAAGAAATATTTTCAGGCACAAATTTGTTATTGTGAGATGTTCTATAAGGCTCAAAAGTATTTCACTCCACCTAGAATGAGTCTCACATTCTTTTTGCTTGTGGCCTTTGTGCTTGCATAGAGCCAAGGCCAAATTCAGTTTAGGAATGTGTTCCTAAAGGATACCCCGATGTCTCTTTTATTTATGGTAAAACTCACTTTTCATGCTCTTTTCTCATGATAATGTATAATAGTTTTCTTCACTAAAGCAGAAATGTACCTAAAGCCAAATTCTAGTTAATGCCTTTACAAATCACCATGAATTATTTTTCCTCATTCAAATCACACTGTTCAAGCAATTTCAATCTCCTAAATCAAATCCCCAATGTATATGCACCTCTACTTTTGTCAGAGGCACTCAGCAGCTCAGTGGCATGAAGTACTTCCCATTAAAATGCGTTTTCCTCTTGCTATGTGTGGAAATCCTCAAATTTTATAGTAACAGATAAAACAGCAGAATAAATAGCAAAAGAAAATCAGGACATATTTTCATGTATTTTCAAAAAAGTTTGTCTATGTTTGAAATGTATAGGGAGAGGAGGAACAAAGATGTGCACACAAACTGTATTCATTCTGCTTCTTGATTTTGCCTAGAAAACATTGAATAGAATCAAAGAACGACAGAACAATGTAAACTGCAAGCACTACAGTGGAAGCTTTCATGTGGGAAACAGAGATTTTAATAAGACACCATAGGAGAGAATAGAATTGAAGACTTCAAATTTCTATATTCGAAACCTGTTCTTCTGTTCTCCACATTACAGCTACAGGTCCCATGAGATTACACGTTATTTTTACTATCTTTCAAGGTAAATTCAACACATGCTTTCACTTGGCAGTGAACCTAATTGATAGCAGAGCTAAATTTATTTTACTACACAATCCACACTAAAATATTTTCTTTCTCTGGTCCTTTGTGTCACTCCTCCTGCACAAAAAAAAAAAAAAGCTTATTATGAAGAAAGGAATGACAGCAGGAAATAAATATTTATCCATAAAGCAATCTCACTTCCTTACCACCTTTTCTAAAATGAAGTATGAGTAATGCATTCATTCTGCGTCCCTGCATGAGCCAAAATTGAGAACTGGATGTGAAATCATAGAATCAAAAATGGCCTGCATTGGAAGAGACCTTGAAATTCATCTAATTACAACTCTAATCATCATACAGCAACTAATAAACCATAAGTTAAAGTTCCCATCAGATAGTAGGGTGAGTTAAAGACACTATAGTAACCTCAGTGTAATACATTTTCTTTTTTAGTATTTGTAAATAGATCCCTGTCAATTTACAGATGAACAAGATTATCTATTACCTATCTATCTAAGCAGCATGTCAGTATTTATTCACATCTCACACATTATATTTGTTCCAGAGAGGGCAAAGAATTCAGAAGCTCACAAACGGAATTTGGAAGAATAAAACACTGGATAGCAACAGACTTCTGTTTCCCCTTTTCTTTCACTCTGTCAGTAAAAACTTAATTACGGACAGATTTTTCCAGAAGATTTCTTTATTTTTACATACCGTTAGCATGAAGCTACATTACTGCTGACTCCTTCTTGTCCATCACTGCTTTGAGCTTACAAAGCTACCAATTCTGCAAATGATCTACCAAAGTGATGCCTGTAAGGGAAAAATCCCTCAGTGTGATTAAGCTCATGTGGTCATAACTGAAGCAGTTCTCAAAACAGATGTTATGGAAATAATCCTATATTTGGACTACTGATCAGAGTCTCATCACTTCAGCATGTTTCAATAGCTGGAGCTAGTTGTCACTTCCAGAGGAATATTATCACCTCTTAAGGAAAAAGGACATTTGGGGACTTGCTTCACTAGTGATTTATTGAGAGCTTTCCTCACAGAATTGAAACAGGACAGTAAAAGTGTGAGATTTTTTGAGCTACATTATCCAGTATGCAAAACCTAGGAGGAAAAGTATTTTGCAAGTGAATCACTTTGAAGTGATCTTTTCTATTCTTTAAAGAACATTCTTCAAAAATAACGCTTTTCTGAGCGTGTCAGTAACACCAGTTTGCTCACTGTGGACTGTTTCATATTTTTCACCAACAAAGATGGAGTTCATTAAAAAATAATTTAAAGTTCCTCTAAAGTCTCACTTATACTGGGGAAAATCCAACATAAGCCAATGACTTCACATTCACAATTAAGAACTAAAATTGCCCAAACAATCTTAACTCCACTTCATTGCATGAATGTATCATGATAGAGCCTTGAAGTGCATCACCACTTATTGCTTCACCCATGTCAGCACAGTACAGCTGATGCTCATGTGATGATGAAGGAACATTTAAAATACTTTCTTTTATATGTACATGTCAATGCATGGCCTTTTGCACACTACACTGCAAACTGTAGTTCCCCAAAACAGGATCAAACTCATTAACTTTAAAAGTCAGAAGCCCTAATTATTTAGCTTCTCTAGGCATCTTGTACTACTTCCTCTGGGGGGGCAATTCATCTGACCTATTCTGGACAGCCACTCAGGATGAGATGCGTTGCCCTCATTTAGAGAGTTGCATTTGGTAATGAAATGGTTAAGGTAGGACCCTCAGTCTCCAGATCAAGCACAAATGTGATCAATGATGACTAGATCAATTTTATTGCTACATCTTCTAAATTCCTTGTTTAAAAAACACAAAGTCTCCCAAACATTCTTTATGAGTTTAGGCTTCCAGTACAATCATCAGGTTCAGTGAAGAAGGTAAATGAGTGTAGAGAAGATATCATACTTTAACAGGACAGATAATTAAGTGATCCAGTGATGTCTTCTAAATGCTTGTACTTGCAGGTTATTCTCAAACCCAAATCACTTCTTTGGTAAAAACAGCACTCAGTTCTTTGGAGTGACATTAAAACCCCTGATAAAAATGACTTCAAATGCCATATGGGCTCATATGCACTCACCCCTAGACCTAGGCCTAAGCATTTGTTGTAAGGTTTACCGTATCAACCCCTTTGAAAAAGATGGTGAGTTTCTAAATTTCTTCAGTTGAGGTCAGTCTAGTTTTTCACTTCTTTAACTAAATTAAACCCAACCTTTAATGACAAATGACATTTAAAATGTTTTTTCTCCTTGATTGTATAACTATTTCACTATGGTAATACAACAACTGTGCAACAGGATTTTTTTAGTGACACATATTTATGAGGCATTGCTCAGAAAAAGTGGAACAATGTATTTTCCACACAGTTCAGATGAGTAACCCTTACTCGTCCAGCCAGAGGCTTCCCTTGGATCCTCGGAGTCTTCTGCACAAACCAGAGTCTCTAGCTGGGGATTTTGCCTCTTCTGTACTTCCTTGGCAGTCTCAGGAAATGGACAGTCACTACCATTTTCCTAGCTTTGGAGTTTGCCTTTAAGGACATTTTCTCTCATCTCTCCTCCTCTAAAGAGTTTGTGCTTGGACATGCTCACTCTGCATGCCCTACAATAAAACAGCATGGAGAGGAAGAGGAGGGCACCCGGCCCTGTCGCAGGGGCAGGGAGTTCAGGAGGCTCAAGAATCCTAGCCAGAGCCAAGCCACAAGTCACCAAATCCATTCAAGTAGCATCTTTCATCAGGCGTTACAGGCGTTACTCTCATTGGTTGTAAGTATCTGGGAAATCTCTCTGCATTTTTGGCACTGTTAATCTTATACTCAGCTAAAACTTAGAGATAAATTATTTTACATCCATCTGCCATTAGTTTTAAATCAGCAGTGTCATTTAGTTTTTTTTTGAGTAAATATTATTGAAGATAGAGATTCCAAAAGTGGGGTCCCATATTAGCAGAGTGTGCTCACTGATCCTAGGAAGATCATGCCTCCTGCCCCATGGGACTTAGGCTTGTCTCACATTCAAAGAGATTTGTGGTGTGAAATGTTTAACAGTGTTGTTGGTGATGAGTTATTCAGGAATGACTAATGCTGGTACCTCATTTTTCTTGTCTTCATGCACTCTCAATTGCACTGGAAATTACACTGCTCTTTTAAAAACAAAGCAACAAGTAGGAAAAAAAAATAGCCACGGTGTTTTCTTCCACGGTTAGCTGCCAGCAGTTGGCGAAATAAAAGCCTGAGATGAGGAATGAGGGCTTTTCATGATCCTGTCCCTGACTGCACTGAAGGGGAATCAGGACCCATTGTAAGCATGGAAGGGCTCTGAGGCGATCCAGACACTCATGCCCTTCAGCAAGTGCTGGCTGTGAGGGATGTTAGAGCTGAGCCAAGTGACAGGGAGCTGACACTGCTTGCTGGTGGCCACTGTCAAAAATCTTATAATTTATATGCTTTGCCATGTGCATACAGCGAGTTCCTTTGGGCTCTTTCAAGATTGGAAGAGAGAGCCAAGTCATGTCCCTTGGCTTGGCTCATCCTTGGCAAATGTTCAAACTTTCAGCTTGCCTTGGAGTAGATGACATTCACTTATAGATGTCTTTCATAAGTGCTTGTCCTTCAAAAGATAGAGGTCTCTACTAGTTTATACCTGTCCCATTTGAAGCGGCGGTGTTTGCGGTCTGAATGCTTCTATCCTTATTGTAAAGATTTCCTGATGACTGGGGAGGCTTACATGTTCTGCAGCACATCAGAGCAAATTAAAACATATCACAATCATATTTTCTGAATTACATTTTTTCTTTACTTTTAAGAGTGATAGAGACAATCCAATGCTTCATGGAAGAATAAATAATACTGATTTCTACAAGATATAAGTTGTCAGACATCAAAAGTCATTCATGCAAGATACCAAGCCAGTCAGAGATAAGTCAGCAGATGTATCCCTGTTAGCACTAAACTGAGAAAGAGGCGACAGATGCTACCTCTCAGCAGGGCTCTTTAGATCATGCCCAGCAACATGCTGACATAGTTGCACTGTATCCCAAATTCTTCTGACCTGAAACTGTTTAGCTTATCACAAAGACAATGGAAGAAGCGATTGCATGAAACCTGACAGACGTGCCTTTTCTCTAAGACTCTGGACTTGAGGAATACTTTTGAAAGTGTCAAGGGGAAATAAAGGCTCTGTTTGGATTCTGAAAAATCTCCCCTTGATCAGCATGCTGACCCCTGCAATTTGTGGCTCTCGAGCCACTTGCATAGCTGGCCATTTATTTGTGCTGTGAACATAATGCAGTTGGACTTGTGCACTGACTGTGGACCAGGTATGTGCACATCAAGTAATCTCTTACACAGAGTGGCAGCCATACCATTCAACTAGCAAAGAATACCTATCAGAAGTAAACTGAATGACAGCTGTATTTCTATACTCCATATGCAAGCAACATATGCTTGTCTTGTGAGCCCCTACTATGGCTTTGAATGCATAAATGGTAAATTATAATTTCAATGTTCAATTCAAAATTAATTCTTAAGGTTAATTATTTTATCAAAGTCTCATGTTGCATTAGTGACTGCCCCAAGAACTGTTGCATCAAACTGTTCAGAGATACTATATATGCACAATCGGAAACTGAAATAAGGATGTTGTGTATCTTTTATGTGGTGACAATGAATGATCCTAATTAATGCCATCATCATTGTATGGAAGGACAGTTTAAGTAAGTCAGAATACAAAGAAGGTAATTCCAGTAGTATTTTAGAGATTCAAGAGTATTCAGCAATATGTAGATTTTATTTTCATAACAAATTGACTAAACACACAACGGTGTTACTTCTTTAAAAATTACAAACAGCAAGCCAAAGCCACATACTCCAGCTGAAGAGTCTTATGGGAAACTAATTCTGAGATCCAGTGATAACAATACAATAGTGGATGTCACTACTAGATGCTTCAGGTGACAGAGGCCTGCTAGCAGCACTAGAGATGACAAAAAAATCTCTTAAAATTGACTGTCTCCTTCCAACATTTTCTAGATTGTTCTTGATGAGTGGTTCTGTATGACATAACCCATTTGAAGAGTCTGAATGTGAAGACTATTCCAGAGATTAGCAGATGCACTTTTCCATAAAGTTTATTTTTTCCAGTCAAGACTTTCCCTTGTATTATTTTTTTTTTCAGTTACTCCAAGCTCTACCAAACTGCCAGAGAAAACAACAGCAGAAGCTCTGCAAAATGTAGAAAGAAGGACTAAACAAATGGATACAGACAGAATGAAATCATACTGCATTGCGTGTAGAAGGACTAAGTAAAGGAAAAGATTATTTGGTGAAAGCAACAGCAAAGTGTGCCATGCTCAACTTCTGTCACCTTTTCTGAAAGTCATGAGTTGTTTTCTTTCCAGAGCTTCATTTTATTTAACTCAACAGTTAGAATGAGCACAACATCTGGGATAATTTGACTCAGAAGAGGGCAATAAGATATTTTCATACAGGTCTCCCCTGGGTCCACAAGCACTGAAGCAGTCAGTACTCAGCTGCAGTTAGCTACCAAATCAATCTTTTGGACAGAAATGACCTCTTGGTTCTGCCTGTGCTTGTGTCTACAGGGGTAACACATTGACAAGAGTTGGATAGCCTCATCATGTCTTGTGTGGTTGAACACCAGCTCCAGAAACCAGCTTATTCTTATTCCAGACTCATTTTTTCAAAATTCCATTATTTCCCGGTTGTGTGTCATTTAAAAAACTTTGTTCATTTTAGGCCCTTGACATTTTATAAGACTAAGAACACAGAAGTAGCAAAGGCAGGACAGCAGTTTCTTTGTATACTACAATGTCACAAACGACTTGAATGACCTCAATGTGCGACGAGATGTTCGGTCAGCTGTGCTTATACCTATAGCTCACATACAATCATTTCAGAGCACTTTCTGATATGCTGTCTTCCTTTTTAGCCCACTCACCAAACCCACCTGTTGTTTATGTTTTTATGATACATAAAATGACGTCCAAAATGAGCAGTCAGGGCAAAAGCCTAAATGCTGAGATAGAGTATGTATAATTCCTTAAACTTATGAAAATTAGCATCCAAAAGTGGATGAAATGACTGTGACCTGCAAGAAGCTGGCCTCTCTAACTTGGCTGGCAGGGGCTGAGTGTGATTGGAGCTTGTGAGTTGTATCCAAAACCATGAAATATAGCCCTGCCCATGAACAAACTCAAAGGTGTATTTCAGCCTACAGCAAAGCTTCAGTCATCACTGGCCTTCAGGGCCTCTGTTCAGATCCAAAATAGAAACTTTGGAGTGACCTTTTGACCCTACTGTTGAATTGCACTGGCATCTAAGTCTTCCCACTAGCCACCTCTGGGCTTTCTCCAGCAAATATACCAGCATACACATTTCCTTAGTGAAAAATGACAAAGAGAGAGAAAAGTAAACCCCTACATTGACATGAACTCTCTCCTGAGAGTCTGGAAAGGGAATGCTGGAGAATCCAGATTTTTGCAAACCTCTTTGAAATACTTCCACTACCTTGTTAAATCTGTTCAGCAAAATGATTAGCAAAAGATAAACCTCTATGAGAAAAAGGAATTTGCAAAATTGGAATAGAGAAGAAAAAAATTGCTTGAATCTAGGAATCTCTGCATTCTTTCTTCAGAGAGTGAGAAAGCAAATCAGTGCTCTGTGTGAAAAAAAAATATGCATGGTCTGATTCTTTACTGGGCATGAACATTTCAGAGATTAGCAGGGTGTATGTGCAGATCTCTGCATCCACTTCAGACCCACTGACAACAGTAGATGGGGTTCAGTCTCCCTCTGCCCAGCAACTGCTCCTGGTTTCCTTAGTGAAGAATGCCAACTTTTCAGGAGGATCGTCAAATGAGATGGTATGCAGTAAGGGTCTATTTTCACCAGCAATGTAACTTCCGCACTAAAACACTGTCTAAGGGATCTTGTTGGTAAAAAATGCTAACAGGAAAGTATAGCCTTACAAGCACACTGAGTCAAAAGACCTTTTTATTGTTTTCTGTTCAAAATTAACCATTTATCTTCCAAATGGACACTTATGTAAACTTCTGGCTGGGTGTCTCTGCATTCAGACACATTACATATACCACAGACACATGGATACACGACGTGCTGAGGCCAATCTAGATGCTGGCTCTCCCCTAAAAGGACAGTTTTTCTGTCCCTGATCCTCAGTCTGTGTGTCCTGCCCTAAGCCATGTGTCAGTTCAGCCAGGCACATCACTTCATCCATTTCCCACTTTGCTCTTCTTCCCTGCCAGCTTCCAGATAGAGCAGCCAGTAGAGGTGACCTGGTAATGCAGTAGTTGGGTACAGTCAATGAAGGCAAGGATGCACAACCTGGACCAGATCAGAAGAGACTGTACAGTGACTGTACCTTCTGCAAGGCATTCTCAACAAGACTGCCATATTTCCACATTTGAACGTGAAAGATCTTGTGCATGCTCACATTAAAAACTGCCGGTGTCAGTGCACTAAGATGTGCAAGATTTACAGACTACACTGAAAATTTCGTCCTGTCCGTATTTTAAAATCGGAGGTGGTGACTGCATAAGCTCTGTAACTATATATTACAAAAAATCTATTATCTTTTATATAGCACGATTATAGTTCAGGTAGGTATAGTTAGGCTACATATTGTGCTCTAAGAAAGATCTTTCAAATCTTTCCTTATTCAAAGATGACTAATATTTGAGACTGGTAAAGTATTGTTAATCACACATTTTTGTGTGTGTGAAGATACAGAATTAAATGCAATTTGTGTTTTGATATACAACACACAAATTGAACTTTCAGCCTTCAACTTGCTATTTTTCCTAATAGTCGTCTGAAAAATGTGAAAGCATTGAACCTGGCCACCTCTGAACTAGCAGTGTTACTGTGGCAATTCAGGTATTCCTTTGAAAATGCTGAAAGAAGATCACACTACAGCGGGAGAAAGATAGGACTCGGTATTTTTCCTGTCAGTCTTCATAGCACTCGCATATTTGTTTCTGTATTGGTAGTGATTCATATCACAAATGCCTTTGTCCATATCTCTCTTTCTGCAACAATAGCCCAAGTAATTAACTAAGTGAAGAGGCTGTCAATTAAACACTGATACTAATCTGGGCATAAAAGCTCCCTTAAGAAACACTGATTTGGAACATATTTTACAGCTTCCCGACTGCCTTCATTCAGCTCACTTCTCAGACAATTAAGTGCTCCAAATGTCTGTATGTCATCCAGGCAACATTAGCAGCATGAATGACCTCTGCTATAGATACAGTCCTTGCAAAGAATGCCTAGAGAATACAATGCCTATTGTGCCAACAAGGCTTATTTTATCAAGCAAAGGATATTATATAGTTAATTAATGCCAAGATCTTTAATGATAAGATTGTCAAGGACAATTAAGAAGATGATTATAAGTGTCCTTGGTAACAAGAATGCAATACCAATTTTAGCTTACTTTCACTAAGTGTGGCTTTAAGGTCAGTTTCTCTGAAGTGTGAATACTTAAGCATTCCTCGGGTAGATGTCATTATACATTAATCTCAGTGGGAAAACACACTTTTCTGATCTATCCATGCGGTAAATGAACATTAATGTGAATCTCCTGCTAAGAAATTAAGGTAACATATTTCAATGAGAAACATCTAACCAGTTGAGATGAAGTCAATGGAAAGACACTCCGACTCCAGCCTGCCCAGTTCGTCACCTTAGCCATGCAGTTGGTGGACAAACAGATCCTCCTAGGTCAGCCCATCCATTCTTAGTAACCTTCCCCTGTTTCTCACCTGTCCAGTATTGGAAGCAGTTTCACTATGTCTGTCACGTGCCTTGCTTCTGCACCAAAACTGAGCTCAAGTAGCATTTGGTATAAATTATCTCATATGAAATGGACAAGCTCACAGGAAAAAAAAGAAAGAAAGAAAGAAAGAAAAAGTGATAGATAGTGGTTGTTTGAATGTTGAAATTAAATTAAGAGATTTAGGATAGATTTTTGCATTACCCTTAGAACAAATGATTCTACTTAGTGTTATAGATGGGAGAGGAAAAATATTTTGGGGGAAAAAAAGGAAACACGAGGAAAACTTTTGTTAAAATTACTTATTTTCAGAAACAACTGGTTCAAACTTGTATTCAGAATCCTAAAGGATTACCTAAGAAGATCCTCAGATCAGAATTTGTTTTTGAGCAGTAGTAAACTAAGCTTAAAAAAGGCAGAAAACCTCACCCACCTCCTACTGCCTTCTCTTCGCTACAGAAAGGGAAGTTGACTAAAAATGTTGACCCATTGAAATTATCTGATGTCAATCCTGATGAAAATGATGAAAGTCAGTTCAAGACTAGTGAGAGTAAAGTCTGTTAAAGAGTTGGAAACTGTAAGCTACAAAAATACAGTTAAAGATAATTTGCACATTTCAAGGAACATGGGTTGCTTAAACGTGAAAAACAGTAAGGCCACATATTTGATCAATAAAGATGACTTTAAGATAGTATAACTTGGGTTTTCCCCACATATCTGACACAGTATCAAATGCCACATTGAGTTTAAAATGCTATTTCAGTCTGAACAGGAGACACATTCTGTTTGCAGAGTGGCTGGTTTTGATTAGATGAACTGTCTGGACCCAGAACACAAAGCAGACTAAAACAATAGCATGTGACCTTAAAAGCTGCTTACATTCAGCCTTTCTTGACCACTCCAGAGAAAGTACAATCTTTTTTAAAGCCTTTTCCAGAGGAATCGAGATCTGGCACTTCCTTTTAACATAAAAATACATTTCACTTGTTTAGAAGAACTGGATGAAGAGTGCGTTTCTGCAACGTAATAATTTCACATAAAATATCTTTTCAGCCATCTCATATCCAGTTTTCTCCATTTCAGATGAGAAAACTGCTTTCCAGAATCCTACACCATAAACACTTTCACTAGGGTATGCTTGTCAGTCCCTGAGCTGCTACGTGCTGTGATATTGTTTCTGCACCTATTTTTATATTGCAGAGGTGATGCCCTGTCACGTACTTGAAGCATCATGGAAGGGGAGAGCTCACTCTGTTCTCCCCAGGCCTTTGCCAACACACAGCAATTCACACATCCCCATGGCTGCATCCCACGATTACAAGTTGGCTGCTTTTCAGAAGGATGTTAAAGCCTGGAAGACACCAAAATGCTCTGTACATGCTGTATCCTCCACTTCGCTGCCTCCTTTTCCCACTTTTTCCTCTCATTCTCTCATATAGCAAATTCACCTCACCTCTGTCAGGTCCTAAGCTGGTGGGCAGGAAGGTGTGCCATAAAAATGTGTTTTAGCTAAACTGTGGCTTGACACCTGGGGACAGAAACAGAGCTACAAAGTGTTGGAAATCAAAACTGGGATCATAATTTTGCTACATGTCCATTACAGTTGCCTCCACTTTTGTTTCCTTCTCTCCTCCCCACTCCAATCATTTCCACTTGGTTCTGATCTTTTATCCATTCATTACACAATCTTCTTACAAGAAGCTGTGTAATCTGCAGCTTCAGCACCCACCCTTCAATTTGCTCTGCACATTTGGAAAACAGGGAGGTTTTCTTACATGTAAAAGTATAAGACATTTTGAGGCAACATCAGTAGAAGAAAAATACAGTGGTGCTTTTCTCTACTTAGAAATAAATCTGTTTTCAGGAAGCTGGATTACCTATTTAATGTAAAAAATAAGTGAACAAAAAGAAAAGTGTCAGGCTTTTGCACAGCACTTTTCAAATTTCAAATCAAAGTTATTTTGTCATCGAGGATATACTGACACATGCAGCAGCTGCTGTTCAGCAAATCTGTTACTCTTAGCCACCTCATAATTTTTACATGATTAATTAATCACATTTCATGCAAGGAAGTTGTGGTTCTGATTGTCCACTATCTCAGATGAGTTTTATTCACAGGCTGCCCTCTGTTAAGCAGGATTGCTTTTGCTGGCTCAGGAACTCAAACATGCAGCCTTTCTGATGCTGACAGATTCCATCTGCTTTAATTAACATCTAATATGTAAACCATCTAATACATGTAACACTGAATAACAGGGGATTAAGAAATAGAAGGTAACCCTTCATCACAAAGCTGTGTCATCCCTTAGGATCTCATTACTAATGCTAAATAGTACCAAAACAAAATGAGAACTGCACACAAGCACAAACAGCAACATGCAGGTGCTCTCACCATCACAAGTATAAACATATGTCAATACAGATATAGAATCAAGTGGAAGGTGTTACAGCTTTCATCAGTGGATTCACATAAGGTACTCCTCCAGCTCAGACATCAGCTGATTTAATGCAATTACAGATGAGCATAAAAACTACTAATTTGTGTTCCCAGGTATTGCTAGCTCGATAAAAAGCATTTTTTATAAGACTCTGTTGCAATCCATTAAACCTATTAAAAATGCTAATTAGCTTATACTTTACAAATGAAAGCATGTGGGTTGCACCTCTCGTCCTGCAAACAGCCACAAACAGTGGCTGATGATATACAAAGAACACCTTCTAGGAAAGCCCTGTAACCAAATTAAGACGTCAAAAGTAAGGGAGATAAAATGCCCTTCTGAATCACAGCAGCTGATGTAACAGGCATGAAATTTATGTGGCTGGGGGACAGGGCTTGCCACCATTCATGGTGAGCTGAGCTATGTGAAAGGTCAAGTCTGCTATGTCCTTCTGATAAGATCTAAGCAGAACACAAGCATTGGAAAGTCTCATCCACACATATATCCAGTGAGATAGATCAAACTTATGCAGAACAGCTGCAATTCTCAACAAAGGGCAGAAAGATTAGAGACCAAAGTAATAAGACATGAAAGACCCCAATGGCAAAAGGAGAAGGGAAACTGTGCTTGCTAACCCCCAGCAATGACAAAAATCATTATTTGAAACTTAGAAATGACTTAAAGAGAGGGGGAAGGGAAAAACAGCAGGACAGCATGAGATCAGCACCTCCTGGAAGGGCTGGCCTTTGTTTCTCTGCAGAATGCGAGTTGTGATCTTGTGGTACAAACTCTTGAGTTGATAATATTGTTTTCAGTCGTACCAGTTGTTCTCCATTTGCTCAAAGTGCATCTGGAAGGACAGTCCACTAAAGCACACTCGTGTGCTATACACTGCTGACAGAGCAGCTCTCTGACAGCAGAGAGGAAGAACTGTTTTTGTGCCACTAGAGCATATTTGCATTTGTTTGCATTTCCCTCTTCCCTGCTTCCATGAAGTATGTAATCAAATGCCTTGCTCTGACCCTACAGGAGGCAGCACAGGAGACATCATACAGATTATCTTTGGTAGAACCTGGTCAAGTTCGAAAGCTTGAGGTAAGGAACAAGATTCACTGTGGGATCTATTCTATCCCAGGGCTGATTTTTCAATCACAGACTGTTCATATCAAAGTGAGAAAAAAAAATACATTGTATTAAAGTTAGTGCAAATCCACAGCCACTGTTTCTTAGAGCATGGGTTCCTAATACTATACATCTTTAAGAAGCAATGAAGAAAACTTCATGAAGATCATAGACAAATGGCAATGAGCTGACTCACAAGAGATGTGTTAGCACCACCAACCACTCCAAACTGTGATCCATACTCACTGCTAAAAAAAAAAGACACTGCAGTTTTAGCACGTAAGAAGCGCTCAGTAAATAGCTCTCAAAAGTCAAAAAGGCTCTCCCCTTTGATTTGTTTCCTGACCACCTTCCTCAACATTTTGTTTTATACCGCCATATTCCTTGAATGCTGGAAATATGTATCTCTGTTAGGACTGTATGATCATGTCATACTTGTCCTGTCCTGTAACGTTTACACTGCTCCCACTGGCAGTATCATAGCCTCCTTAATGAAACACTTCTATCAATCCTACAACATGGGACAGGTCTTGCTTGCCTGAGTTATGTGATGCTGAGGCATTATGTATTTTGTGCCATCTGCAAGTTAGTTCTACCTTGAGAAGAAGCCTAAAGGGGAAGTATAAAATCTGGCTAATATTCACTTCCTCCAAAAATACTTGTTTTTGTTGTTGTTTTGCTTTGTTTGTTTCTTTCCAGATAATTTTTTTCTGACTGTTGTTTTCTCTGATGATTTTTGAAGAGAATTAACCTTCTAATCAACTAATTCACGTGCTGGGATTTGCTTCATAGTAGTTTTAATATCAAATCTGTATTTCCAAGCCCTTTTTCTTTTTTTTTTTCCTGCCATAGGCTATACACTTTAGACAGACACATGATCATCCAGAGGCTATTAAATGTTCCTTTTGAGATGAGACTCTGTAGCTAGAGTTTCATTCTTATCTCTGCTTCCCATCAGAGGAGTAAGTCCTGCAGTCTTGCTATAGCAATTCTGCCTCAAAGCCTTCCAACATCATTGCCATGTGTAGAAAAAAAGCATATCCTTCTCTCTGCACCTGCATGGCATCCAAAGATCCCTCTAAACCAAGCACAGATTATCTGGCTGATCTCCGTGTTTGTAAAGTAAACCTTACACTAAGGAAGCTAAAGTTCAAATATGCTATGGCAGAGCCTTGTTTCAGGCAACGTCCTTGATAAAAAGGGCCATTTCTGGGTTTAAATCCATGCTCTTTATGGGAAGTTCAGTTGCACTGTCTAATGGAGGATGTACCTCAATAAGGTTGGGGAGGGCAGTAAAAGCTAAAGGAGGACTTGCATACAGATGAAACCAGCGCATCACTCTAATGTCACAGACTAGGTAGTTTTCTGACAGTCTTGTCATTTGACACCACTTTTCCTAGTACCCCAATTATTTGCTTAACACGTCCTCTTCCTGACAGAAGCCCTTGAACTCTCCCATACCTTTTACTTACTCAGTTTTGGATAGGCATAACAGGAGATGCCAGCCTCACTGCAAGGCAGAGCTCCAGGAGCAGGAATCCAGCAGCTCCATCCCTGGTTGCATGGGGAAGCCTACCTGGCACCTTGGAGCCACAGCCTGCTATGAGCCATGCAGATGAATGAATATGGTCAGTGGGCATGGTGGCAATGGGTTCACAGTTGGACTAGGTGATCTTAGTGATCTTTTCCAACCATAGTGATTCTATGAAGACAGATGACTGATGGGAACAGCCTCCTGTGCTGCCTTTGATCAGGCTAGCATATGAGTGCCACACATGAAGTGAGGACAACCATTAGAGATCAGGAATGTCAATGCGTTGAATACCTAATGTGAAGCCCCACAGGTTACAGGTTCATATAATCATAGAATCACAGAATCACAGAATGGCCTGGCTTGAAAAGGACCATAATGATCATCTAGTTTCAACCCCCTTGCCATAGGCAGGGTCGCCAACCACTACACCAGGCTGCCCAGAGCCACATCCAGCCTTGTCTTGAATGCCTCCAGGGATGAGGCATACACAAACTCTCTGGACAACCTGTTCCAGTGTGTCACCACCCTCTGAGTGAAAAACTTTCCCCTAATACCTAACCTAAACCTCTCCTGTCTTAGTTTAAAACCATTCCCCCTTGTCCTATCACTATCCACCCTCATAAACAGCCATTCCCCCTCCTGTTTATATGCTCCCTTCAAGTATTGGAAGGCCACAGTGAGGTCTCCCCAGAGCCTTCCCTTCTCTAAGCTAAACAGTCCCAGTTCCCTGAACCTTTCTTCATAGTAGAGGTGCTCCAGCGCTCTGATCCAGCCCTCTGATCTGTTCCTGTAGACTGCAGGTTGTAGCCATGTTACTTAGTGGCACCTGGCATCTTCACCAGCAGCAAGAGCAGTGTTTGAAGAAACTTATTGTCCAGGAATTTTTAATAATTAAAAAAGTTTTTTGCCATTAGGTTCAACCTCATTAGAACAAAGGAAATTATAGGAAAAAGATTATTTTCATTGCACATAGCTAAACTCAAACACCTCTAGCAAACATTTTTTTTCCCTGAAGCTGGTGAAAAATTCTCCAGGCTTCTGATGAGCAAGACCAGATTCCTTGCAAGCAGCTCACTCAGAACTGCCATGATTTAAAATCATGGAAAGTTACTGACCAAATTTGCAAATCATTCTTTAGTCTAGCCCACTCTTTTAAGAACAAAAAACTACTATTTAGCTATTTTGAGATTGACCATCCTGTTCAGATATTCCATACCATATGGAAAATACTGCTGGGAAAACTACCAAAATATGTAGTGTATTTCTTAGAGCTGTTGTATTATAGACTCCATGTTGTATGCCGTATCTTGTCATACCGTGTTACAGAAAAGCCTCTCCTTTTTGTTACACGTATTTGCAGTCTCATTCTACCATCATAAAGAAATGTTTAGGTTTCTGTTCCTTTTGGATGTGTATTGAATAATGCCACTTTTTGTTTATGAACATATATTTTGAATGTCAACGATAGAACACAAGGACAGACCCAATGAACAGCTCTATTATACTTCAGAAATTGAGTTTCTATTCATAAAGAGCTGAGTAGCTCCTGTTAGATGGTTTGCCATACA
The DNA here is from genome assembly GCA_016647715.1 of Pavo muticus. Taxonomy (NCBI): domain Eukaryota; kingdom Metazoa; phylum Chordata; class Aves; order Galliformes; family Phasianidae; genus Pavo; species Pavo muticus. Next base: position 612,885 of record JACDJE010000130.1, read on the forward strand.
ACAAACGCTGAATACCTCCAAATGAAGCTGACTATATCAAAACACTAAAACATGAATAGCATTTATTCTCAAAGGAAAGAATGAATCAAATTACAACTATACTGATATATCTTCTAATATGGCTACTCACAATTTAAGAAGTACCTTTACCTTGGCTTAGAATCACTTTGATTTTTGCTATAATGTTTTTCTTATATATACCTTATTATGCAGAGGAAGGGCTTCTATAAACAGCATAAAGGACACATTTAAAGACTAATTCTTCTGAACAGATTATGATGTTATCCAAGAAATAAAATACTTGCAATTTTTCAGCTTTAGAACATCTCAACTTTATGTTCATATTTTTAATTATTTGCCATTACTTATAAAAACATGCAAATGAACAAAAGTTATTTTTATATTTGAGAAACCTTTTTCAAAAGCCATTCAGGAAAAGAGAAAACTGTCATTCTATGTCTCAGTGACAAAATCTCCTGAATGGCAAATCTTAATCAAAACAACTTAAAATAAAAAGGACCACATATTTCACTTCAGTTGTGCAGAAACTACATGTAACCTTAGCAAACTCTGCATTGGGTACTGAATGCAGTCTTGGTAGAAATTTTTAGAGGCAGAAATATGCAAGCACATATTCCAGATTGTATATAAAGTTGTATATTTTCCTGAAGATAATTTTATCATTTACAAGGAACACACAAAATAAGGTTTAGGTGCTAGTGCTTAATATCCTTTCTGTTTAGTTTGAAATATAATGCAGATTGCAGAATAATGGAAACCTCTTGCTCAGCAGTTGTAGCAAACCTTTGCGGAGGGTCAAGGAAGCATTCCCAGTTCATAGCACTGTTCTACCTGAGAGTCTCCTTATGGCCAAAAGGCAGAAAGCAGCATCTGGCCTGATGTATCCAGGAATGGTGGAAAGACAGATGGTAGCTATCCCGGATTTTCCAAAAATGAGACCACATTAACTAATCACTTAAAACATCTGATAGAACACACACCAAAGAATAGGATCCCAACTTGAGTTTTAAGTGTAAATGAGTGATGCATTGCAAAGTGAATAGAAACCCAGAAGAAGGAATGAGATTGTTTTTCATCTTCAGCCTAAAGCCCAAAGCTCCATCATCTGTGATGCCACCAACTTTTTTTGAAACTTTCTGCCTAAAACGTTTAAGTTCAAGGAGATGTTCTTACAAGGGTTTTTTCATTTTTCATGTTTTAAAAGATCTAAAACACTTAAGCATAGTGTCCATGTGTCTCAACAAGAAAACCACTTAGAAACAGCAGTATTTCTGCTAATGGAAGCACTGTTCAAAGAAAGAACACTGAAACTTAGTTTTTGTTCATAGCCAGTATTTGCTAGAAGGGAAGATACATTGACCTCTGGCTTGTAGCAGGTAAATGTTACACTACATTTAGCAAGCCCAAATCAAAAGTGCTTTCCTATGTTGCTTTTTTTTAGTTAATGGCATTTTCTCTGTGTTATGACAGAGACTGTTTGTTGTTCCTTCTACTCTAAAAATATGTGTTTTGGTCACAAAACAGATTCTGCAAGTTTACTCACAATGGGAGCATCCTACAGTGTATATCTGTGTGTCCAAATGTTTTGTCTCATTTCTGGATAGAGATGAGGGTTACCTTCGCTTATGAAGATTACATAGAACAATTTATTTGTGATGAAGCTGTACAAGCAATTGTTACAGAGTGGCTGTGATCAGTTACGGATAGGTAGGAAGGGGTCATTACTTGCTGTTGGAAAGTCATGAGAAGTTGCCAATGACCAGCAAGCCTGCATAGATTTTGCTCAGTACCCCTATGGATTGTGTTACCTTCAGTGTAATTATTTGCCTATGCTTTCTCTCCTTGGAGGAAAGGGCAGAGCAGGAATGGAGAGCTCGCTTTTGGTTGTGGGAGAACTTACATTGGGCCCTTTGTGTACATTCTCACAGAAGTTTCTTGAGGTCAGCCCTACAACAGGGTTACAACTACAGAAGTGCAGTTCACATGCCCCATTAAACCTAGTTTGATGGCTGAGAGTAGTAAGAGGCCATACTGATGAGCAAAGGCATCTATGATATTCTGCTGCCATATCTTGCTTAAGTGCTTTCTCACAGCCAGGAGTTTCGTTGCCTTACGCCTTCTATTAGAAGGTAGATTTTTCTGGGTGGGATCTAATGACTTGCTCTCCTTCTGATTAGCATCACATTGAGCTAGAGAATGGGCGGCCCTTAAGAAGGTTTGAACACTCAGTATCTATCCTGTGGACTCTGCAAGAGAGCATATGGCCTCCATTGTCCTTTGAGGGGCTGTGACATTGCACAGCCACCAACTTAACGGGTGAGCCAGACCAAGGTCATGCAGGCAGGAGAACGAGTCCATAACCTAAGAAGTACATTCACTAAAGATCAAAGTAGAAGTGGAGAGAAATCTGCTCTGACATCCAGTCCCTATCATAAACACTTACTGAAAAACAGATATGCACTTCAAGGCCAGAGTACAGGGCCCTCTCTCCCTATGCAGGGACTCCTTGACCAGACTACCAGGCAAGAGCTTGTTTTCTCTCTGACCCCATTAACCTGATAGTCCTTATTGAACAGTGGCAGAGGCTCAGTGAGGATGTGAAGAGTAGTTCTGACCCCTTGGTCTCTCTGAGATGATGCTTAATGGCTTACTCTTCCTTCTTTCCAGGTGCTTTTATGGACCTGGGCTGAAATGTTCATGTTACTCAGCTATCTCTCGCATATTGAGAAAATAACGATGCTAACATTGCAAGCTGCACAATGAGAACCATAAAAATAGCAGGATAGCTACAATGTATCCACTTGGCACAGAAAGCAGTTGTCAGCTGGGTACATAAACATCAGGTCAAAAGACTCACAAAAAGGAAAATAGACCAAAATTTTTACAAAAAGATAGATTTGTAACATAAATATCTTTAACAAAGTCAAGTCTCACCAAATGTAGTAAAACAAAAAAAAGTTGATGGCATTACTTGTTTCGGCACCTTCTAAATTTTCACATTGACATTGTCGGTCGTAATTCACCTAGCTTGGTCCTAGTATTGCTGTGCTGAAATATCCAGACAACTGCAGGAATAAGGTATAATTTGCATGAAGTAAACACCACTTCCTACACACTTCCTAATATGAAGTAACATTTTCATGCATAGATTTCACAATCCCAGGTGCAGCCATTGCTAAGATGACATGATATAGATTCATATTCTTCTCCATAAATCAGCGTCAGTAAGCAATTCCAAAGGTGGTTTCACATGTACTTAAGCAGACTGATGCTGAGATTCTCTCAAAGCAGAATCTAGAAACCCTGTAATTCACCTGTCTAAAAATGAAAACGCATTCTAAGATTTTAATGAAATAGAGATAATCAGTATGTCAGTCTCTTCTTACTAAAACCACAAATTATTAAACATGTAATTAAGAATTATTCGCCAACAGAGGATCTCTGAACAGATAAAGATACATAGGTCAGGTTAAAACAAGTGAACAAACAAACAAACTAAAAGACCCCACACCCACTGCTTCTCTACTTTTGTGGCCAATTGGAAACAGCTGCTTCCAATTTCATTTAAACTGTCCTGAGCCATAAAAAGCATTTGCCACACATCACTCTTTGTGACTTTTTTTTTTTTTTTTTTTTTTAGCAGGGTTTTTCTCATTGTCTCTTCTACCCACTTATAATTTTTTTTAAACAGTGTTTCATGGGATAACAAAAGTCCACTAATGCACTACAGACCAGATGTGTTGGGATTCCAGTGTTTTCTACAAAGCTACATTCATTCTGTTACTACCTAGCTCAGTCTGCCTAGGTTTCTGTTATGTTGATGATGCTGTTAAGCTCGGTCTGCTGAAGTTCTTTGGCAGGCTGATTATAAGTGAATTGGGAACTTGAACAATTTTGAAAGATAAACTGATGTAGATAGCCTAGTGCTACAGGACTACTTACTAATATAAATGTTAAAGGAAAACAGGAGGACTTACAAGAGACATGCTCCTGAATGTGTGCTGATTTTAACTCTGCTTCATGTTAATTGTATTTGAAATATTTCAGAATGTATCATATAAGTTAATGGTAGCAGGCTGACATTAAGCAGATCTCAATTATTCCTTTGATTACAAGTGTCATTACTTCACAGAATTGTTAAATACGCTCAGGGAGAAGACACACATGGTCATCCCAGTATACACTGGTTAAATACACTTGAAATGAGAAGATTCATGAATTTTCTCCTTTCTTTAGGAGAAAGAAATCCATCTCATCATCTGGCAAAGAACATGCTGTTACCCTGAGGTCTTCATCTGCTTCCACTCCTTTCATCCATCCTGGAGGAGTACTCTTCTTCCCACCCACTCCCCAGAAGAGGGATCCAGGACATTTCCTTACCACTGAGTAATCTGATAAGCAGGAAGATTCTTGCATTAGGCTATTTACTTCTTTCTTACTCAACACTGCATTGGAGGGATTAGGGTGAATTTAAACCACAAGTGCAAAGTGACAAAATGAGTCTCCAGTTTCCTATATTGTAGCTTAGGCTCAGTACACACAGTGCAGTCCCTTGGTTGGTTCTTTACTTTTTCATTTGTTGTGGTGGTGGAGGCAGTAGTGGTTGTCTTTTATTTTCTTTTTCCCTCATTTACACATAGCAAAGAATTTTGAAAAATCATAGAATATCAATATCAGCACCTTTAATCCTTCTCATACAGGGAAAATGCTGTTTATGCATCTCCCCTTCCTCTTCTGCCTGGATTAGTCACAGGCCAAAAAAAGCAGTGGATTTTCATTAAGGTCTACAACACAGCCTAAAACGGGACTGTGTGACATACAAGACTGGTCAGGTGAGCTTAATATTTTGTCTACCAATGTCTTGCCAGTGATACCACCATATCTTCAAAGGCACTGTGTCACTCAGCTGTCCCTCAGAGGGCTCAGTGCTCCAAGAAATGTTGAACAGGTAGTTTTAAGTCAAAATAAGTCCATATTGACAAAGGCACTACTTGTTTCACAATGGCCTCGTACACCACTCTCTCCAATTCAAGGGTGCGTGACTACTTTGTGCCCATATGATTCTTTCCAAGGTAGCTCCTCTTCCAGACATGTCCTTCAGAAACCTTTACGTGTTCAGGCTCCATTCACCCTCCTATGCAGAAGTGCACAATCACAGCTAGCAGCAATTTTTCCCTACTGCATCTTTTGTTTAGCTGGGAATTGAACATACTCAACATATACTGATAGAGCAACAAACACAGTTTACAGCCACAGTGACCACTAGGACTCAGATATAAATTTCCAGTGCCCAATTACATTACAGCAAGCTGACTGGCTCTCATGTTCAAATACAAATAACACAGGGCATTTGGATATTATCACACTTACTAGCATGCAGTCGACCTTCAGCTTGCATGTATTCAGCAGCTTCTTCATAGGTGAGTCAGGGTACAAGGTTTGATCCAACAACAAGAACATTTATGCCCATGATTTCCAAAAGTTCAAACTAACTGCACTGCTCAAAAACAATGCCATTAAAGCTATACTGGAGTCACAGAAACTGTATTACAATTGGCATATCTGCAAGCTAGTGTCAAAACACAAAAGCATTCCTTTCATTCAAGTAGAATACTCTGAATGATTTCAGAAGCAGATAAATAGCACTGCTGGTAAATTATTTTGGAGAAATCAAAGGTGATTTTGGAAGCACCAAACTAGTGGAGTGTTTGCTGTATACCTTGTTCTGTATGATAAGCAGTAGAACAAAACTGCAGTTGTCTGACTGCATCGACACAAGATATTTGGGAATGTGCTATTCTTGCTTTTTGGTTGTCATAGTAGACCAGAAGCAAGAGTTTTGCAGGTTTTTAGGCACTTGGCCAGAGGAAGTCATGAAGTTTAGGAACTTACATCAGTAAAATATAGCAATGAAACAGAGGGCACATAAACATATCTTTGAAAATCTGGAAGTAATTGATTTCTAAGCTTTCTCCACATCAAGCATCTTCCAAATTTAAAGAATATCTGTACCATCGGCACATTAGAATCTGTGCTCAGCAATCTGCTTTTGCAGTGGATCAGTCCTTTTGCAATAATGTAGAAGAAAGATACCAGATAGAAACAAGTTTTGACTCTATAACGCCACTCTCTGAACAAGCATCACAAGCTATCTTCTAGCTGAGCATAAAGGGAGCTTATAGTGAATATGAACTGAGCCTATCTTTGCATTGTGACACAGTGCAATGTATGTCTTTGCTCAAGTGACACTTAAATCAGTTTATTTGCACAAAGTCTGTGCATAAAGATGAGAAATCATTATTGAGATATTATTGGAAAGGCCAGAAGGGCAAATGAACTTGTGATTGAATCTCTGAGTTGGCACATGTGATGTTTGGTTTCACCACAGACTGAATTGTTTGGTGCAGGACAAGTAACTAACTATATTTTGTTAAGCTTCTACCTATAAAGCAGAAGTAACATCCACAGTCATCCTTAGGCAAGATCTTTGCAGAGACATGGACAACCTTGTGCTGGGTATTTGAGTACGCATTTGACTTTTTCCAAATTGAGAGGGCAGATTTCTCATTGGTAATGCTGAGGATGGGAATCAAGTCACTTCTGGTTGTGTGGATTGCAACATGTGGTTCAAGACCCACCTCACTCAGGAGAGGAACAATTTATCTTCACTTATCTTGGTTTCACTCTACTAAAAGCAGTAGATCAGTGATAACATGAACTATAAAAATATATACATTCCGTGGTAGAAGTCAATGGATTGGAAATGCAAATCACAATATGCTATATTTCATTGGATTGCAAATGTGATTCAGGAAATTACAGGCCTGCTACTGTTGCTATTCTTTTTTTTGCAAAAGTAATTTTTACAATGATAATTTTTGAAACAGCTTTCCAACAAGCTAACTCTTGCAGTTAGTGCTCTGCAGTGTGTGAGGCAGATTTGTTTTGATGCACGAATATTAGCCATCTGCTTAATCACAGCTGTCAGAGGCAGGTCAGCAGGCAAGACAGATCTTGATCTCTGCACAGTATGGCTGACCATACTTGCAGTAGTATTGAAAGGATCTCAGACATGAAACAACTTCCCCAAGTCACATGGCACAGTATGTTTAAGTGAAAGAGAGCAAAAACAAAAAACACGGGGAAAGACAACTTATCCAGTTGTTACATTTGAGAGAGCAGGGAGCAGAGGAAAGAGCTGTAACTCAGGGAATGGACAAGTGAAAAGCCATTGCTTCCTTCAGGATACACAGCAATGTTTTCTGTGGGGGCAGGAACCAAATTCTTCTTTTTATAATCAGCATAATCCACCAGAAATAATATATAATTCCTTGTAACTGAACGGCTGTCTCACAGATGGATGGTGTAATGTGTCCCCTGATTCCCTCACTCCCCCTCTTCCTTTCTTTCCCTCTCTGGAAGTTCCTGTAATTGTCACTTTGTAATGTATATTCCAGCACATGGACATGCAGAATGAACACTGCGTGCTCATTTTGCACTATAAATGATGTGTACTGCCTTGTGTCATAAACAGTAAATCCTTTATACCAAAAGTCTGCTCATTTTCACACCATTCACTTGTTCATAACAGTTGTCCATATTTTTTAATTCAGCTTCTTACGCTAATCCAGCAACTGCTGGTCTTAGACAGGTGCAGGGATCAAACAGGCTCAATAAACTGAAACATCTGGCCTGGAAATGATAATAGACCCTTTTACTCTCCAAAACAGAGGAGGAATGCAAAGTTTTCAAATGTTAAATCATGTAATTAGCCCCTGTATTTATTTATTTTTTAATGATAGAGTAGTGTTTTCTATTCAGGCTTTCATTCATTGCTTTGTTCCCCATTCTGATCTGTACTGAAGGACCAACGGAATAAAGATGCAAATCATCATCTAAATAAAAAGAAAACCTCACTTCCTTCACGATACTAGCATTAAGTTAAAAAATAATTCTGAAGTGCCTACGCTCAGAAAATGGGAAGTTCCTTTAAAAATTCAGTTTTGTGAAGCCAAGCCACATTCAGACACAGGTGGCAGGGCTGAGCTAGTTGTAAACTGTCACCCCATTGTCTGGATGACAAAAAGGAGAACTTGTCCTCACATTTCCTCTAGTGCACAAACTGGAGCCATAGAAAACATTTGAAGATCTGAAAATGCTTTGAGAAGTGTTTCTTGTTGATGTCACCCAGGTCTGGAGCAGCTTTCAGCACACTTGTGCCTCCATTTGATTAGGCTGAGCCCAGGGCTGGAGGGTTCATCATGCTCTCCTTTGGGCACTGCTCCCAGCTACTGCTCCTCACCTTGACTTTGACGTGGCTGTCACTTCAGACCAAATTCAAGAACTTCTATAGAAAAAGAACCACAACTAAAGGGATGTTGCATTCTGACAGTCCAAGTACTAGTCCTAGTAGGAAGGACAGGTATGTTCCTATGACTGCATTAGAAATGAAGTTTCCATCTGTTATTCAGAAAGTTCTTCATCCTGATGAAAATGTTTTAGCTTCAACTAAATAAATCCTGTTAAAAATACTTCAAACATGCTTCACCTTGACTACTGACAGTCATTAAATCACATGAACAGTGCTGATATTTTTATCCAGCATCCTTGCCAAACTAGAGTCTTGGTAAATCTGCATTGACAAAGTTTTCCTTTACACTTGCAGCTGAACATGGCATGCTTCTCTTGAGTAAACAGGAATGCTCATCTTGGGCCAGAGAAACCTGGAAATGAAGCCTGGATCCCACTCCAAACTTTGCCTCAAGTTTCCTGTGAGCCTGGTTACACTCTCCTTGGTACATCTGGGACCAGCCTTTCAGAGGCATGCTCAGTTCTTCTTACTGACCATCCAGCCTCAGAAACCTCTCTTGATGGACTGAATTCAACTCTGAATGGGCTTCTCCTGAAAATAATCTTTCTTATGACTTTAGCTTGAGAAAAATTGGAATTGTAATATTAGCAGCCCTGAGAAACAATGTCTCTTGGTCAGTGTCATGCACAGAGACAGAAGGAGACATTATCTCAGGGCTCTGAAATGCTAAGTTCTCCTTGCACGATTGTCCTTGGACTAGACAAAGGGATTCACCAGGGAAAGAGAAGTGCCATGCAAATAAGAGAGGTTCTGCGTGCTCCCAAGGACACTGTACTGTGGGAGATACCATTCTTCCTATGCAGCCTTACTGCAAAGTTGAGTAAGATCCTCAGTCACTGCATGGTTCTGAATGAGAACCAGGGTTGACTCCTAAAGGGCAGTCTTGCCACAGGTCATCAATACAAGCGGGATTGCAGACATCAAGCAGCTTAACTCTTTACTTCTACCTTTATAAATCAAAGGATTTTGGATTGAAAAATTGTAACCTTAAAAAACATGCTGAAAAAAGATTTCTTTACAAAAAGTAGATGGCACATCTCTGTGCTATATTTTCTCCTGGAAAACAAGAAAATCCTTATAATTTTTGAAGGAATGATGCAACTAAGAGCAAAATTCTCTATTACTACACATGCAGACCATCTCTCAAAAGATTGTTAACTATAGATTTGCCAAGTACAGTTATAATAGCTTCTCAAGTTGCATTCACATTTACATTTGTAATGATTTGTTTCAGAAGGATACACTGATGAGGAAGTCAGAGTTGTATATAGTTTTGATCTTATGATTTTTCGTGTTTCAGCTTTCCAGGCAAGCAAAAAAAAAAACCTAACTTGTGACAAACCAACCAAGCCATTTACTTTTATTACAGGGAAATGAAACTCCTCAACACATTCTTTGTTGGTCTCTGAGATCAACCTGCAAGTCATATGCCTACTTCAAATAGGTTCAGTGTTCAAAATCAACAGCCTATATCCAAATTTAAATTCTCTGTGAAGGAAGTTTACACCTCAGTGATGTTGGTAATGGAGATAAGGTCAAAGAAAAGTGCAGCAGAACAGTATGGAAGAAGCCTGTAAAAAAGCCTGGGTGAGAGGGGGAGAAGTATTTCTTAAGTCATAGGTGAGAAAGTAGTTGTTCAGCTTCTCTATCTGGTTATTTGGAAGTAGTAGGGTCAAGAAAATTTATTAAAGCTGTATTAAGACATTACTAAGGAAGAGAGAGAAAGCAGTTTCTGGAGGAAAAAAAGAAAAATCATCCTATTTTTCTCCCAGAAAACAGATACCAGACTTTGATTCACTAACACGTGGCTCCTTGGCGGGCCCTACCAGCCCCAGCCCCAATCCTGTAATCTGCAACATGAACAGGGCCTGCACACTGAAGAGTTACTTGACTTCACTTGGATTATTCATGAGCGCCAAAAGCCACTTGCCATAAATTGAAATATCACATCTGCATGTAATATTGACTACTAAGATTAGGTGTAAAATGAAATCAATCCAATTATGCTTTCTTATTATATGGAAAAAAAACAACAAACATAATTTTGTCTTCTCATTATTCCTTTGTTTATCTTAGATACTCTAGTTCATTATCAAATCATGATGTCCTTACAAGTCTTCAGTTCAAATACTCACTGCTAGTACACTAAATCCATCCTATATGTCCGTTAAAAATAGGTTACTGCACATACAGCAAGTGCAGCCCTCACTATCCACCCCTGTATGATCACTTTAAATAGCACACATATTCTCACGCTATATTTAGTGTTACATCCACAGTAACATATCACCACATCATTACATACAAAATGGCTTCATAAAAACAAATATTGGAGCAGAGAAATGAGTTTCTTTAGCCCACAGTGAAGCCTGCCATATTAAAAAAAATCCTCCTGGCCAGAAAGTTTTATTTTATTTAGATTAATTTCATTAACACTCATTTTAAAGTACTAATTTGTGAAACTTCCAAGCAAATTCAAATTCCAGTATTTTTTTTAACTTAGCAGACATGTCCTACTAGGTATTTTTAAGCACTTGGTTTACCAATTTGTGCCTAGATTTTTAAAACATTCCAGATTTCTTTGGGAACATATGCATAAATGGACAATGTTGTGGTTTGGTGATTTTTCTTTTGTGATCAGTATTCCACATCAGAACATCATGTGAACCAGTAGGAGTTAAAGAGTTAATGTTCTGGTTCCGTTTACTGCCCCTTATGGGCATGTGGAGTATCCTGA
>JACDJE010000130.1:624652-679079 GCA_016647715.1 Pavo muticus
TTTTTTTTTTTTTTTTTCCTTGTCATTTATTTCCACCTTTTTGGTCATGGCTTATAAGTTTTAGATTGTGATAAACAATGTTGTAAAGAATGACATGAATGACATTGATGACATTTCCTCTAATGTTACTTACTACATTTGAATACAACAACATGAACAAGGAGATTAAATAATTCTTACTGATGCTTATTGTCTTCTTCTTAGAGCTATACCAATCTGCATGATGATGATTTGCATGCCCCATAATTGCTATCATAAAGGTGGAGTAGACACCTTCCTTCTTCCCCACCTGCATGAGAGTTCTGAACTGGGATGCTGCACTATTAGGTATTATACCCAGATAAAAGAAGTATATATTAAACTCTCAGCACAAGAAGGAGTACAGTAAGACTGTTCACTGACACAACAGTCTACAGCCTGAGAGCACCAACTATTTGTCTTCTTTATTATTTTTTTTCTCTTGTAGGTATCAAAGCCCAAAGGAGTCTTAAGGGCTCTTGGGGAGGATAATATCTTAGATACGTGAAAGCTTCCTGACATGACTAAGTGCATGGGTGAGAGCATCTTGAAACAGCATATGATAGGAGCTGGCAGTAGGGCACAAGAAAAGAATAAATTTGATATTTTGGGAGTGATTGTGAACTATTGAGTCAGGATGAAAAAGATCAAGAATGGCCCTGAATATGAAGTATTTAATGCAAAAGAAAAAGGGAAAGGTGGTGGAGGCTGCTTAGGGAAGGGTTGACTGGGGCGTGTTACCAAACAGTACTTGCAATAACTCTGATATGACAGGATGTTGTTTCAAGACCAAAGGAGATAATTTTGCAGAAATAAAAGTTGTATGGTGAACATGAAAAGCCACATTTTGGAGAAAATATACAGAAAATCGTTCTTTTTTGTACCTGTTTAATTCATTTTATAGTCTATACTTTTTCTCGTCAAATCCATGAAACTACACTACAGCTCATGAAACCTCACCATGATGTCCTTCAGGAAATGGATCCAAAAACAAAGTCTTCTAAAAACATCAGGTTTTCCCTGAGCCAGCACGGCTCCCTGAGCTGCCTCACATGCTCACATCAAAGCACAGAATTTTTCTTTACTATGAGAGTGGTGAGGTGCTGGAACAGGCTGCCCAGAGAGGCTGTGGATGCCCCGTCCCTGAAGGTGTTCAAGGCCAGGTTGGATGGAGCCCTGGGCAGCCTGGCCTAGTATAAAATGTGGAGGCTGGTGGCCCTGCCTGTGGTGGGGGATTGGAGGTTCATGATCCTTGAAGTCCGTTCCAACCCAGGCCGTTCTGTGATTCTGTGAAGAAAGGAAGGAATACAATAGAACCATGGCAGCCAGAGGAGGCTTGGGGTAAGAACCCCCACATTCACTTCTCTGCCAAAAGCTGGGAGGGATGTAAGGCCAAGGAAAGTCCCAACCACAGGATGATATTCTGGTACAGTGTGGGGAAAACAAAGCATAGAAAGTGAAAACGAAGAGTCGTGTTTTAGCTAGATAAACCCTGAAGTGGTGACTAAACATCCATTAAGTGTTACAGGAGGGAGAAGAAAAGACTTGAACTTGAGCAGGAGGAGGCAGGTTAGGAATTAAAAGGTATATTGGTAAATTATTGATGTTTTAAATCGTGTTTAAAATAATTCATCTCCAAATGCTACTGTTTTTTTAACATACAACAGCTAGAAAGATGGATCTCTTTGCTTCTACATGTAGTCCCTTGTCTTTATAGCCATGATATTATCTTACTTCTTGTACCATTACTAATGTTTTCTTAAAAATCTATTGCAGAGGACTGATTGAAAGCCTCAAATTTCCTGTTATTATTGCTGTAATTTTTCACATTTGCTTATTGCAAGAAGATTGTTTTTAAAATGTTTTCATCTGCTCCAAAACCAACTTATACTGAGCTTAAACTCATTCTTTCTGGTGGTTAATTCCACTCAGAAGCTTCATCCAATCATGCTTTTTCCTTAGCTACAAGGAGTTTTATTAGGCACCATTAGCTTTGTTGGCTTTATAGAAGCCCTGGTCCAGCTGAGGCAGATTCCAAAATACTCAAGATTTTTCATGGAGGCTGAGATGAGAGCTTTAAATTGGCTTCAGAAACAAGAAAATAAGTAGTTTTGTGAAACAAGCACATACTGTAGTCCCACCAAGATGCCAAGATGCTCACTGTGGTGCAGATCATTACTTTGAAAAAAAATCTCAAGTAACTCTCAAAGTAATCTCCCCAGAAATAAAACTTGGCAAAGAAGAGAAGGCATGAAGAAGTGCAGCTATCAAATATAAGGAATACTGTCTCATATCGTGTATGATTTAATCACAATAAATAATTTCCATAAACTATATTAAATTAAGATAAACGCACAGGCCTCCAGAGGTTCTTTCCACATTGTGACCAGAAACATCTTCACAATCTTAAATTAAATCAAGGAAAGAAAAAAGCTTTGTAAGTATAATACTGGAGTTCTTTTCAACCCTTTGTCTTAGAAGAGACATCCACCAAGAGGCCAATACAGCTGGGCACTGTCCTACTAAACCAGTTCTCAAAAGATTAACAACATAGCCCATATACTCAGAGCTGGGCACTATCCTTCTGCAGGGGACAATGTAACAGCTCAGATAATACTAGCATCAGACTACTACTCTGAGGCAGAAATCTTCTCTTGTTTCCACCTTCTAACCAAGAGCTGGCAGCTGTATCATTCACCTCACCCCAGGAGGTGAGTACATCTGAATACAACTGAACCACAAAACTGGTCTAGTTCATCAGGAGAAGACAACAGAAAGAAGTTACTCCTACTGTCCATATCAGTCTATAAGTAGAATAATTTTTTTCAAAATTTACTGCAGATACAGCTGCATCAGTTTAAGATGATATTGCAGCTTTGCTAATTTGTTGTCACATCCATTGCTGAGCTGGTCTTGTGAAAATCCCTCCTTTGTCTCAAGCTGAAGCTTGCATGTTCAGCTCTCTTTGATGTCTTTCTTCACAGGAAGAATATTGGGATGCATGCAGTTTGCATATCAGTGTAACAACTTGGAGAGGATTGGGATTTTTTTAAAGATAGTAACTAATAGGAGAAATGAATGATTGGACACCATGGGTAAGCAAAGAGTTATCAAGGTATTTTTCAAATATTCTGCCTGACTCAATACCAAATCCTACTCCGCTTACTCTTTATGCAGTCCTTTAACTACACTGTCCCACTGATTTTCCAATTGGGATTTTTATTTCTGCTCCTGCCTCTTTATTATCAGGATGTTCTTCATTAGGTGTGAAAGATTTTGGTCTCATTAGTTCTAATTAATCATGTTGAATAGCCTTGTGTTTGTGAAAAACTAAGAAGTATCTCAATTAAAACATGAACTTTGGCACTGTCACAAGCTTGACATGGAAAGTACCCATCCAGCTTATCTGTGCATGAAGAATCACAGAGATATTGCCCAGTGAGCAAGGTGAGACAAAATTATTCCTTAGAGAAGAAATAATTTTTCACATTATTTAGATGGTACTGCACGTAGTATAGGTTAGTGCAGCAGATGGATTCAGAAGTAGCTAACCTGTGGAAGGCTTTCTATAGACCAGGGTGGAAGATGGAGTTTTATAGCTTCACAGGGTGCTTAACTTGGTAATTGAGGTTTTTGATGGGATTTTTTTCCCCTGATTTACAAAATACTTTATAATTACAAGTGTTCTATACTTGTGTAGTTAGAAATGATGACGCTACAGTTCAGAACAAAGTAATTGAGTTTTCAGCTGTAGCTCAAGGAAGCATTAAGTTCCAGTTTGTGACTTAATGAATGTAAACTTGCAGAAAGAAATGTAGCACATGATGTTGTTTGCTAGTAGGTCTGAAGACTTGTCTTTTTGTCAAGCGTTATTCTCTCCAGAAATACAATGATACTCTATCTATCATTTTAGGAGCGCACTTTATGAAGTTGAAACAAGAAGCTTGATCCACTCTATCACATGAGCTTGAGTCAAGAACTCATTGAACTTTCAAGCATATTCAGTTCCCCTTTCCACTTTCCTGTGAGTAGAAATCAAGTTAGCATACTTAAAGTATTCTACTACTTCTATTTTTCAGGCAAGCGAGAAAAATGGGAGGACATTAAAGAAGAGAGCTCAAGACTTTCTTCTCAAATGGAGATTTTTCAATGCTCAACCGATGCATAACTTCACTCTGAATAACAAATTGCCCAGGAAAGTGGTGTAGTCACCATCTGTGGAGGTGTTTAAGGAAAGAGTAGATGTAGTACTTAGGGACATGATTTAGTGGGCAATATTGACGGTAGCTGGACAATTGGACTAGATGGTCTTAGAGGTCTTTTCTGACCTTAATGTTTCCATGGAACCCCAGGGGGATTGGAACTTGATGATCCTTGGGGTCTCTTCCAACTCAAGCCATCCTATGATTCTATGATTCTATGATTCTATGAGACAGAATATTTAAATTATTAACTTTACATGTCAACAAGTTTTGTAAAAACTGACTGCCTTTCTAGTGTATGGTTTGTTTTCAAAAATTTCAGAATTTCTACTGCTATACCACCAACATCCACCTCTAATTTTATAGGAAAATATAATAAAATAGGAGGCATTACTTTTGGAGCAGCCCTGGTATTTCCACTGGGATCTGGCAAAGGGAGTGTATAGAGCTGGGTAGTCAGGTCTATCTGCACACATGACTGACTCTTGTTGGCTGGAAGCATACTTTGAACCTCTGCAATCTCTGCACTAGGATGTCTGAGGATAGCTGCAGCAATTTTGGTGAAGTCACTCTACATCTATGCCTCAGTTGCCTTATCTATATAACTCATACCCCATCTACATGGAGCTACAAATATAAGACATCATTAATTAAAGACAGATGATATTACAGATCTTCAGACAGAAGGAGCTGAGGGATTCAAATCAGACTGTTATTATTACCACAGAGTCAACATCTCATATTCAGTGATGAAAGCCTCTCAGAGGAGTAATGCAAACCTATTGCTGGAATTAACACTCCCGCTCAAATTTGATAGTGCCCTTTAGACAGGATTTTCATTTGTATTCACAGAAAAACGTAAATAAGTGCTCAGGCTGGTCATTCTATTTCCTCTGTAACTGGCAGCATTCACAGTCACTTTATTGTATGAAATAATGTCTTGTTTTTTCTTTCCTTTATCTTGCTTGTGCCTGACCTTCCATTAAAAGTTGCTTGGAAACTGCTTAGAGAATAGTCAGCAGTTCTTCTTATTGATATCTTCCCTTTGTGGTTTCTTTGCTATTCTATCTTTTTTTATTCCTTTCCAGAAGCTTTTTAAGCTAGAAGAAGATGAAAAGAAACCAGAGAATCAAAGCCTAATATTTTTTCTTTTTAAAAAGAACAGGAAAAACATCCTCCCCATATATGCTGACATGTTAAAGAAGAAAGAAATAATCTTCTAATAAATGCTCCGGCAGATCTTTAATGTGTGTGTCATTATCAACTATTTTAGATACTCTCTTTAGCACCTTGGTAATTAAAAGCAAGAGATACAAAGCAAATTGTGTCTCTAAACACACCTCACTGTTGCTATTGTACAGAAATGGTGGAAAATGGGCACTGCTGTGACACCCATGTTAACAGACAGGCTTTGTCAGGCCAGTTTGTACTGTATCCTCAGTGAAGGATGGAGAAGTGGCTCAGAGTACAACAGTTATCATGGTGTAGAGCAAGAATTTATTTATGCAGTATTCTGAGTGGTGAGATTATTCCCATCTACTCTGCTCTTATGAGACCATACATGGAGCTCTGTTAGGGTGCAGGGCACAGTTAGGTCTTCCCCAGGTGGACCTTGCAGCCATGACTGTCCCAGATCAGGAGCAGGGCAGATGGGAGCAGTCACAGAGTAGCCTCAGCTTTAGTCAGTGAGCACCTTCCTGGGGACTGGGACAGAACATCACCCTGGCTGTGGTGCCCCCATTATGCTGTCTGGCAGCGCTTGCCCACAGTATCCAGCAGGAAATGGCCCTGAGCCCCAGTCCAGACATCCAGGAGGGAGGATGCACTCAAGTCCCTGACATCAGTGTCCAGTTTTGCACCTATTTGGCATTGTAAAAGGATGTGTAAGGGGTAAGTCTAGCAAAGGATCATCAAAATTGGTGGAATCAAGCACCCAATATAAAAAGAAAGACTAAGCAACAACAATTTGTCTGGCATACAGAAAAGAAAGAAAGAAAGTGAATGTAGTAGTAGCCTTGAGATATCTAGAGAGACAATTGAGCTAGAGATATAAATGAAAGGACAAGAAGCCATGGTCCCAACAATGCAAATGTTGACAGGATGTGCAGAAAATAACTGTGGTTGAGCACTGAAACATATGTCAGAAGAGCTGGAAAATCTCCATCCTTAAAAGTTTGTATTGATAAAGCTCTTAGCAACTTTAAAAATAGCCTTTCGTTGAGCTGGACAACCTCTAGTCAACCCAAGTTCATTTCATGAAGCTATAGTTCTGTAGTTTGAGAAAAATATATTTTCTGTGATAAGTTAAATTCAGCTGCAGCTGAATTGTGATGGTTTGTGGTAGAAAGGCTACCACATGTATCTTTAGAGTGACAAGTCAGGAGATTCATTTCATTTGAAGAGATTTTATCCATACCAGTAGATCATACTGAGTTTCAGCCTTCAGCTTTAGGTCATGTTCTTGCCCTACACTTCTGTTGTTATACACTAAAACTTCTCCACACAGACATAAAGGCCTATATAGCATTTTTCCTACAAACATTTTGTCTTTATTCACACTGAACTACCTCACTGCTCTAATTCAATTTGCTGTTGGGACTTGTGACTGTCAAGAACAGTAGGATTGTAGTGGAGACTTAACTAAGGCTGTGTCTGGCTTTATTAACATCTATGGCAAAACTTCATTTTTTGGCTTAACAAGATTGTACAGCTTCCTTGTATAAATAATACAGGCTCAGTAGAAAGGAAAAGCCAAACAAAATTACCTGAGCTTTTAAATAAAGAGAAAGCACACATTCTTCAAACTCTGTTACAATATTCTTTGAAAATGACGGTAATACTGGATATGGTAAATACAATTTCAAGGTGTATTTTTCAAAACCACAGTGTCTTAAAATGTTATTGATCCTGTCAGTATTATATATCAATATTATCACTTTTCTGGTTTTAAAGCACTAATTAAGTCATTTGCAAGAACAACATGCAAATTATGGCATATTTGTCGAGAAGACTAACATTTTTGCATATTCATAGTTCTTGAAACTGTAGGTGTTTCTTTCATGAAGGCTCATGACAAGTATGTATATTTTAATATGAAATAATATGTAGAAATAAGACACTAAACCTGACCAGGAAGTAGTTCTTCTGTGAGAAAGTTTTGATCTATGAAGAACTGAAGTCCTTTTATTCATTTATTTATTGTTCTTTTTTTCCCCAAAATTTAATTCTTTGACATAATTTCAAGTCCTTTTTTAAGTGCTTCTGAGCATGATTCTTCACTGATCAGAGTCTGATCATCTTGCAAGCAAAAGGTCACATCAATTCACGGATGTCAACATGTAGCTCTTATCTGTTTCAATCCAGAAATTCCAGAAAATTATCACATGGAGTTTTTGGCATGCCCTCTCAGAGCACTATCTTTCAAGCTAATCTTTAATACACTTATTTAAGTGTTTATTTCCCAAGAGAGAAATACTTCAGCCCCTTGACCCTTAAAAAATTATATTTTATTTTATGAATTATTCTAGTTATGCTCTCTTCTGTTTTCCTAAGCTTTCCCATATTTCTCTATAGCTGGCTGGGTTAGCTCAGAATTATTTTACTATGCAGACCCATTGCTGCCAACATTTCTTATTATCAAAAATGTGATTCAACTCCGACTTGAGCCTGAAAGTTAAAAAAAAAAAAAATTGCAGTGATACTGCTCTGAAAACACAAGCAATAGTGTTTTATTGTTTGTATGTTTGTAGAATATCCATTCACTTTTATGATAACTTCAAACATTATATACTGTATATATGCCTTCTCAAGGAGATCCTAGATCCACTCTTTTGCGCCCAATTGACAGTGTTTTCTTTTAATGAAAACAAAGTAAAGAGCTATTGTAAGTTAAGGGCACTGAATGTTATGAGGGCTGAAGACTTTGATATTTATCTTAGGAAAGATAAGCTTCATTAACTTTTCATAGCTAAGAAATAAATTGTTTAGGTTTTTTTTTCCCTGTCTTATATTTTACCTCATTTCTAGGTGCATCTCACCTTGTTCACCTTGGCTAAGCTCAGATCACCACAGCCAGAGCAGGACTGACAGGTGGCTGGTTGTGGATGCCCCGTCCCTGGAGGTGTTCAAGGCCAGGTTGGATGGGGCCCTGGGCAGCCTGGTCTAGTATTAAATGTGGAGGTTGGCGGCCCTGCCTGCGGCAGGGGGGTTGGAGATTCATGATCCTTGTGGTCCCTTCCAACCCAAGCCATTCTATGATTCTATGACATGAGGAGAAGGAGCTGTGTCAGCACAAGCGATTGACCTCCTCCCTTCTGGAGCAAAAATGTGACAGGAAATTCAGATGCAGGCTGATTTATGCTGCCTAAGCCAACAACAGCCTCACCAATGCAGGGGAACAATCTCTGGTCCCTAGGCTTCTTTTTCTTGGCTTGTACTAGGTGTTTTGAACTTCAAATTTAGGTATCCCTCCTAATTAATGATGATTTCACACTGTCTTCAAAAGCCATTGGGATTTGATTAGCCAACAAACAAAGATGGCCACATATTTCCCCTGTCTCCTTAGCACTTAATTGAGTCAGCGAATAATAGTGCGTTCATACTAACAGGCTGCATAGGAAGGGCAATACCAGCCTGGTCACCAAGAGAACTTCACCATCATTAAGCACTTAGCTAATCTGATCACCAAAAGGGAGAGTGAAACTGCATCAGTACACCCTGGTGCAGCTGGTGCCCTGACAGCACGGTACACAGACTTTCTTTGTGGTAGGTATGTCAGCTTGCTCCTTCCTCCAGATCTGTAACAGGGAAACAGACAATGTCTTGTTCTCTCACTTAGCTAAAGGTGCAAATATTCACCTTCAGAGATGTTTTGGTCAACTCCACCAAAGGTACACTGGTGGCTGCAGAGTAACTTAAGGAACAGAAATCTGTGAACTGACTAGATGCCCTTCCATTTATCACCTCTAAGAAGTCATGTATTTCAACAGCATTCCAGAAAAAAAACTGCTGCTATTCTCAGCACAGTGGTTAGGCAATGTGTGTGTAGAAACAGTGAATAAAAATGTGAATCTCCTCACTGCACAGACCAGATAAAGTATAGCATGTGAAGTCAACTAGGCGTTAAATACGTAGTGAAGACTTCAAGAAGAGGAAGTGCTATAACCTTCAGAGCATCTTGATAGATGTTACTGGGCCTTATTAAAATATTCCTAGGGTAGAAAACATACTGCTATGCTTTCTAATGAGGTGCTAAGTTCAGAGAAATAAGCTGAGGGAAGGAAAGCTTTCGACAAGTACTGCTTTTGAATTCTTTTGGCCTTGGAATGTACTAAAGCATTGTACGTCTTAAGCGTAAACAGATCCTCCTACATATAACAAAATTGACATCAAGAGGTGCTGAACTTGCTTCCACAGCACTTAAAGCAGCCTTTCAGCCTTTATAAGGATGAAAGGTGTTTTTATCACTAGCTTCAGGCAAGGTCTGAATACCAGACTCTTTGAACGTGGTGGCTTAATGTCAGTTTGAAGATCATAGCAAAACCTGAGCAGTGATTCAACCAAAAAAATATATATCTTCAAACACATTCTGGAATCATTTTATTGTTCAGTTCAGTTTGTTGAATTGTAACAGAAAATGCGTAAATTTTAATGGGAGCTCAGTGATTGAAAAATTGCTTTGTTGATGGTGACAGTTGCACATCTTTTCAAATATATTAAAATACCAGTAACAAAATACTGTGACACATCTCTTCGGGAAGCTTAATGGTCTTGTATTATTTCTGTGAACATGTCCCACATTACTCAGCCTGCTTTCTTGCTCAGGAACATGAGTGAATGCCTGACATTGCTTTTCTATTGCCAGGAGAAAGACTGTCGGCAGGCTTCAGGAGAAGCCATGCATCTACTTCTCACTGTAAAATGATGTGCAGCATTAGTTAACGCTGACTCTAAGCAGGTAATTACAGAGGACCTTATAAAAATGACAATTAGAATGAAAAAACATTTACAAAATAAAGCTTACATATGGGTATCCTGACAGAGGAGGGTGATTGATCTAATTTGTGACTGCTAAGGGAGTCAGAATAGTGCTCAAAGTAATGTTGAAAGGTGGTGTAGCCCTGGGGTAGAAAACAAAGTCAATGACATTCACCTGCAGAGGAACAAAATAATTGATCTTTTATGTGTAGAACACACCCTAAGATTGTTCCACATGCAAATATGTAAATTGTCAGACTATAACTACAGACATTTTGAGTCCATTCCTTCACTTTGTTTCATACACACTCTCACTTTTCCTGTGACAAGGCAGGAAACCAGCATGGCTGAGTGAGGACCTGCTATTAAGTCTCAGGGAAAAGAAGGAAAAGTACAAGCAGCGGAAAGGGGGATAGGTAGCCTGGGAAGAATGCAGGAATGAATGCCATATGGACATGCAGAGATGGAATCAGGAAAGCCAAGGTGCAGGAGGAACTAAACTTGGTGAGGGATGTGAAAAATAACAAGATTAGATTCTATAGGTACCATGGTCAGAAAAGACAGGTAAAAGGAGAGTGTATCTCATCGGATAAATGAGAAAGGAGAGATGGCTTCAACAGACATGGAAAAGGCTGAGGTACTCAACAAGTTCTTTGCCTTCATCTTCGCTGTCAGTAAGACTTCCCATATCTTTTGTGTCTCTGAACCTCTAAGCAGAACTCCCCATCTGGTTTACTGGGACCCCAGAACAGGATGGATGCGGAACTGTTGGAACAGGTCCAGAAGGAGGGCCACAAAGATTATCAGATGGTTGGAGCACCTCTCCTACAAAAATAGGTTGAGGGAGTTGGGCTTGCTCAGCTTGGAGAAGAGGAGGCTCTGGGAGACCTTATTGCAGCCTTCTAGTACTGGAAGGGAGCTTACAGGCAGGAGAGGGACAGGATTTTTACATGGTATGATAGTGACAGGATAAGGGGAAATGGCTTTAAACTAAAAGATGGGTAATTTAGGATAGATGCTAGGAGGAAATTCTTTACTGAGAAGGTGGTGAAGTACTGGCACAGGCTGCCCAGAGAATCTGTGGATACCCCATCCCTGAAAGCATTCAAGGCCCAGTTAGATGGGGCCCTGGGCAGCATGATTTAGTGAGTGGCATCCTTGCCCATGGCAGAAGGATTTAAACTGGATGATCTTTAAGGTCCCTTCCAACCCAAGTAATTATTCTGTAATACAGTATGCTCGGGAAGATAAATTACAGGCAGGAACTGGAGAAGTCAAGTTAACAAACTTAGAACAAATGATCTCTGAGCCTCACTTATCCACTTGCAATTTAAGAACTAATATGGGACCCCAAAAAAGAGATATGCAACCTTATTATTTCACAAAACAAAGAAAATCTGTTTTGCAGTCTACTTCCCATTCCCGGATCAGCATTTTCATGGGGAATCAATAGTCATAATATTCAGAAGCACAGCTGAAAGGAAGTACAGTTTGTTTTCCCATGAATCTAAAATCAAAAGTAAGGAAACAAGGTGGTGCACATTTACAGACAGATCTCTTTGGCACCCCCTCTACATCCTCCCTGGTCATCAAAAGGAAGATAAAAGATGCACATTAGCTAGAAGTGAGAATATAGTCTCTGTTAAAGTACAACTCATGCATCATTTAAAAATACATTTTAAAAATAGACAAATCAAAATTTCAGTTTGTTGTAGTTTATTCATCCAGCTAAGCATCTCACACCAACAGGACAACAGATTTTATTTGCATCTCTGGAGGCAGCGTACAGGTGGGTTGAAAAGGATGCATACTCAGCTTTTACATAGGACAGTGCCTGTATTGCTTTTCCATGCCAGAAACCTGTGTGCCAGGCATGCACAGCATGCTGGTCCATCAGAGGTCACGTTAGCAGTTGTGTCTAGTGCAAGCATTTAGGGAGCTGGGAGAGGACTGTGGTGCTGCAATATAACAGGTGCTGCTCCCAGCTCCTGGTGCTGCTGGCCACGTGTCTTAAGACAGAAGGGAAAGCACACATCTGGGGAATGAGCAGACAGATCAGGGCAGCAGTGTTGCAGCTGGTAAAGAAGTTTGTCTGATTTAGTCATTGCACTGAGGTGTGGAGGTAACCTGTATGCAGAGGACAGTGAGAGTATGTTGGATTGAGGAGCTGAGTGGGGACATGGGCCACCCAGGAAAGTTCCTGAATTCAAACTTTAGGGCTGCAAAGGACTGTGGAATATGCATATGATGTCTGTGTGTCCACGGTTCACACTGGAAGAAGGAAAATGCATCACTGAATCAAGTGCTGTGGACAGTTACATGCCAGAGATGTAACTGAGGAGCAGGAGGTGACAAAGGGTAGTGAAAGGTACATGCAGCATGGCCCATTCACACCTCCCCTCTGTACCAGCACAGTTAACTGAGCACACATAAAAACCAGAGCATCCCCTTGCTAGCTTGCTTGGTCTCTCTCTCCTCTTCCTTGGGGGAAGATTGCTACCTGGGGAGGGCACAGGCACATGCCTGCTGGCACCACGTGCGCTGCCTGTGATGGGAGCCAGGCTGCGGCATGGCAGGCCCCCCACTGCTGCGTCCTGCTGCCTTCTGCTCAGCTGTCCCATCCAGCAGCCCCAGGGCTAGGGTTACAGGACAGTTTCTAACTTTGTGCCTGTCCCAAGGCAGCAGGACAGAGGCACATGATTTGTAATTTATGAGGACACCCATAGAGCTGTCACTTGCAGGGCAGGTGTTGAGAAACTGGCAAGCAGCCCGAGCAAAGAAAAAGACTGACCTCACCCCGAAATAATGGTGGCCAACATGGTCACAGGACAGAGAGCATTGACATAAGTGGGCTTTAAAAATAACTAGGTCATCCTGCTAGACTAGCTCACTGTCTTATACAAAGAAGCCATGAGGTACCAATTTATAGTAGAAGTAGGAGCGTAAACAGCTATTCAAGGGATTGATTAATATGTAGCATTTTGAGTCATCATTTTATTTAGCTTTTTAGATTCTCTCACCCAAATCAAATTTTAGGTCATATCACCAAGCATACCATCAGAATAAGAGGCAATCTTTCAGTGTCTGTGCTAAAAATGTAGCAAAGGCCACAAACATGCACAGAGGAAAGCTGCTGAATGTGTGTTAATAGAGCCCAGACTTAGGAGAAAAAAAGGAGAGGAAATCCAGAAAGGAAATGACTATTTTTCTACCTAATTGAAACTTTGGAAAAAAATCTTAAAACTGACTGCTCTCCATTCAGATCTAAGGCAAGGCCAAGCTCTTCCAAACAAATGCTGTTTTATGAAGGATGCTTCATACTTCCTAAGATCTGAATATTTTGCTGCAATTCATAAGA
This sequence comes from Pavo muticus, assembly GCA_016647715.1. NCBI lineage: Eukaryota > Metazoa > Chordata > Aves > Galliformes > Phasianidae > Pavo > Pavo muticus. The sequence goes on from JACDJE010000130.1 coordinate 638,207, forward strand.
AGAGAGAAACAGGATTTGCCTTAGCCAGGAAAATCAAATAGCTTCAATAGTCATGACAGTTATTAGAGGCCAATAATGACTTAAGTTGTGACATCCACATCCATCACACACCTATTCCTGGTTTTAAGGCCTAACCCTAGTCAATTCCACACACAGTTCAAGCGTACATGCTGTTGATCCTATCTTCTTCAACTTGGTCTCTTTAGAGAGAGAAAAAGTGATTTTGCTATATAAATCTCTTCAAAAATAAGTCTTTCATAGCATTTAAATGGTGCAAAGGGAGAGGATAAGAATCATAAAATCATAGAATCATAGAATCCTTAGAGTTGGAAGGGAGCTTTTAAAGTTGTTTAGTTCAACTGCCTTGCAATGGACAGGGACATGCACAGCCAGATCAGGTTGCCCAGGGCCTTATCTGGCCTCACCTTGAAAGTCTCCAGGGATGGGACATCAACCACATCTCTGGGCAAAGTGTTCCAGTGCCTCACCACCCTCACTGTAGAAGGCTTTTTCTTTTCATCCAGTCTAAATCTACCCTCTTTAAGCTTGAAACCATTTCCCCTTGTTCTATCACCGCAGACCCTGCTAAAGGGTCTGTCCCCTTCTTTCTTGTCACTCCCCTTTAGATACTGAAAGACCACTGTCCGGTCACCTCACAGCCTTCTCTTCTCCAGCCCCATCTGGAGCTGGACAGCCCCAGCTCTCTCAGCCTGTCCTCACAGGAGAGGTGTTCCATCCCTTAGATCATTTTCGTGGCCCTCCTCTGGATGCACTCCAACAGGACTATGTCTCTCCTGTACTGAAGACTCCACATCTGGGCACAGTACTCCAGGTAAGGTCTCACCAGCACAGAGTAGAGGCGCAGAGTAGAGGCGCAGGAATGCCTCTCTTGACCTGTTGGTCGGGCTTCTTTAGATGCAGCCCAGGATACTGTGGGCTTTCTGGGCTGCGAGGGCACATTGCAGGCTCATGTCCAGCATCCCATCCACCAGTAGTACTCCCAGATCTTTTTTGGCAGGGCAGCACTCAATCCTTTCATCCCTCAGCTTGTATCGGTAATGGGACTACTTACTGGCTACTGCACTCTGTGCATGCCCAGGAACATGAGAATTTAATTCATGTATTGGTTAACACTATTGTTTTTGTCAACTGCGTATGTTCACAGCAAATTCTTCAGTTTTTGCTTCCTGAGGAAAAATTGCCCCCCAGCAAGAGAATACAGCACCCTTGCTACTTATTAAGGAGTTTAGTAGAAAGGCTTTTCACAGACCGGAAAACAGATACAAATAATCACGGAAAACACTTCCTTTTGCTCTTACCAGGAGTGTCTTTGAGGCAGGTGGTGACCCTCCTCATCTGAGTAACTAGTGAACTAAAAGCACAAAAAATCCAGTACTGCTTGCATTAAGTTGTTTGTCAAGCTTGTAAAGCAGTTACCTAAACCAAGACATCAAGTTACCACAGGTCAATAGATAGCTGTTTCATGTTTGCTTATTGCCATGCTCCCTCTAAAATGTACTTATTAACTGTTCAGATCTTCAGCGAATCCTCAGTGATACAAAAAAATATTCCAGTAGGGAACCTGTTCTGCTTCTTCAGATTTTCTGTTTCAGAGAGCAACACCACATCCCATGTACTATGTTCAATTCACGTTCAATTTTTCCATTGCAACTTTCATAATGAGTTTAACGCCTATCTTTTTCAGTTTTGGACAACTTCAGTAGTTCAGTCCCTGGAGGCATTAAAGTGAATAGCAAGAACAGTTAAAACAAACTAGGAGAATAACAAGCAATATATACTATAATGCTTTCACAGTCAAAAATAAGAGAGAAAAAAAAATGTTTTCTCAATTCATTTTGTAAGCCATTGAAAACAGGCTGTGAGCAGTTTGCAGCATTTCATGACAAATTGTAATTGACAGGCCAATTAAAGAAGAAAAACCCTCAACAAAGCAGATTCTGTGAGCCCAAATATCTTATTAAAGTAACAGGCTACCTAATTAGCTCCAAATGGAATTAGGAGCTTGCTGCCTCTTTCTTTTCCAGTAATATAGCCATCCTAGTTACCCATATCCTATTCCATTCATTTTGGCTGTAAACACCTTTTCAAGACAATAAATAGATCCCTTCTTAATCAGCGTACTATGAACCACATTTCTAGAAGCCATTTGTGGAGGTGTCTTTGCAGTTGTCCTAAGTTGGTTCAATACCTGTAGCTGTTTTCCTTGCTACCAACTTAACTCAGAATTATAGTGACCAGCCTAATGAATCTAATTTTTAGATATGTATCTAGGAAAAAAAATGACCCTGGTAAAATGTCATTCCCAGATTTGTCAGGTTTACTGTAGGCTGCTGTAGAATATCAGAGTCTTCAAGATGGTAACCACTTCAGCTGTAGAATACCTACAATTTGTCAGTTTAGCCCAGTCATTGGTTATTTTGCACAATATCTTTCCCCAAAAGACTTTCCTTTTAAATGATCTTTGTCCATTGTTTTAGTTTCCTGTTCTGTGTATGTTACATTCAGAAAATTGAAACTAAGCTGAATTTTGATTACTCATTTGAAATAAGTCCTAGTGGTCTTGACCATGAGGCAAGAACCAAAATTAAGCAAGACATACAAAGAATAGTACAAATACAGTCTCAGCTCTGTCTCCAAATTATTGACATGCTTGGTGATGATAAGAGTCTAGGCACTGGAGGATCAAATCCTATACGTACTTCCTACCAGACTGATGTTCCATGGCAATCTTTTACCAGTCATAAATGACTTCCCCAAGATAATACTCCACTGCCTGTTGAATACCTACCTTGTTAAGTGTTATACTTAAAAATATTATATAAAAGCAAAGTTGTGAATAGTTATTTTAAATTCTGATTGTTGGGCTTACAACTGGTAAGATGGAAGCACAAGTCTCCTTGACCTTTTCTAGACTTGTACTGCTAAGTTATTTAGCAAAAGATGAAACTCACTATTCAGAATCTTGTAAATACGGAATATTTGACAAGAGCATCTTGTTGAAAAATTACAAGGGAAGAATCATTTAACTAGTTCTCACCAAACTGATCCATATCCTGGAAAACTATCCACAGATACCTCTTGGGACAGTGAGCACACAGAGGAGTCTCTCCAAGCACACTCTTTACTTTACCAGTTGAGTCATTAAATAGAGCAGGACTGAACTCAGTGCTTCCAGTTCTCTGTGCTTTATCTGAGCATTTGGTTATTGTGTGTCCAGAGAGTGAGATAGCAGAGGAGTGAGATTTGACTTGAACTACTTTCTTAAGTAGAAAAAATTAAGTTCTGATTAAATTCACTAAGAAAAACACGTACAAATGGTAGCTTATTTTTGTTTAACATTATCATGGTTGTGTATCAACAGTAAACCATCTAACAGTTAAAGCATCACATTTTGGAGTTTTCCATCAGAGTAGCTAAACATAAATAGTATCCAGTCAATAGCCAGAGTTGCTGGGAAGCTACATAAAGCTTTACAGATATCCTCATTATGTTACAGGTTAAGTAGGTTACATGTTTGAAGGTAGCCTAACAGGAGATATCTTGATTAGATATTTTCAGGCTGACATCACCCATACATTTCACTTCTTGGTAACTAATTCTATGCAGCATGTGTATTATTGGCAACCCATAAAAGCTTTTCTTATGATCCTGACGCCCTTGTTAAGATTGCACTAAATTTTGCATGAAAGAAGGGATTCCACCTCTTTGTATTTTTAGAAATAACATTCATTCTCCACTCAAAGAGCAAGAGCTTTAATTTTGCAAGGGCACCGTGTTTTCTAGCAAACATGCTTGAAGAAATAAGATATTGTTCGTTGGAAACACTAGCATAATTTAATGACTATGTCAGGCAGAAGAATATCTGAATTATTTTATGGCTGTATGCCATTTTCTAACTATATACTGGTATAATATTTGTATACAGTGGGAATATTGATTAATGCTTGTTGTACAAGAGCAAAAATATACAGTATTTGATACTCACTCTTCTGCTCCATTTCTAATTTGCTGAGTGTGTTCATGGAGAGCCAAGAACAGTTCTACTTCTGATCTCAAGAAAATTCTCTTGTTTTTTTTCAAGATCTTTTCTTGCTATAAATTTAGCCAATGAATTTATAATGCTATTATTTATCCAAATATATTCTGCAAGTGTTCTTGGTGTGACAACTACAAATGTCCATCTTTCCCTGCAGAGTCCACAGTGCCCTCAGTTTACACTTACAAATTCTGAGTGCAGCTAGTCCTCTGCTTGCTCTTGTAATCACTGACGCAGCTTAGCCACTAAGGGAACAACCTTGTGGAAGTGTTTTTCATCGAGAAAATTCCTCTGCCAGGTGATAATAGTTATTTCCTACCTTTTCTTTTTCCCTAATCCTTGCAATTGAAATTATTTTCAGCTCAGATATCATTAGAAAAAGAATACAACATAAATATTGAAGGTGCTGTACATCAAACTAGACCTAGGATGTTTTTTCACTGCCACGTGAGCTGTCTTCCAGCCAGCTGGGTGGCCAAGAAAATAATAAATTTGATCCACATACAGCAGTTGGCTTGGCATGCCTCATTACCCAGAGGCGAACACGGGATCCAATTGACTAAATCCTCCCGGCATTCCAAAAGACCACACTTTGCCTTCATCTCCATTCAGCAACGTCTGCACATCATGGCTGCATCAATGGACTGACTTTTCTCCCTACTCCTACTTCTTTCCCTCCACCATTCCAGCATGAAAAGATCTTTATGCCAGCCAGGAGAATTCCTTCATCCTGTCTACTTTCTGGACTACTTTGTAGAAGTTTCCCCTTTCAGCATACTCACAGTCCATTTTGTCCAGGTCTGCAGAGTACTCAGCAACCTGGATTAGTCTGCCACTGCTGCAGTGGGTGCTCATACTGTGCTCAAGGGAAAGTTACTCTGGTACTAGCAAGGTAATGAAGAGTGTTTCTAATTATCAAAGATGGATGACTACATCTGGCTTAAAATTTTAGTTTTGACTAGGAAGAATATGCTGAAGGGCTCTACTTAATTTCTACAATACATAAAGTGTTCAGGTCTTGGATTACCAGATTCATTGCTTCATTAAAATACTCTCATTAGCTATAATCTATGCTGTTCTTCTATAGAGATCTCTGCCTACAATACCATTATTCTGCTAACACTTGCTGTATCCCAAAGAGTTGTGCAAGGGTAAACTGCTACAAATTATAACAAAACAAATTTCTATTCTTAAAGCTCATTTCACTAAGAAAACATTAAAAATGTGGTTTTGTTCTCTGTGAGAATTAAGTCACCTTCAGAGGCCCATTGTTTTATGTTGAGTACAACAAGCGCGCAGGAAGCAACATGCTACTTCAGAAAGCAAGCAGCCTAAAGTGCTGATAGAAACACTCTGGAAGGAAGATTTCTTGAGTTTCAGGAAATATCTTTAGAAAGAAATCACTGTGGCACTGTACATATTCGCAAATATTCAAACTGATTTAAAGAAAGAGCCCAAATTCTCTGGGAAGTAAGGCCTTGGAGGACAAAGTAGAATGGATATCTCTCAGTGGAGATCTTGTAGGCTCACATTTCACAATCCTGTCTGTCCGCATTAGTTCCGGTTACAAGAGGGTTTGAATGTACTTCCCATTAAATGTTACATTTCGCTCCCTCCCCCACACATTTCACCCAAACCTGCTCCATTAAGGATAAGTTGAACTGAAGCAAATATGAATTGCGTAGATGAACATGATTTGGTATGTCCACATGAAAGATTTTTTTGAGTGCTAAGATGAGAACAAGTAAAGATTCCACAAAGTAAGACCATCCATAAGATAAATAAAAAAATATGTCAATAGAACTTCATTTGGATAATTAATATGATATTTTTGATACAAGAACATTATATATGGAAGCGAAATAACATTTATTGGAATTACTTATTTCTATTAATGAAAGAATAGTTGGCCTTCTTATTGGATAAAATACATTTTAAACATTAAGAGCACAAAGTTACAAGTTGCTTGGCTGTGTGTATCACAGTCTCCATTACTAGAAGCATTTAACTATTTAAATCCCTATTTATTCAAGAAAGTCCTTCCTTAGGTGCAGATGAATACAGGGACACTTAAGTATGTGGTAAGGTCCTACTCTCAATTCCAATTTTATGTTTTAAACCTAAAAATCTGCACTTTCTGCGCAGAAATAATTAGCAGTCATCGCTTCTCATGACCTAAGAAGTAGAGAAGGTGGAGTTTAGTTTGGTTAACCAAAAAAAAAAAAAAAGAAAAAAGAAAAAGAAAATCTATTGACAATGGCCAAGTTGGCAAGATCTGGTAGGTAATTCAGTGTTCTGTCTCAGCAATTCACAGCAAACCTTTTATCTGTAAGTCCTTGATGTGAGCAAGGCCAGCCTCCACAGCAGGCAGCAGTTGCTGCCTCTCATGGCTGCAGCCCAACAGGGAAAATGAGTTGGTGGTCTCAAACCAGGTATGTGTGCAAGGCAAAAATCCTTGGCACTAAGCGATACCCTTGACAGTAGAAGTCATGACAAAAAGAACCAGGACCAAAATAAGCAGAAAAATACGTCAGTGAGCACAGGACCCCACTTTCCTCTGAATGAAAGGCATAAAGGGAAAGATTTCTGGAGCAAGTTATCCAGTTGAGTCAACATGGTAGGAATTGGTGATGGTGTCCAGGCTGTAACTTTTAGACAGATAGGGGAGTCAACTTCACATATAAAACCTTTTCAGATGAGGTAAGATTTTGCACAAAGAAGAAAGAAGCAGAATGACATGTACTATACAGGCAGACTAGAGGTATCAAAAAATGCCTAACTAATCCTGAGATACCAGCTACAATTCATCACAATTTAAAGCAAAATCCAGGAATACTTACTCTGTACTCCATCCCACTTTTCTGCAGTCTTGTCACTGAAATGAAAAGTACAGTAAAAGTGATTTTTAAAAAATCACTGGGAGGCAAAGACAAGGAAAGAAAAGGAAGAATCAATTTTCCCTTCCCCACCATTTAAGGAAAAGCTGGTCTCAAAATATTTACGGCTGACAATGCAGGGACAGTCAAAAATGCAAAACATCAGCTATTAGATAACACTTCAGCTCCTCTGATCTAGCTGAAGCGCATAGCCTCACATTGTCTTCTTCACATTCTCAGGCACAACTACTTCATTACTTGCAGACCTGCTCCTTTTCCATAAAATTGACAGATGCTGGTGCTATAACAGGGATCTGTCCAGATGAGTCCCACTGCTGACCCAGCCTCTGCCTGGCCAGCCCTGCGAGAAGCTGGGCGGCATGATGAGTTAAGCCTAAGATTCTCAGGATTCCCCACAACATAACAGCAATGCTTCAGAGAGTTTCTGCAGCTTGTTATGGGGGATGCCACACATGGTTACTAGAGTGTATATTTTCATTTAGTCTGAATACTTGGCACACTTGGACAGTAAACAGAAGCCTAGGTAGAAATAGATGGAATTATTTACTTACGCTCACAGTGATGAAAATGATTAGTCAATTAACTTCACTAATATACAGTATCTTGTGAGAAGATAAGATCTCAATAAGCAAAGCTCCAGCTTGTGTCAAAAAGAAGCCTACTGGCATTTAAGCTGATTTACAGTGAACTATGACAAGCATGCAGATTATGAGAGTTCCCTTTTATGTTTACATTTGTGCATTTTTCTTTGGCTATTTCTGATGATAGGCAGATTAGTGTGTCTACTTATAATTCAATCTCATTGACAGAAATGCATTAATCTTGGAAAGACTTTCTGCAGCTCCAACTTCCTATTACAACAACAGACTGAGAGCACTGTGTTGGTAAATAGTTTCAAGGGGAAAATGGCAGCTAAAATTAGCCGTGATGATATTACAGGCATCACTGAAAAAAAAGCCCGGATGAAAAAAGTTTATAACATGAGACAGGTTCAATTAGCTATTCAGTTCATTTAAGTAGTTCAGTTGGACAATTATAGACAGCTACCAATTCCATTACATAACCATGAAGCAATGTCCTCATGAACTTCTATTTGTGCATCACTGTATCTGTCCAGGATCTCTAAATCTCTCTGCAGTCCACTTGTCAAGTCTATCCCTACTCTTGCATAGGATTCTCTCATTCTCTGGCTGTAGACTAGCATATGTTACCCATGCTACATAGTACAATTTGTCCATGCCTCAAACCATGTAGGTGCTTCAGGCTTTCTTCAGATCATGTACCAAATGTGGTATAATCGTAGATGACCTGGACCAGAGGTTTCCGCTCACTTTATCTAAATGTCACTTCATCCTCTGACTGTGTACTTTCATTCTCAGAGGAGATTTTATTCTCCCTCTGCTCATCTGCTTCCCTCTACTGAAGAGTGTGGAGAGCTATAGCTTATGGTCAAGCAAAGGGGCTCCCTCGAACTCAAACATGTGCTGTTCTGTAAGATATTATCATCCACTAACTTTTTTTTCCTGTGTGCTGCAGTTTAACCTGGCAAGCATCTAAACACCACACAGGTTTTTTTGCTCACATTCCCCACTTCCCAGTAAGATGGTGGAGAGAATCAGAGGGGAAATAAAGGCAGAACGCATAGCTTGAGATAAAAAAATATTTACTAAGACAGTGAAGGAAGAGAAAAAGAACAGTAATTATAATGATATCAGATATGTATTTATATACAAAACATGGGATGCACAAAGCAATTGCTCACCTCCCACCAACCAACCAGTCCTCAACAACAGCTGCCCGCCCCAGCCAACTCCCCTCAGTTTTATATTTCTTTCACATGATGTCATATGGTATGGAATATCCCTTTGGCCAGTTTAGGTCAGCAAACCTGGTTCTGCCCCCTCACAGCTCCTTGTGCTCCCCAGTCCCCTCCCTGGCAGGACAGTACAAGAAGCTGAAAAGCTGAAATGTCCTTGGCTCTGTATAGCACTGCTCAGCAACAACTAAAACACTGGTGTGCTATCAACACTGTTTTCTTCCTAAAGCCAAAACAGCATCACACCAGACACTATGAAGAAAAACAACTGTGTCACAGCTGAAACCAGGGGGTATGGTGAAAGCTGGTAATCCTCTCTTTACCGCAATTTAAAATATATATATACATATATAAAGTTGGAGTTTAGCTGCATACTAGTTTGGTTGGGTATGAGCAAAACAGCTGTTGACTTGAAAAATCATTGCATCAAGAAGAAATATGAAATTTTCCATTGCAAGTCTGTGTAAAATATTTGGAAGGCCCTTTCTTGAAATTAAATAATAATAATAAATAATAATAAGCACTAACCACTGCTGCAACATTCCTAGAGAAGCTGAAAGACAGTTCAAAGGGCAGCCTACCCTCGAGCGACAGAAAGGTCAAATTCAGTGTAACTTTCTCCAGCAAATATAATGTTCCAAGATGACCTACCGAACTGCATGGTCACCGGTGTTCCTAGACACCAGTAAGGGCTCACAGGATGAGCAGATGCAAGACAGTCACAAGGAAGTACCCCAGCAGAGCTTCTCTGTTTCCAGCCCTCTCCTATTCCTAGTGAGATGATATGGGTTCTTCCTCCTTTGGCTCTGGCCAACAGTTGGATATGAAACCTGCCGGCAGCCCAGAGTAAGCTACTCTCTGACACAGTTTCCACCCAGGGATGTTTCCAGCCCCTGCAGATCCACCTCACCAAGCAAGAGCTGGACTCTGGAAGCTTTCCAGGCAGTAAGCCAGGAAAAGGAGAGATGGGAAGTCCTCACCTAGATTTGAGTTGCTGGAGGTGAATTTCAGCCCAAGGAAGAGGATGGGAGTCCCCAGGGACACAAATGGCAGTCACTCATTCACTTATCTGCCAGACAGATTGCTTCAAAGCACAAGGAACAGCCTGAGCCTTTGTGGCCACATATGATCAGTGGTCATGGATCACCCAATGACAGCAAAGCCTTTGCTGGTGGCCCACACCCTTTACCTCAGTCATTCATTCATGTGTAAGAAGTTTGCATACGTTCTTTCTGAACATGGGTTTTTCCCATTTAACAGAAAGATGCTACTACTAACTACAACCACTAATAAAAGAAATAGAGGAAAATTAAAACACCTCAACTTTCAGTAGTCAAACAATGTTTCAGTAGTCAAACAATGTTTCAGTAGTCAGCTCTTTGCAAGAGAATGTCATGAGTAACCCAGGTTATTTAGATTCAGCCTGAACTTTTGGTATACCTATAAAAAGTTGAAAGAGAGTTCAAAGGGCAGCCTACTTTAACACAGGCAGAACAGTCAGCTGTAGTTTAATTTTCTGCGTTAACAGTTTTTACAAAGCTACCTAGTCACTGGCATCTCCAGACATTAGCTGTGAACAAAACCTCGCTCTCATCACTCCCAAGCCTTGAATTCAGATCTGAGTTTTCTGTAGGTTTTTAAGTATCTCATCTGAATGAATCCTGAGTGTGAGTCAAGCATGGTCATACTTTCTTCAGGGAAACACAATTATTTCCACAGCATCTTCCAGAGGAGTGAAGGAGATGAGGCAAGGTAACATCATCAATCCTTGCCCTCTTATCCAGCTGCCACACGCACAAGCCATCAGCGTCCTCTGTGCTGATCACTACATGGGAGCTGTAGCTCTTCTGCTTGGTGGGATCTGGGAGAAAACCAAGAAACTTCAGAATATTAAATTGTTTTCTTCAACACTTCTTTTTCTCTGAATGTCTGTAAAAAAAAAAAAAAAAAAAAAAAAAAAAAAACCTGGAAAATTTTAAAGGGAAAATTTTCAGAGTGCTGAACATCGAGCAGTCAGTTTTCCCTTCATAAACATTAAGACTTTCACAGAATGTTACTTCACTGAAAAGAATGCAGCTTTGTGTTATTAAAATTCTTCTATTCTGTAGGTCAAATGACTAAACATTGCACAGCATTAGCAATACAAAATTATCTCCAAATACATCTTCATGGAGTAAATAAAATATTAGCTACTAGCTCTATTTTCACTATTCAAACCTGATAAATACATATACATAATTCATAGGAATGTGCAGTGTATTTTAATAGGCAATCAGATAAAAGAGATAACCTCTCTCACAAGATTTGTATCTCTTCTGTCTGTAAATCACCCAGGACTGAGCACAAGTAGTAGTACTATTCCAAGTACATATATGCATACGTTTTTTCTAACTAAACAGTAAAACTCACATTATTAAAGTTAGCAAAATTTAGTTTTGATAACAAGTACATTTCTCACACTGAATTTTCAAAGCTCAGTTGCTAGAAAATAAAAGAAAACCTGAGAAACCCTGGGAAGTAATGTGTCTTCCTAGGGCTTCAAAAATTCCAGAAATTCTACATTTTTAGCTCTGACTAGAAGCCAGAAGAACTTATTTTTGGAATAAAAAATACATGAAATGAAGTTCTTAACAAATAAACTCTTTTGAGCATTTGGTTGAATCATGTCATGGTTCAGTCTCATAATATTAGAACATATTTGATTCACACAGGAGAGACATATGCCTGATGTTATTAAGCAGAAACTATCTCAGAAGCTGAAAGGAAAGGAGAATCAAATATTGATCCTACCATGGAAGAAAGTAAGACACTATCAGGATGATACAATTTACATATCTCACTCTTTTTCTTAATAGAAAGGAAGAACACATGAGCAAAATCACTGACGCTGACAAATATTAGCCCCTAGCTGCTCTCATAATTCTCTACACAAGTCACTTCAAGGCATGTGTCTGCAGGTCTCTGTCTTCCTAACAAACTTCTAGTATACATCTTGTAAAATGGAAATCACATTAAATGAAAATGTGAGCTTGTCATCATGGGCTCATTTATCCTACCAAGCCCTAAGAAAGTAGCATGGAATGTGACCAAAGGCTGGGAAATATCCATCATTGATTACTGCTTAAAATGAATAGTCATGAGCTGGTTGCGTGAGTTCATTTTATTTTTAACTTGCAGATGGTAGAATTGCGTGAAGACTGAACAAGTTCATCATAAGCAGCATTTTGTTAAGCTTTCAAAACACTTAGGCAATATCCTTTGATTAAGCTGTCCATCACTGTCCTTCTCTAAGACAACTTGTATGTAGAAGTTTACCTAGCATGTTGAATCTGTTGCATGTGTAGATGGTCTGTGTAATATCCGTGTCCCACTCTTTGCTGCAGCACAGTAATGGATACTGATGAGGTAGTACAAGTTATAGGTAGGTACACCTCAGAACTCTGTGCTAAGGGTATTAGGAGGAATGTTGTTCAGACACACAGAAAGAACTCATTTACCTTATCATCCTGCCTGGTGAGGACACTGTCAGCTTTCAAAATGGCTTTTTTTGGTTTTTGTGTCAACTGGTTGAGTTTTAGCTTTGTTTCTACAGATCTAGCCAAGAACTTAAATATTTCTGCCTGCTCATCTACAGTAGCAATCATACCTGTAGCCATAACCTTAAGCCTCTGAGGACCCACTGATTTTACTGTCCATGTTAGTCATGCTACTACTCAGATGGGCTTCTACTCATACACAGCCCATTTCATACATACTTGGCCATTCAGTAGTATGTCCCTCTGTGCATGCACACATATTTCTGAGTTACAAAAACAAAAGACATCAAAAGATATCTGCTGCACATATGCTTCTGGGGGAAGATATTAGAAAACTACTGTGTGTCAAGTGTTAATTACATCACAGAATGCAGTACTGCAAGATATTTGGGCAGTCTAATGATGAGTATGGTAACTAGATAAATGGGGAGCAGAAACGAATTTTGCATAGTATCTGTGAACTGGAATTTGTGTAATCAAACTCTGTAAACCATGTCTAGACTTGCTTGCTGCTAAGAATATCACCAATCTGAACGTAAACTATCTTGATTTCTGTGTGCATAGTAGTTGAGATCATGCTCACTGTTGGCTTTCTTAAGTGAAGACTTCATTGTAGATGCAGCTTAGCAAAGCATCTTTAAACTCCTCTGAGTTTGCTGAATCAAGGCCTGGCATGGAAGGTGCATAAAATGAGAGAGTTTCAGAAGCACAAGACAGACGTTTCTATAAAACTGCAGTCTTGCAGGACAGCAACAGGCAGCTCTCCACTTACACACACAGCTGCTGCAGAAATACTCCCTTGTTTACTGTCGGCAGCGCGTGCACAAGAAGCATGCCTCCATTCCCGCGCCGCAATTCAAAGGCACACGTAACAAGGGAGTGCGTGCCTGCTGAATCCTCCTGTCAGCAGATCTCCTCAGTTTTCACCTCTTCTTCACTACTTTACAAACTCTCAGCTATTTTTTCCCAAGCTGTAACAAGGGGGCTCGTGGGGATTGTTGCCATTCTCCCCCTGCCTGTCATACACCTTGTTTCCAAGTATGGTCACTATGAGGAGACTGTCGCTTAGAGCCTTCGTGGAAAATTAATGGCAGACAGGAAAGGGCAAAAAAGACAGGACAGATGGCTCTGTCACCACCACTATCCTGATGCCATGAGAGAGCTTCAGTGCCTTTGCAAATGCCACTCTGTTCCACAGACTTATTCTGAAGTTGATCCAATTGCACCCTTCACAGCTGTCTTTCTTATTTTTCATAAGATTTTTATTTGTCCTTCTGCTTGTCCAAGTGGCAAATGCAAAAAGTCAGTTTTTAAGTCACTGACCAGGCACTAGTTGTCTGAAATACTGTTTAACTGCAGGTGTACTGGAATCTTGCTAGAAGCTGTGTTGAATAGTGTTGTTAATGGGACTTGTTTACTTGCTGGTTAAAATCCAGATCGGGTCAGCTGAGACATGAAGGGGAATGAGTAAACTTCTAATTTAGTAGGTGAACAGAATGATGTCACTTCTCTTTATTCTTTGAACAGCATTCTGTCTAGTTTCACTTTCACAGGGAAATACGCACCCTTAATACACATGTATGTACACATTCACATTGGAAGCCTGAGGAGATGTGTCTCCTTGGGTGAGCAGTGCCAGACAAACTGTGGCTCACTTTATGTTCATACTCATGTAAAGATATTATTAGGATTTTAGGTGTTTAAAACACGATGAACTTCAGTAGGGCTATTAAATTGTGATGTGACACTCAACTGTGTAACCAGAGTCTACAGAGAGAAAGCTAATACCCTGTCCTCAGAAGAAGTAGCGCTATAATCTCTAGTTCTGTAGTTTTAGCCCATACAATTATAGCAAAAGATCTACATTGCATACATCTCAGACTGCACAAGAAAATTTGCAGTTAGGAAAGAATAAATCATGCTTGCAAAGGCTATGATATTTGTAGCAGTTCATTAACTTAATGCTGAGCGGTGCAGTCAATACATTGGAGGGAAGGGAAGCCATCCAGAGGGACCTGGACAGGCAGGAGAAGTGGGGCCTAATGAGGTTCAACAAGGTCAAGTGCAAGATACTGCACTTGGGCGAGGTAAATCCCAGATATTTATACAAACTGGGAGAAGAACCCCTTGAGAGCAGCCCTGCAGAGAAGACTTGGGGGTCCCAGCGGATGAGAAGCTGGACATGAGCCAACAGTGTGCGCTTGCAGCCTGGAAGGCCAACTGTGTTCTGGGCTGCATTAAAAGAGGAGTGGCCAGCAGGGAGAGGGAGGTGATTGTCCCCCTCTACTTGGTTCTTGTGATGCCTCATCTGTAGTACTGTGTCCAGCCAGGCCTGGGGCCCCCAGCAGAAGAAAGATGTGGAACTCTTGGAATGGGTCCAAAGGAGGGCCATTAAGATGATCAGAGGGCTGGCGCACCTCTCCTGAGGAAAGGTTGAGGGAACTGGGCTTGTTTAGCTTGGAGAAGAGAAGGTACCGGGGAGACCTCATTGTGGCCTTTCAATACTTGAAGGGAGCGTATAAACAGGAGGGGGAATGGCTGTCTACATGGGTTGATAGTGGTAGAACAAGGGGGAATGGTTTTAAACTGAGACAGGGGAGGTTTAGGTTAGATATTAGGATGAAGTTTTTCACTCGGAGTGTGAAAACACTGGAACAGGTTGCCCAGAGAGATTGAGTATGCCCCATCTCTGGAGGCGTTCAAGCCCAGGCTGGATGTGGCTCTGGGCAGACTGGTTTAGTGGTTGGAGACCCTGCCCACAGCAGGGGAATTGAAACTAGATGATCATTATGGTCCTTTTCAACCCAGGCCATTCTATGATTCTATGATTATCAAAAGGTCCTTTGAACACTGACAGGAATGGGGCATCAACCGCCTCTCTAAAAAATTTGTTCAAGTATTTGGCCACCCTCATAGTAAGTAATTTTTTTCCTAATGTCTAATCTCCCAAAGAGAAGATCACTTGGTGATAATCTCCTGCAGGTATAATCTCTGAATTTGTGAGAACATAAGCAGAGCAAACTACTTAGCAGTAATTTTGGGGAATATACAGGGTGCTTCCTATTACAAAGCAGAGTTTTGTCTTTGGGATTTATAGAACAAGATGATATGCAGTGGCAATTTCACATAGTAGGTTAAACAGAGAGAGATGTAAGCCCCCGAATGCTGATATATCTGCTTAACAAAATGGTGGCCTAACTTTATTTGGCCTCCACTGATATATCAGTACTCCAAGCCATGAACAGTAAACACACTGCTCAGTTGCAAAGCATACTGTAGACATCACTGTTCAGTCTGCTGCAATCAAAACAAGCACCCAGCGCTATTCACTTCTAGGCCTGGAAACATCCGTTTGCATATTCTTCACCCTGTTGTAACTTTCTTTGGGGCTGAAAGCAAAGAGAGAGATGAGAAGGTTGTAAAAATGTAAATACAGTCTAATATTCATTCTTGATACTGAGAAGCTGTGTGTATGAGGTGCTGCACCATACTCCCTGGTGTAGGAACTTTAAATTAACTGGTAGATGTAACTTCAGGTTTCAATTCCACAGACCACTTCCACACCCACTAAATTCAATCAAGGTCATTTTCTTTACATTTTCCAAGATGAACCATGAATATCAACCATCCTTTCCTGATATTTTTGCCTCATGATCACCATTCCTCTCCCTTTTCATCTGTCTTGAAACACTCCCTAACACGTTAAACTTACTTTCCCCGTTAAACTGGTTAAGTATTCTGTTCTTTGCCCAGCAGGAAGACTTGGCTTTCTCAGCACTGACCTAGATGTGACATTTCTACTTGTTGTCCTTGCGGAATATAAATAAAGGGTTGTCAATAGAAGACAAGTACAAGACTTCTGTTTTTGCAGATGGAAGATTTTGTTCATGTTTCCACCTGCTCGATATCACTTAGACATATCAAAATGCATCAGATAATTTCCTACTATTACATTTCATTGTCAACAAATGCTATAATCCCCACAGGAAAGTTATGTCATGATAAATGGGAAGGAAGTGTTCCCCATAATCTCCACATAAGGACAGGTATTGTGCCACTCCTTCACTTTTCCGTCATATCACGGGGGCACAGCCCCCTTGGCGATGTCCAGCTCTTGTTCCGCGTCCCCTCTTTATATGGCTCTAGGCATATGTCACTGCCATGAGATCTCCCTAGGACGGTTGCAGAGGGAGCTTAGGAATATCAGGTTCTTAGGCAATCCACAAAGCCTAACATGAGGTTACTTTTTCCAGGCTGCAAGCCTGAGTCAGGTGCTTAATGGAGGGTAACTAAATAACATTTGCCAGCTTAGAGCATATGTTTGAAAAACAAAGGTGTTGTTAGAGTAAGCTTGGAGTTACGTGCGCAACTTGGACTGCAACTCCTCTCCTTGGCAATAAGCCTTGGTGCTTTCAAGAGTCTCCATGAGGCCCAATGAAGAAGAAGTGTTGAAGTCACAGTACTTGAGAGTTTAGTTATTGCATTTTCCAGATAGATGAGAAATAACATTTTTCCAGAAAGAGTCTCAAATTTGAAGGTGAGGCTATATCACAAGATGGAATCGTCATGGTAACTCCTCAATAGCCACTTGCAGAAGATCAGCAAGACTTTTAGGAATGGGCAAACTCTCTGCAAATGGGGAGATGGAGGTCCCCAACTTTGCAGGTTCAGGTGGGAAGACAGGATGGGCGCCCTGGACGGCAGGTAAGAAAGGAGGGTGTTGCCTGGAGGTGTAGACACAGAGGACCAAGAAAGGCTCCAAAAGTAGCTGTGGAAAGACACTTCATCTCTCACCATCAGCCACCTCTCCTATTTTCTCCTCTTTCCTGCCCCATTCAGCCTTCTGAAATAACAACTCAAGTGCTGCTGGTTTTGTTGCAAAAGAAAAGGAGGTGGAGTTTAACAAGCAGACGAAGTCTCTTCATATCTACTCCTCCAAAATTTACAAGCATTACTGATGAGGAAGGACTGTTAGCTTCAGGATAGTGAGATAATTCCTTCCTCCCATTTTTTGTCTAATAACAAGTCTGTATCGATAAGCAATGACCAACTATGTCCTTCCACTGAGTGCAGAAGTTCTGTGGACTAGAATTGTTGTAGAGGCATGGAGAGTCACATCGCAGTGACAGTGGACCTATTTCAGTTTCTAACTGACATAAAACTGTATTGTATTCATTGTTGTCTGGGGAATGCAGAAATACAAGGGTTGTACAAGCCTCCCAAGCTTCTCATTAGACACACTATGTTGTGGGCCTGGAGATACAAATGCCAAGATTCAGAAGTCATTGTCAGTGTAAGCAATTAGTACAGAGGAGGGTGCAAGAATGGGAATGCAGCATGGATCTGGTGGAGAAAACATTAGAAGTCAGGACTATATGAATGTGACGTGCTCATGGTCTTAGCTATACAGAATACACAGAATGGACAGGAGGACACAAATAAGTTATTAAATGTCAAATGAATAAAAGTGTGATGTAAACTGTGTCAGGTGAGTGCTAATTAATTATGTCTGTGTCAGCAAAATGAGTAAGCACTTACAGTTTCTCTAAAAAAGTATATCTCTATCACCTGAACGTTGAGGATAAGAGATGTAGTTTGCTTGATGTAGTGGTTGCCATGCCATTGTGAGGCACATTTATTCCTTATAAATGACAAACAAGGACAAACATGGAGACTATCATTGGAATTGTAGAAAAGGTCAGAATATTGGCTTGTATGACTTCTGTAGCAGAGGAAAATGAATCGAAAAGTAAAGCTTACATGAAATGTAATGTATGTGGGTTCATGGGCAGTGAGTAAACCTAAGGGACAAGAGGTGAAGAAACACTGTAAATCCTAATAGAAAATATAGCCAAGGACATGATATCCTCCAACGCTAAGCTACGTACTCACCAGAATTTGGAAGTTACCCTTTCTTCATTTATCCTTATTTTCTCTCTCGCATGCATTGCTCTACTATTCCTCGAGGAATTCTGTGTAACCCTACTAAGTTTCTGGATATTTCACTCCTCTTACTCTACAATTGTTATTTCCCAAAAGAAATGTTCTGAAGGGGAAGCCTGCTGGTCCTATTTTTTTCTTCAGTTCAGAAATACTTCCTAGCTACTGATCTCTGAAGTTGGTTTTGGAAGAGCTGAAGAATCAAAAAAGTCATGCTGGAAAGAGACTGGAAAAAGAACCAGAGAAGGATTCACCAACACATCTGATCACAGAGAGGAAACTCCTCTGGTGAAACTGAACTGGAAACAGTTTCTGGTTGAGTAGGCAAGGTCAAGGATGGATTAGGAAGATCCAGCCTTAGACGGGATGTGAACTGTGATAATAACTCACAGCAGTCTGAAAGATGCAAAATCAGGCCTCTTGCTTTTATTTTCTCCCTTCCACCATCTTTCTGTTAGGAAGAGTGTAGGGAAGTGTTGTTTTCAGGGAGGGATACTATCAGTGTGTACAGAAGCGAATGTAGCAAATGAGCACATTTTGGGAACATTGTCTCCCTGATAAGTGAAAGGGTAGCTCTACCAAACCAACAGATATAGTTCTTTCATATTTCCAAGAGCCCTGGGAGTTCAAAGTGTCACTTAACCATCATTATTTGACCTGACTCTTAAAGCTTTGGCAGTAGCAATTAGTTGATATACGTGTTCAGAAAAACAAGCATCAATAATGTCAGCCAAAAGAGATACGTGAGTAGCTGCTGTATATAGATGACATTTGTTACTACTGTGGAGACTGAGATGAATAGCTGTGTGTGACCAGGCACTGATCACAGGCTCCTCGTGTCTGAAAAAGATCTCCTTAATGACAATTCAGCCATCTACACTACATGTATTTTTAAACTTTTTCAAAAAGTCACAATCAGCATGCTGTTCCATTGACAGACATCAGAGGTGAGTTTAACACTCTTTTTATAGCAAAGGAAGCATAAGCAACTCAGAAATGGCAGTTGACCAACGCTGCTTGGTTGGCAATAGCAAGTGGGGAAGTTCAGAGAAAATAAATGATGTGTGTTTCAAGGTACTCAAAGAACAGTTTAGACCCTGTATCTTTTAAATAAAAGTATTACTATTAAAGATGGATTTTATACACTTTTTGAAACTCTAGATTCTGCTATTAAAACATTTAGTAAAACTTTACTGAAAGATATCAAGCAGAAGATTTAAATCTGAAGAGTTAACATCTCACTAATGAGGATGTACGTATAATCGTTAACCGGATCTAAAATGAGCAGCTTCTCTCACCCCGATACCCTTGGTCACAGCCGTCTTGCCAGTTGGACAGGTCGGCTCTGCCTTGCCTGGAATTTTCTTGATCTTCTCTCTTGAGTGGCAGCTGCTGGCACTCTGCGACTATGGGGAATGTGCTGGCATATTGCAGGGCAGGCATAGCATATGACTGAATGCAGCAGAAAAACCAACTGAGATCCTGCTAGCAGAGGGCAAAAAGCACTAAAGGGAGAAAGGAAAGGGAGGAGTTTGTTGCACCGGATCTGAACCACTAGTGATTTTTGTTTGTTTGTTTCTATCCAAACAGCTACCAACACCGTGTGCCATTTTTTGCCTGCATCATATTGATTGACCTGACTGCAGTGGCAGAGTATTAAAACACTCATATGTGCAAACGTACACACATGCCCCATGACTGATACGAAGGGCTCAGAATGCGGTGCTGAAGCATTTGATATGGATCTGCCTCAGCCTCTTCTGATCCAAAGGGCAGATACTGCACTTTGTCGCACCTGAGTTGGCACGTGGTGCTTCTCTGCTTCTGCAGCATCGCTCACACCCACAGCAATTTATCAGCCCACAAGTATCAGATGTATTTCCTTTGGCTTCAAAGCTTTCATTAGACTGGAAGCATTTAAAATACCAGACTGTTAGTGCTGGCAGTCATTTACTAAAGCGTATCAGGCACATTTCTTGTTACTCTTTTGTTTAGTATGTGTAATTCTTACTAACTTCAAGAATGTTGCTTTGTGCTGTAGCTGAAGACCTCCTGGAAATTTCTGTTAGAACAACATATCTCAGGCTGTCTCCCTAGCAGACTTTTCTGCAATTAAGGTGCTGTTCCAGCCTATGTTATTTACCACATTCTTCTCTGTATAAAACTTAAGTCTTGTTTTTACCATGCATGGTTAGGCACCTTGTGGACTAGTGTGTTGTTTCTTTATGTGATCAGCAGAAATCAGGTGGGGCATTCCCTGTCTTTATCTCCCCTGATACTGGAGGCCAGGAAAACAGTCCCAGCCGGTTGTGCTTGGAGTGGTTCTTGTGCTCCTCCTCACCAGCACAGGTGGCGGAAACCACGCTGCAACTCTCAGGGTGTCAAGACAATTATAAGACCTAAAAGCTTACACAGAGAGGAGACAAGAGGATATACTAAATTCATACTCACTTTTAAAAGGCTTTAAACTGTCATAAGGTTTAAAAGACTGACTGGAACAGGTGGTTGTGCGATGCAATGGCTCATGATAAGAGATCAGTTTGATCTTCACATCACTTCTCAGTTTAGAGTCATAAGTTAAGACACACATATTAGTAGTGATGAGAAACGGTGCAGAGCCTATGTGAAAATGCATGTTCACTTCTTAAAGATGCTGTAATTAAACAAAACATCTACAACTACAAGAGTCAGCTTACCCAACCTGATATTCCCTAGCTGATTTCTTAGGTACATCTCAATATATGGAAAAGGCTTAGGAAAGTGTTCCAAGGACAGACAATGGTCTTTCATGACTGGATTCAAGGAGGGAATTTTAAGCTACGGAAGTACGATAAAGCTCAGAGAGCCATATGGAACTTTGCCCAACAGGCTGCCATGGCCAATGTCACTGGCCAAGCAAATGGAGGTAGATGTGATACGAGAGAAATGATACAAGTGCAATATCCAAAATGCTGCATCCAATAAAATAGTCTGTTCACAGTTTGACTCATTTGGTTTTGGCAAATGGAATTTTCTGATTACTAAGCAAACCAAAATGTCTACTTTCCAACCAGTTAGTCGGCTGCTGTTTCAACTTGAAATAAATTTCCTCAGTTAAAGTACAGCCATGTAGAAACCAGATGTCCTGGTTCTTCATACTCAGGTCAGGAGAGTTTGTCCAACATATGACTAAATCGTGACAGGGTAAGAACCCAAGATGATGGATTTCTACCATGAAAAACCTAATGACATGTTCTTGTCTTTAGCAATCACTATAGGAAATCTTTTGTCAGAAGATAGTCAGAAAAGCCAACAAAGTCCTTTCCATGAAGTGGATCAGCTGCTATTTGCATTATAGCAGTCCAAACTTGAATTATACATGGTGCTGACATTAAATCTTGGTGCATCTTGTTCTTTTTTGGTTTTAAATATGTCTACCCTCTGTTGGAGAGTCAGCATGCGTAGTCAGAGCTCGGCTGCCTAATTTTAACCACTAATGGGGCTCGCTTATCCCCAGGATCCAGATTTGGGCCAGAAATAGGAAGCCGAGTGATGGTCATGTGTTTGACAAGGAGCCGGGCATCAAGCCAAAACACATTTGAGCTGGATGGAATTTCTTGCCCCTGTGAAAATGCAGTGCTAAATCTTCCTCCCCCACTCGCCTCTTACACACAAGTGGATGTCTCTAGTACAGTGAACTGTCACCCGAAACTAACAAGGAGGATGTGTCTCCCGGCAATCCGAGCTTCGGTCAAAAGTTCACCACTTGCCAGCCCTATGCCAACTTGGACCCAGATTTCTGGAATGGTTAGAAAAATATTTTAATGTAATTCACCTTGCTATGCTATTTCATTAATAACCTCTAAAAATGCAAAGAGTGCGGCCTTAAAATTCCTTGACATCCTCAGCATATGACTAATAATAATGAAACTTTTTCACTGTCCGTGGAGCCACTCTATGAATACTCTGTTTTCCCTGGAGTTTCATGGAGTCTTAAGAAAATGCAGTACATTTGCCGTGTCCATTTCTTACAGCCTAGTAACTGCTGTTCAACCAAGCTCATCTGAGCTGTCTCTTTGTCCACTCCACTCAATTGTGCTTTCCCTTTTCCCTGCACTGTGCTATTTTCCTCACAAAATAATTTGTCCAAGCATAATTTGAACATGCGTGAAATAATCTTTTACACATTACATCTTTTGTATTTTCTTTATATTTGTTTTGAATCCAATCTCTCAATGTACTCCAAAATATGTTGTCCATGAGAAGAATGGAGTTGTTACCAGTTGAGGATTGTGTGTGCTCTGTACGGTGTTGAGTGAAAAGGGCTCAGCCCTCGGATGGAGCCAGAGCATGTCTGACATGCCATTATATAACATGAAACCAATGTATACAAGATCACTTTTAAAAGAAGATTTTACAGAATCCCTATTTGTATATCTTGCTTTAAGCATTCTTTTTAAAAGTCTCTCTAAGTCTTTTGGGGGTCAGCAGATGAGATTCTGATCGCTTGGGGTAAATTCAGCAGCACAGATTTTTTCCTCGATGTCTGGATTCAGTCTGCTAGAACCAGGTGTTTATGAACCACTGGATAGTATCTGGAATTAAATTAACAGTCTCAGTAGCAAAAACAGAGCGTAGAGTCAAAGTCAAAGTGTTTGGTTCTCAACACCTCCAAAACTTGACCATCACACAAGCTTTTTAGATAAAATTTATTTCACACCTGTCATTTGACATCGCTGGTAATAAACAAGAAATCCTCTAGTCCACATAAAGCGTATTACAATACCTGGTTATGGCCCACATAATGTACCTCCTGTCTTTGACTTACCAAAGATAGGTCTCTCTCCACCACACACTCAAATCTAATGGGATCACATTCTGCAGCTGACATTGCCATGATAGTTTTTTGGATCACACCATTTTTCAACCAAAGACTCCTTTGTGCCTGGAAGATTTGCCAAAATGGAGGAGGTGATTTTCCCTCCATAAGATGTGCTTCAGATCAAATAAAAAATGCTACTACAAATCATGAGATTATAACACAGAGATGCTCTCTCTAGCAAGCTTAGCCACTGGAACCTTTCTCTAAGGGTCATCCTATAGAATGCTCCACTCCCCATCTACCCCATTTTGCAGTGGGGATCTGTTGATACAGGGAAATATAAACTGGCAGATTCAGAAGAGCATGGAAAGGGGGAATGGCTTTGAACTATTTTTATAAACTGAGGAGCATCCTCTGCATTCATTCTAAAAGATCTCTTTCCTAATTAAACCCATTTTTCCTAACTATTCCCTGTCCCTGCCTCAATTCACTTTTAGAATAAATTCTAATGTCCATAAGTTGTCCTATATGCACATTTTTCTGAGAACTTCACTAACACAGGCAATTTAGTACAGGTGAGTTTTACCAGTGAAAGAGTTTTCTGGAGGTCAAATGAAGATGGAATATTTTTTCCAAAATATTTCCTTGTTTGCTCAATATTTTCCTATATGTTCACAAATTGGGCCCAGGGAAAAACTGGAACATTCTAACCAGCTAAAGAAGTAAGCACATACTGGGGGAAAAGAAACAAAAATTTATATAGTTTAATAACATTTTAAAGTCCAGAATATCCACAGAACTGGAAATATTCTGAGCCCCAGTCCCTGTGGATTTTCACTGTGGGTTTGAGAGTGCATTTTTGGTGATGTGTGCATGTGATCTACAGAAAACAGAAACCAGCATTCCTCCAAAGTATGGGCAGTTGTTACACTTATACCAAATGTGGATATATGAATGCTGTTTTTTGAATTTTTTTTGTTATTTTTTTTTCCCCATATGTTTGGCCAGTGTCTCCAGTAACCATTTATTAACCTGGGGCACATGGTAAAGGAACTCCTACAGTGAGGGAGGAAGCAGCCTCTTACAGAGGATCTCTGGGAAAAGGTTCTTTCCATGACTTCTAGACCCTTCAGTTTTTGGTCATTTCTAGTGAACAATATATTGTTGATAATTTTAATCTCCAAACTTTCATCATGATTGCCAGAGAGAGAAAAATAATGTGAGTATATATACATTAAATGTATGTATATACGTGTATGTGTGCATGTATATTTGTATATGTATATATGCATAGATTTTTTAACCACTTTTAATATCTATCTTCTTCACAATAAACAATTCTACTCACTGTACTTTTGTCATGTTATGCCAGAATGTACTTATTTGGGAGCACATCCCAAGTGACCAGCGGTGCTCCATTCTGAGAAGTCACAAACTCCATTTAATCAGTAAAGCCAAAAGTACATGTATTTATGTAAACTGATCGGTAGAAAGCAGCCAGTGCATGTAAATTAACCAAGAAAATAGCTTTTGGAAAGAGCTGTGTTTATAACAAATATTTCTGCAGGATCAGTCTCACTGCACTTGCTGTTGCCAGTGGCAATACTCATTTAGCATGTTTCAGAAAATTTCTGCTCTTCCTCCACGCCTTCTTTTCCCCTTCCTGAAGGCCTCACTTATAGCAATCCATTTTCTCGCTTATCCAGCTGTTATTCTCTCTAGGTTAGCAAGCAGGTGGAGCAGGAAACCCCAGTGCAGGAGGAAGGCGCATTTTTTGCACATCAACAACACCTGCTCTGGGAAGGCTAACAGATCAAGGTGTCAAGGAAGGCTGCAACAGCCAGCTGGCCATCCCCACTGGAAATGCTGCTTACAGTGGCAGAGATGATATGAGGATGCAAGTTTAAAGGAAAATGTACCAGCTCAAACCAGACCAATGGGGGGTGGCTAATGAAGGTATACACATAGTAAGATCTCACCACAAAAACTGATGGAACTGTACTGGGGTCTCTTGGAGCTGAGACTTCAGCCAACTTTAGCAAAATGGGTTGACAAGAGGACTCTGACAGAGCGGGGTGTAAGGTGAATGTTCCCCCCATGACAACAGAACAAGAACCAGACAGCAATAACATCAGAGAATGCCATCTCAAAATAATCAAACACTGGTGAATTAAATTGTCATCATCTGTAGTGCATACTATATAGCTGAACGCTAATTCATCTGCTCCAGGATTTTTAAAGATATTAATGTTCTCAAGGGATATAATTTTGCAGTTATTGAAAATTAAAAAAAAATGGAGAGAGGAGGGAAACAGAAAAATGCAAAGCCAGTAGGGCTGTGGGAAATCAGTGGTTATGTTTTCGGCCAACTGTTTCTACAGAATACAACAGCAAACTGGAAATGGGTCTCTAAAAGAAAATAAACTGGAAGTGAATCTTACTGATGAATCTACTAAACTCTGGGAAGCCAAAGTGCTCTTTACAACCATTGGTTTAGGAGTTCTCCTGTCAGATATTTTTTATCTGAAGGCTGGACTTCTAGGTATTAAGAGGCATTGAATTTCCATGAAATTCCTTTCAAATTGTCTTTACTTAAGTATTTGATCATTTTAAGAATATTAGTATAATAGGCTATTAGGTAGATAAGAAGTTAGGCAGATAGATAGGAAGGTAAATAGACAGGCAGATCTTTAGATAGGTAGACGAATAAGTAGGTAAATAATCTTGGTGGGAACAATTTAGCAGACGTATAACCTACAACTTCCAGTACATTTGGTGCTTTTCAATGTGAAAAACAATGCATATTTTTGTATAGTAAAGACAATGTATATTTTTTATAATGTTTGTTTTCACATACATTATAAATAGCTTTTATTCTCTCTGAAAAGCAAAAGGATTCACTCTGTATTGGCAGAGAAATTTAGATCTGATTTATATCTTGAATACAGAAAAATGTCTGGTGAATACAAAGAAGCGCTGCTGAAGAAAAAAGTGGATTGGCTTAGAAATAGTTGCCTTTCTACTAAATTAATGATAACATATAATATTTTTTTCTCCTCACTGTTTTTTGAATCTAGAGTCAATTCAGCACCGTGCAATTGCCTAAATGCAGAAGAGAGCACAGTTCTGACCAAAGCACATACAACTACTTGGATGAAAACATGCAGTCTCGGGATGCCCTGAATACCCTTTGGAAAGTTTATTTTACCCTTGTGCCAGGTTTCTCTCATCTATGTAAAAGCCGTGAGGCAGCATCACTGATTTAGGAGATTAACACTGATACAATTCATGGAGTGGGAGTCGTCTTGCTTTTCTCAAATAACAGAAGCTTAGAATGGTGTCATGTGGCAGTCTCTTAGGATGCTGCTGGGAATGAAGGAAAAGTGCATTTTTCAGAGAGCTTCAGGAGAAGTCCCGGGATAGGGCAAACTGAATAGTGCTGAACACATGAACGCTGCCCTATTTTTATGGGGTGACACTCTGTCAGGGTAATGCACAAATGTAACATGAAAAAAGATTTGTGGCCAACTTCTGAATCTCTGGTGAAGAGCATGAGGGGATGTTCATTTATAAAGGAGCACAGTACCCCTTAATCTGCTCTAGGTTTTCCCTGGAGCATATCAGCAAGCTGCACTCCTGACTGCAAGAGGTAAGAGCAAGTGTCCAGTGCTGCGGGAATGTGAGGACTGTGGAGTTTGCATGGTGCTGGAAGGCGAGAGACTGAAGTATGGCTTGGCACGCACATGCTGGAAAGACACGGCATACTGAAAGACATGCTTCTGTCCTCGGGTGTGCAAGAGGCTGGAACGCAGCACAGGGCATGCGGGAAAGGAAGGAGATTCCTGGGGCTCCTGCTCTTCCTCTCAAGTGTGGAACTGATGGCAGACATTTCCCAACAGCTTTTTCTTGCCCATTTCTGATTTCTCTGGAAACCACCCCCTGCTTCTTCTGCTACCAGCTGCCCTGTAGGGCATCCCTGCACTGTGGAGCAGCACCTCCCACAGTAATGCCATCTTTGGGGATAGAGGGACACATCAGGACAAGAGCCATGTCAATTGTAAAATTGCTCCCCATTACCAAGAGTGTAACAAAAAGTAATGCCATGATGGAGAGCAAGCCAGTTTATCTAATACAGCAGTTGTACTAT
The DNA here is from genome assembly GCA_016647715.1 of Pavo muticus. Classification (NCBI taxonomy): domain Eukaryota; kingdom Metazoa; phylum Chordata; class Aves; order Galliformes; family Phasianidae; genus Pavo; species Pavo muticus. Next base: position 665,401 of record JACDJE010000130.1, read on the forward strand.
CTCAAAAATCATGGACACATAAATAGTTCAGAATTCATGCTCTCCTCTACAGTATGCCATCCTTCTACCCAGTCAGTGAACTGTTTGTGAGTTACAAAAAATTTCTTCAAACACTAGTCAAAAAGTAATGCCAAATTCTGAGCCTAAACAAAGCTCTGCCTATTCACTTCTTGTGAAGCAGAAACTCAAAGATGTTATCCTGTGTGTTTGGCTCTTACCAGCTTATATCAGGAGCTTTAAAAGATTTCCCAAACTGGAATAACTCTCTGAATTGAGTTTTCATTCTCTGTTATGTAGTCTAAAAATAATTTTTTTTTAAAGCTTGGTTTATAAACTGAGTCTGCACCTAAAAAACTCAGTTTGTTAGGATACCATCTCCATAAGTTTCACTCTATAGACTGGAAGGACTTCAATACATGCAAATCATCTTTGGATGATTTCAGAAGAAAGCATAATCATGGGAGAAGTATGAACCAGCATAGTGTCTATAAATTGCTGGCTCTTACCTACTCTGCCAACCCACTGGTTGAATTATGTATGCATGTAAAACACCTCACAGTTCAGGAAAGCATCTACCTCAGCATGAGAAAAGATTCTTTTTGAAAATGCATAGCCATCCTGTGTGATCATCCCAGCAAATGAAATCTGGTATGCACATTTCCCTTTGCTGATGTGCAATAAATATTATTTTGTCCTTATTCTAGAATTTTATTTCTTTTTTACAAGCAGGCACAAGCTACATATCTGGTACATCATTACTTATTATAAATAATTCCTTACATATTATTTTCTTATCTTTCCATATTAAATGAGATAAATCTACATTCGTACAAACAGGAAATTATGGCACAGCCTCCAGCTGGACTACAATATGCTTGCTTCCAGTGGGCTGGGCTTCAATAGGTATTGCTAAGAAAATCAAGTGATGTTTTATTTTGTCTCATCCCACTCTCTCTCATGTGGGCTGGGTGCATATCTGCTGTGGCAATACCTTCCTTTCTTACTGTCTTACTCTCTTTCCTGTTCCAAGTTTACTTCTAAAGATGGGATTATCTTTTGCAACCATTAGGATTAAGAAATTCATTATGTATGGCCATAAAAATGTTAAAATGAGGATTTTGTTCAATTTAAGAAAGTCAGGATATTTTCCAGCTTCTGAAATCACACCTATGTGCACTCAGCCCAGGAGCTACATTATTTGGGGCAATTCCAGGAGATGAGAACACAATTCCCTGTACCACGGCTCCACCTCCAGTATTTTGCTGAGAATTTTCTTTTTACTCTTTTACACTTATTTTGCTTAAAAAATATTCTTGGCATTTTCCCAGTGACATTTTCTCAAGGCTTAGCCAAACACACATTGAAGAAAATTAAAGTGAACCAGTGAGCCCCTCCAGTATGATGGAGTGTTGCCTGTTCTGAACAATAGATGGTCCCACTCATGAGAGACTTAATCATGGAAGCAAACGGGAGTCTTTCTTTTTCCCATCCTATCTTTCTGTTGTCTTTATTACACAAAAGTCAGAGCAGATGAAAATAAAAGCATATACATTACCTGTTTACACTCAGCTAAGAATCTGGCAGTCTTGTTGTTTTCTTGCATCTAGCCACTCACTTTCTCAAGCTGCAGTCTTTCTCTGCCACCTACCTCTTTCTGTCTGAAACTTTATCTGCAAAGGTGAAAAGGAAAACATTCCTAAAATGAAAACATTTATAGAAAGTAAGGTCTTCTCATTATAACACTTTTTTCTTTTCCTTTTTTTTTTTTTTTTTTTTTTAAGCAAAACCTGCAGATATATGACTGTGTGCCAGCAAAATCACAGAGTATGGTTACTGCAAAGGAGTTAAGTGGATATATTGTGATAATAAGTCTGTGCTTAAGCAATTTCAATGGGGCTTGAACACTGCCTGTTCCTACTTTCACCACTTAGTAAGGAAAACATGCATAACAAACCAGAAAAAGAAATGCTATTTTATGATTGGGGATCATTTTTAGACAACATTTTGCCTGATACTGTCTCTCTGTAATGAGTGCAGATAAGGAAACATGCATTCTATGTATTATATATAAATACAAAAAAATACTAATAGAAAATCTTGGTGAATGCATCTTGGAACAAGCCCATTTTGGTGGCGGGGTGACTTGGGTGGTTCTGTGCCCATGAAGCAGAAACATGCAGTGATTCAACTCAGATCCCAGTGTGCTGAGGTACGTGCACCACAAAAGCTGCTACCTCTTCCTCTGGGGACCAGACCAAGCCTATTCTCATACCAGTTCATTAAAAAGCTTCCATGAGCCTTAACACTGTGAAAGCAAGACCCATGTTCAATGTGCCCAGTGTCTTCTCACACATGTTAATCTATTCCCTCATGACAGCTCTGCACAATGATCTCTTCATCTGCCACAATCAGCAGAGCAGGGACAGGTGATGCCATGGGCTGACGGGCAGAGAGGATTGGGCCAGAGGAGTGAGTGACATACACCAGATGCGGACCCGGCCCCACTGCAGCTCCTTGAAATGCATCAGTGAGGGGGAATCACCGCATGCAGTCCAGCTGCTGCAGAACCTGTTGCTGGAGCAGACGCATTATACAAACCGTTACCCAGTAGTAGCTGTGCATGTAATGAAAAAACAGCCAGCAGTCAGTTTGGGGAGCAACAGGAAAAGGGAAAAAAAAAAAAGAGAAAAAAACACTCCTTCAAAGAAAGACCAAAATTAACTACAAAATGTTTTGAGATTGAAAATTAAATGCAAAGCAAAACTGAGTTCCTCAAGACAGTGAAGAAGAGAAGATCAATGATGTGTCCTTACTGTGCTGATTTTTATCTGTAAGCTTCATGAATTCGGTTCCCATGAATGCAATCAAACCAGCAATTTCTGAGCCTGAAATCTTCACCCACATGGACCCAGGGACTGCACCTCAGAAACATCTCTGGGAAAACCATGGTAACAGTTGCCATGTCCTAAGAAGAAACAGAGAGTTTTTAGGAAGACTGAGAGCAGGGACTACAAGGGTAAGAAACAAAAATGGAGGTGTTGATCTTCATTCATTTCAGCCAGAATTGAAAACCCATCAATCATATCTCCAACTTAAAGTTAGGTATGCACTGAACCCTTCAGACATTTGAGAATAAAATAAGAGCACAGAAAAGGGAAGCCTGCTGAAACCAAAGTAAATGTCTCATAGAGGAGACATTACACACAAAAATGAAACACACAGAAAATGGACGAAAATGCATAAAACCGGAGCAGCAGAAAAACCTTTATTATGTAGGACTATTTGTATTAGATAGTTTGTGAACTGTTCGAGATGCTCATGGACAATTTGAAAACTGATATAAAATCTCACCAATAAATTTTGTAGGTAACGTACTGGCAATAAGGCTGGTGAGTAAGATGGGAAATGGGACATATGGAAAGACCTGAGCCTGCTGATAAGCCTGCGGGCACTTTCAAGCAAGCAGCATGTGAATGGAGCCAGTAGCAGTGCTGCACATCTAGGAACACAGCAGGTGGGCAGTGGAAAGGGTCCTGGAAAGAATGACACTATGGGCAGCATGAGCAGGTGTCATATGATTGCATGGCATCGCCAAAGCATTGAGTTGGTTGCGTGCAGTCTCAGTCAGCTATATGGCAGCTCAGAAGAAACATCAGAAATAGCCACCTACCATCTGTCCTCATCACAATGTAGTCCATAGTTTGGACTCCTAATAGCGAAAATACATAGAGCTCCCAGTGGGAAAGCAGGGAAGTGTGCACTCCTTGTCTTTAAAATTCTGTTGTGGCAATAAAGAAACAAACAAACAGATAAACAAGCAAACAAATAAATAGACACAATCCTCAAGCATAAACAGAAGTTGCTAAGAAGGTACTTTACTTCATACACACCTCTGGCAAGAGAGGTGTTAAAAGTAGTAACGAGTTCCTGTTTCAAAATTTTAAAATCATTGTTGAAAAATTGTGCAGAGTACAAGGAAAAAGGTATAAAAAGTCTGCAGAAAATTAAGAAGCTGTATCTGTGTCTTCCCTCAGGAAAAAAAAATAAATATGTGGAATAAAAAAGGTTTCACAAAATATTACATCTGAAAGGACACTTCAGCTACATGCAGTAAGGCATTACACGAAGCAACAGCTGGAAGCTGGAGCCAGATCTATTCCAAGTGGAAGCGGGAAGCACTGAAGGCTGTTAAACACAACGACAAACTGCTAAGGCAGGGGCAGAATTCCCCATGCAGCCCGCGGTCTCTCCCAGTTGGCAGACTCTTTGGAGTCAACATTAGTTTCCCTAGCTTCTGAAAAACTGTGTTATCAACAGCATGAGATATCCATTTGGACCGATTCAAAACCAGAAGGATCTCTACTGGCCAATAAATGTTTAATTCCTGAATCATATGTTGGCTAGGCAGACTGCTGTGCACAGGATGCGGTGCTGATGCTGGATGCAGCATTCACAGAGATGGTGAGCAGCACATGCTGTCAGTCCTGTCACATTTCCCTTGCCTTTTTGTCCCTGTCTTTCTGAATGTTAATGCTTTGTTCGATGGGGTGTTAGCTTGTCCAGAGAACTGTTCACAGTAATGCCCCATTCTTTTGTGAAAGATTACAGCTTAATTAGAAGATAACTTTGAATTGTGTTATAGGAATGTGCCCAAGGCATGTTGCAAGGTTCTGTGACTCGTTGTTTGTCAGAGCCCACCATTCTTTAGCCATAGCAAGAAGCTACAAAACAAGATTTCCTTTTCACATTACTGCAATGAAATATTACCTGTCTATGAACACAGGCTGAGGCCCATGACAGTGCTTTAATGGTACATAGCCAGCTCTAACCCATATCCTTTCTAAAAATGTTCTTTCCCTCATTGCTATCATTATTTTCTCTCTAGGATAACTCAGATGGTTTTATTTCAAGCCTTTGTTGTTCTTTATGTGAGTCAATTCACCTAAAGTCCTTTAGTTAGGACTAAGAAAAACCATTTATATGTAATTATAGTTTGAGCAGTGAGATCATTATTGAATATAATGCTGACCCAAGAATTCCAGGATAATTTCCTATATGGAGACTGATTTCAGAGAGTGCTAAAACAACGCCGACACTTTTTCATGAATGCTCACACTGCTCTGCCTTGAAGTACAACAGTTTGCTCCTGTCTTACATTAGGCAGTTTTACAGTCAAATAGCAGTTACAAAAGAAGATGTGTACACAACAAGCCACATCAGCGCCACTTCCAGTAACATGTACTTGGGGGTGAGGTAAACCCACTCAATTCAGCCCTCAGGGAGAGATTCCCCAGAGGATGCAGTCTGGACTCTGCCACTGTTGCACACAGTCGCATGTTGCTGCTGCACTTTGCTTTTTCTCCTTGCACGAAGCACATGCTCAGCCATGGCGAGAGTCAGGTATTACCTTTGCTGTTGCACAAAATCACTGGAGAAGTGCTTGTGCAACCAGCAGGGAAATGTGCTGTGCTTTCTGAGCACATGTTCCAAGTGTACTCACTTGTAAATGTGTCACCCAGCAGACTGAAACCTTTGAGACAGGCCCTGACCTCCTCAGGATGGGGACGCTGCCTGGTGGGAACACCAGACTGGGAGCAGGGCCCTGTGGTCCCAGTGAGGTCCCTCGAGCTCCTGCTGCAGGGACCTGGTGCATTCCTCCACTGAGCGCAGCCTTTTGGATGCCAGCCATGGGGCGAGTCCTTCCCACTACTGTAGCTATTAGCTTCCTGAACAGGAGAAATGAAGCGATAGAGTGTTAGATACATTTCTTTTTTTAAGGTCTGGTACCTACAGTCCTTCCCCTTGTTCCCATCCCAGCCATGAGCACACAATTAATTTGGGTTGGCAGCGTGGGGAACAGTGCTGGGGCTGAGCCGTGCAACCAGGGCTCTGACTTGCATCGCAGAACAGAAAACAAATTTACTGAATTAGAAGAGGGAGGAAAGAATGTTTAAATTATGAATTTTCTGCACCTGCTGCAGAAAAAAAAACCAAAAAACCTTATGCTCATTAAGCACTGAAATATGATTTTTTTTTGCAAAGGATGAGCATTGACAACAGTTCCTAGAATCTGGATTATAAAAAAAATGTATTTTTGATAAACAAAGCAGAGACAAATACAAATCTTTTTAATTATAAAGATTTTCTTCTAAAATGTAATGAAAGAATTCCAGGCCTTCAAAATTCAAAGCGTTCATTCTTTTCAGTTTCCCCCCATATTTTTTGAAAACACGTATTTTTGTCTTCATTTCAAAAGCCTTAAAACTAAGTTCAGTCGGGCCCCTTTCCTCAGTCGCTGTGAGCCATGCTATGGATGCTTCAGGGGCTGGCACCGACATGAGAGCCTCCATCCCTGTGTTACACACCGCCGTCGAAGCTGCGTTGGGATGCGTTCACCTGTACGTGTGTGTGCGCTCACCGGGAAGCCGTGGAGTAAGCCGCTTTACCTTCCCGACAGGTTGTTTTTACCACAGGAACCGTGCACAAGCATCGTCATTCATTTCCGGCATTTCCCATCCTACGTTTCTAGGAAGGTTCCTCCCAGTGAGATAACTTTTCTCCAGCTTTGGCTGATGCCGGAGCTGTGGTGGCAGCGCTCCCAGGCGCACGCTGAGTCTGAGGGCATTACCTTTCCTACAAGACGGTCCCCGCTTCGTGCGTGGAAACCCTCCCCGGCACGGCTGGCGGAAGGGAAAGGGCAGGAGCGAGCGGCGGCTGCAGGGGGGGCTCTCCCCTCCCTGCCCTGGGTAGAGTTCCCCCGTCCCGCGGAGCCGCAGCGCGGTTGCGGGCGCCGGGAGGGGAGCCGCGCTGCGTGGGGGGGAGGCAGAGCCGGGGGGAATCTCAGCGCGGCGCGGTCTCACCCCTCAATCACTCCTCCCACAGTGAGCCGTGCCTCTTAACCCCCGGGATCCTCCCTCCTGCCGAGCACTGCTCCGCTCTGCAGAACGCGAGTTGATGACCGAAAAACGAATTAGCGGCCGCGGACAGCCATGAGCTGTCTGGATGTTATGTACCAAGTGTATGGTCCCCCCCAGCCGTACTTCGCCGCAGCCTACAGCCCCTACCCGCAGGTACGTGGGGTGGGAGGGGTGGCGTCGGAAGGGTGGCCCCCGGGCCTCACCAAAAGGAAAAAGGGAAAAGGAGAAGGGGAGGGGGGTGGGGGAGAAGAGCCGGAGTCTGCGATGGTGAGCGAAGCGGGGCTGCATCCCACCCTGGTGCGGGGCTCGGCACGGTACGTACCGCCGGGACTGCGGGAGAGAACGGGACTTCAGATCCGATATGGCATTTAAGGGATTTTTTTCCCCATTTTTTAATTTTTTTTTCCTTTCCTGGGCCGGGCTCCATCCGAGCTCGGCGGCTGCGGGCAGCGACGCCACCGGGTTGCAGAGGGCTACCGGGAAGGGCGAGGGAGGGCTGCCCGGTGTGCGTTCCGACCGCCGCCGTGGGAGAAGCAGTGCACCACTCTTCTCGGGGTTACCGGGGATGCTCCCGCTCCAGCCTCGCTCGGCGGCGGGACCCCGCGGGCTGCCCTGGGGACACGCGTGTGCCGCGTGGTGAGATCGGTAAGGGGATGCCTGTGCGTGCGCAGCCCAGGCTGTATGCTGAGCCCCGCGTGCTTGCTCCCTCGGCAGCACCTGCCGCACCTCTCAGCTTCCCGTGTTTCTTTGGAGGTGTTTTTCTTCCTTTCTTTCCTTTTTTTTTTTTTTTNTTTTTTTTTTTTTTTTTTTTTAAAGCAAAACCTGCAGATATATGACTGTGTGCCAGCAAAATCACAGAGTATGGTTACTGCAAAGGAGTTAAGTGGATATATTGTGATAATAAGTCTGTGCTTAAGCAATTTCAATGGGGCTTGAACACTGCCTGTTCCTACTTTCACCACTTAGTAAGGAAAACATGCATAACAAACCAGAAAAAGAAATGCTATTTTATGATTGGGGATCATTTTTAGACAACATTTTGCCTGATACTGTCTCTCTGTAATGAGTGCAGATAAGGAAACATGCATTCTATGTATTATATATAAATACAAAAAAATACTAATAGAAAATCTTGGTGAATGCATCTTGGAACAAGCCCATTTTGGTGGCGGGGTGACTTGGGTGGTTCTGTGCCCATGAAGCAGAAACATGCAGTGATTCAACTCAGATCCCAGTGTGCTGAGGTACGTGCACCACAAAAGCTGCTACCTCTACCTCTGGGGACCAGACCAAGCCTATTCTCATACCAGTTCATTAAAAAGCTTCCATGAGCCTTAACACTGTGAAAGCAAGACCCATGTTCAATGTGCCCAGTGTCTTCTCACACATGTTAATCTATTCCCTCATGACAGCTCTAAGGCTTCCCTTCCAGCCCTGCACAATGATCTCTTCATCTGCCACAATCAGCAGAGCAGGGACAGGTGATGCCATGGGCTGACGGGCAGAGAGGATTGGGCCAGAGGAGTGAGTGACATACACCAGATGCGGACCCGGCCCCACTGCAGCTCCTTGAAATGCATCAGTGAGGGGGAATCACCGCATGCAGTCCAGCTGCTGCAGAACCTGTTGCTGGAGCAGACGCATTATACAAACCGTTACCCAGTAGTAGCTGTGCATGTAATGAAAAAACAGCCAGCAGTCAGTTTGGGGAGCAACAGGAAAAGGGAAAAAAAAAAAAGAGAAAAAAACACTCCTTCAAAGAAAGACCAAAATTAACTACAAAATGTTTTGAGATTGAAAATTAAATGCAAAGCAAAACTGAGTTCCTCAAGACAGTGAAGAAGAGAAGATCAATGATGTGTCCTTACTGTGCTGATTTTTATCTGTAAGCTTCATGAATTCGGTTCCCATGAATGCAATCAAACCAGCAATTTCTGAGCCTGAAATCTTCACCCACATGGACCCAGGGACTGCACCTCAGAAACATCTCTGGGAAAACCATGGTAACAGTTGCCATGTCCTAAGAAGAAACAGAGAGTTTTTAGGAAGACTGAGTGCAGGGACTACAAGGGTAAGAAACAAAAATGGAGGTGTTGATCTTCATTCATTTCAGCCAGAATTGAAAACCCATCAATCATATCTCCAACTTAAAGTTAGGTATGCACTGAACCCTTCAGACATTTGAGAATAAAATAAGAGCACAGAAAAGGGAAGCCTGCTGAAACCAAAGTAAATGTCTCATAGAGGAGACATTACACACAAAAATGAAACACACAGAAAATGGACGAAAATGCATAAAACCGGAGCAGCAGAAAAACCTTTATTATGTAGGACTATTTGTATTAGATAGTTTGTGAACTGTTCGAGATGCTCATGGACAATTTGAAAACTGATATAAAATCTCACCAATAAATTTTGTAGGTAACGTACTGGCAATAAGGCTGGTGAGTAAGATGGGAAATGGGACATATGGAAAGACCTGAGCCTGCTGATAAGCCTGCGGGCACTTTCAAGCAAGCAGCATGTGAATGGAGCCAGTAGCAGTGCTGCACATCTAGGAACACAGCAGGTGGGCAGTGGAAAGGGTCCTGGAAAGAATGACACTATGGGCAGCATGAGCAGGTGTCATATGATTGCATGGCATCGCCAAAGCATTGAGTTGGTTGCGTGCAGTCTCAGTCAGCTATATGGCAGCTCAGAAGAAACATCAGAAATAGCCACCTACCATCTGTCCTCATCACAATGTAGTCCATAGTTTGGACTCCTAATAGCGAAAATACATAGAGCTCCCAGTGGGAAAGCAGGGAAGTGTGCACTCCTTGTCTTTAAAATTCTGTTGTGGCAATAAAGAAACAAACAAACAGATAAACAAGCAAACAAATAAATAGACACAATCCTCAAGCATAAACAGAAGTTGCTAAGAAGGTACTTTACTTCATACACACCTCTGGCAAGAGAGGTGTTAAAAGTAGTAACGAGTTCCTGTTTCAAAATTTTAAAATCATTGTTGAAAAATTGTGCAGAGTACAAGGAAAAAGGTATAAAAAGTCTGCAGAAAATTAAGGAGCTGTATCTGTGTCTTCCCTCAGGAAAAAAAAATAAATATGTGGAATAAAAAAGGTTTCACAAAATATTACATCTGAAAGGACACTTCAGCTACATGCAGTAAGGCATTACACGAAGCAACAGCTGGAAGCTGGAGCCAGATCTATTCCAAGTGGAAGCGGGAAGCACTGAAGGCTGTTAAACACAACGACAAACTGCTAAGGCAGGGGCAGAATTCCCCATGCAGCCCGCGGTCTCTCCCAGTTGGCAGACTCTTTGGAGTCAACATTAGTTTCCCTAGCTTCTGAAAAACTGTGTTATCAACAGCATGAGATATCCATTTGGACCGATTCAAAACCAGAAGGATCTCTACTGGCCAATAAATGTTTAATTCCTGAATCATATGTTGGCTAGGCAGACTGCTGTGCACAGGATGCGGTGCTGATGCTGGATGCAGCATTCACAGAGATGGTGAGCAGCACATGCTGTCAGTCCTGTCACATTTCCCTTGCCTTTTTGTCCCTGTCTTTCTGAATGTTAATGCTTTGTTCGATGGGGTGTTCGCTTGTCCAGAGAACTGTTCACAGTAATGCCCCATTCTTTTGTGAAAGATTACAGCTTAATTAGAAGATAACTTTGAATTGTGTTATAGGAATGTGCCCAAGGCATGTTGCAAGGTTCTGTGACTCGTTGTTTGTCAGAGCCCACCATTCTTTAGCCATAGCAAGAAGCTACAAAACAAGATTTCCTTTTCACATTACTGCAATGAAATATTACCTGTCTATGAACACAGGCTGAGGCCCATGACAGTGCTTTAATGGTACATAGCCAGCTCTAACCCATATCCTTTCTAAAAATGTTCTTTCCCTCATTGCTATCATTATTTTCTCTCTAGGATAACTCAGATGGTTTTATTTCAAGCCTTTGTTGTTCTTTATGTGAGTCAATTCACCTAAAGTCCTTTAGTTAGGACTAAGAAAAACCATTTATATGTAATTATAGTTTGAGCAGTGAGATCATTATTGAATATAATGCTGACCCAAGAATTCCAGGATAATTTCCTATATGGAGACTGATTTCAGAGAGTGCTAAAACAACGCCGACACTTTTTCATGAATGCTCACACTGCTCTGCCTTGAAGTACAACAGTTTGCTCCTGTCTTACATTAGGCAGTTTTACAGTCAAATAGCAGTTACAAAAGAAGATGTGTACACAACAAGCCACATCAGCGCCACTTCCAGTAACATGTACTTGGGGGTGAGGTAAACCCACTCAATTCAGCCCTCAGGGAGAGATTCCCCAGAGGATGCAGTCTGGACTCTGCCACTGTTGCACACAGTCGCATGTTGCTGCTGCACTTTGCTTTTTCTCCTTGCACGAAGCACATGCTCAGCCATGGCGAGAGTCAGGTATTACCTTTGCTGTTGCACAAAATCACTGGAGAAGTGCTTGTGCAACCAGCAGGGAAATGTGCTGTGCTTTCTGAGCACATGTTCCAAGTGTACTCACTTGTAAATGTGTCACCCAGCAGACTGAAACCTTTGAGACAGGCCCTGACCTCCTCAGGATGGGGACGCTGCCTGGTGGGAACACCAGACTGGGAGCAGGGCCCTGTGGTCCCAGTGAGGTCCCTCGAGCTCCTGCTGCAGGGACCTGGTGCATTCCTCCACTGAGCGCAGCCTTTTGGATGCCAGCCATGGGGCGAGTCCTTCCCACTACTGTAGCTATTAGCTTCCTGAACAGGAGAAATGAAGCGATAGAGTGTTAGATACATTTCTTTTTTTAAGGTCTGGTACCTACAGTCCTTCCCCTTGTTCCCATCCCAGCCATGAGCACACAATTAATTTGGGTTGGCAGCGTGGGGAACAGTGCTGGGGCTGAGCCGTGCAACCAGGGCTCTGACTTGCATCGCAGAACAGAAAACAAATTTACTGAATTAGAAGAGGGAGGAAAGAATGTTTAAATTATGAATTTTCTGCACCTGCTGCAGAAAAAAAAACCAAAAAACCTTATGCTCATTAAGCACTGAAATATGATTTTTTTTTGCAAAGGATGAGCATTGACAACAGTTCCTAGAATCTGGATTATAAAAAAAATGTATTTTTGATAAACAAAGCAGAGACAAATACAAATCTTTTTAATTATAAAGATTTTCTTCTAAAATGTAATGAAAGAATTCCAGGCCTTCAAAATTCAAAGCGTTCGTTCTTTTCAGTTTCCCCCCATATTTTTTGAAAACTCGTATTTTTGTCTTCATTTCAAAAGCCTTAAAACTAAGTTCAGTCGGGCCCCTTTCCTCAGTCGCTGTGAGCCATGCTATGGATGCTTCAGGGGCTGGCACCGACATGAGAGCCTCCATCCCTGTGTTACACACCGCCGTCGAAGCTGCGTTGGGATGCGTTCACCTGTACGTGTGTGTGCGCTCACCGGGAAGCCGTGGAGTAAGCCGCTTTACCTTCCCGACAGGTTGTTTTTACCACAGGAACCGTGCACAAGCATCGTCATTCATTTCCGGCATTTCCCATCCTACGTTTCTAGGAAGGTTCCTCCCAGTGAGATAACTTTTCTCCAGCTTTGGCTGATGCCGGAGCTGTGGTGGCAGCGCTCCCAGGCGCACGCTGAGTCTGAGGGCATTACCTTTCCTACAAGACGGTCCCCGCTTCGTGCGTGGAAACCCTCCCCGGCACGGCTGGCGGAAGGGAAAGGGCAGGAGCGAGCGGCGGCTGCAGGGGGGGCTCTCCCCTCCCTGCCCTGGGTAGAGTTCCCCCGTCCCGCGGAGCCGCAGCGCGGTTGCGGGCGCCGGGAGGGGAGCCGCGCTGCGTGGGGGGGAGGCAGAGCCGGGGGGAATCTCAGCGCGGCGCGGTCTCACCCCTCAATCACTCCTCCCACAGTGAGCCGTGCCTCTTAACCCCCGGGATCCTCCCTCCTGCCGAGCACTGCTCCGCTCTGCAGAACGCGAGTTGATGACCGAAAAACGAATTAGCGGCCGCGGACAGCCATGAGCTGTCTGGATGTTATGTACCAAGTGTATGGTCCCCCCCAGCCGTACTTCGCCGCAGCCTACAGCCCCTACCCGCAGGTACGTGGGGTGGGAGGGGTGGCGTCGGAAGGGTGGCCCCCGGGCCTCACCAAAAGGAAAAAGGGAAAAGGAGAAGGGGAGGGGGGTGGGGGAGAAGAGCCGGAGTCTGCGATGGTGAGCGAAGCGGGGCTGCATCCCACCCTGGTGCGGGGCTCGGCACGGTACGTACCGCCGGGACTGCGGGAGAGAACGGGACTTCAGATCCGATATGGCATTTAAGGGATTTTTTTCCCCATTTTTTAATTTTTTTTTCCTTTCCTGGGCCGGGCTCCATCCGAGCTCGGCGGCTGCGGGCAGCGACGCCACCGGGTTGCAGAGGGCTACCGGGAAGGGCGAGGGAGGGCTGCCCGGTGTGCGTTCCGACCGCCGCCGTGGGAGAAGCAGTGCACCACTCTTCTCGGGGTTACCGGGGATGCTCCCGCTCCAGCCTCGCTCGGCGGCGGGACCCCGCGGGCTGCCCTGGGGACACGCGTGTGCCGCGTGGTGAGATCGGTAAGGGGATGCCTGTGCGTGCGCAGCCCAGGCTGTATGCTGAGCCCCGCGTGCTTGCTCCCTCGGCAGCACCTGCCGCACCTCTCAGCTTCCCGTGTTTCTTTGGAGGTGTTTTTCTTCCTTTCTTTCCTTTTTTTTTTTTTTT